>JAFMSR010000012.1:45788482-45801009 GCA_022818135.1 Saxidomus purpurata
TATGCTGTAAATACTAGCTTAAATAGCATAACTATTTTCACATACAATAATTATAGTGTTTATAACTGATATGTTAATCTATTTTTAGATTTATGATGGTGCTGATATGTCTCATCTTCAGCGTGTTATCTACAATAGACCAGTATGGACACTTTGCAAATGCTACTCTCTTTTGGATGGTCAGTTAAAAAAACAATATGTTTGCTTTCTAAAGTAGAAAAAGAAAATTTCCTTTCACAGTTTTTATACAAACAAGGTAGGATACAGTTATATTGCCACTTTGTCTGTCTGTCTGTCTGTTTGTCCATCAGATAAAATGGTATATTGCTTGTTAACCACTATGTGGGTTTCAGCAAATCCAGTGTAGTGATGTGGTATGACGTCCAATCTTCAGTCGTCTTGGTGCCCTGTCTTTAATTAGTAACAATGAGTGGAAAAATTCTGTTGATTTGAGGTCAGTAAGTTGAAGGGTAGCAGGGGCATTGACATGGAAAATAGTCCCCCTTCATTCTGCCCACAGCCCTCAGACTGAGTTAATGGGTGTTGGCCTAATAAATCCATCTGTGGCCCGTATTAATACAGCTGATATTCTTGGAAAGTAGGCAAGAGAAGGATTTCAGTAAGTTTCAGGCTTAATTCATATTCAAGCTGAAATAAATAGCCAAAAAAGCTGGACATGAATAGGTTTCATTGAGCTTATCTTTAAAAAGCTTATAAAAATACTAATTTATTTGTCAAAGGCTAATAAAAGACTACTGTATGTATATACTAATGAAATGATGCTTATTAAAGGACTGTGAATGAATCAGAAACTCTTGTACAGTAAACTCTGTTTTGTAATGAACTTGGTTATATAATTTAATTGTGTTGCTTTTATCCAGGGTGTGTTATATCCGTATAACATTTTCACATTAAACAAAAAAGGAAAAAAATCGGGCCCATAATATTATTTCCTTGTATTCAAAGTTTTGCTATATCTGTGTACTTGTTATTATGTGGAGTTTACTGTATTTCATTAAGCATACAAAATGCTTACAACCCAATGTTTCTGAAGATAGTAGTCTACAGACAGCAGGCAATTATTACATCTCTTTAGATTGAACTCTTATTTCATCCTTTATCTGCAAAATGTGCATTATGTCATCCACCCTATCAGATTAAAGCCAGGAATCTGCATTTGTCTTGATAATGTGATAAAGCATTGCATTTCACCACTGTCTAGATCAGCAAAAATAATACTCTTCAAAGGGAGGTAGAAAAAAACATTTTTCAGAAGGTGTCTGTCCTTTATATAAAGTCAGTCCTGCTTGTGCTGGAAATTGACTTTTTCTGTGAAGAATGGTTTTAGAAGAGAAGAAATTGAGGGAAAGAGAGAAAAGGCAATCAAACTTTATAGATACCTGTATATAAGTTGCAAAATGTTTTTGTGGTAAAAAGCCATATTTTTTAAATGGTCAGTATCTAGTAAGAAATGTCTCTGCAGGGTGTTGTTTGGGTTGGTTTCTGGCATCATTAATGCAGCTACATATAAATTACATATAATCCACTAAAGCTCTACTCATATTTATTGTGGCTACAATTATACTGTCACTAATTAATTGACTCAACCCAGCTGAGGAGATTAAAACATTTCTAATCCAAGCCAATCAACCTTCGTAACCATGTGAGCTTTTTTTTCAATAGATTTGTATCAAAGTGTCACAGATATACCAGATACAAATTGTCAATGATCAGTTGGCAGGTGAGATTTTAATTAAAAACCGTATTTTATTAAAAACACGATACAACATGTAAATTCCAGACAAATGAGTGTCAAAAACAGTGAGAGATATTAGGCATTTATATTCTGTCTTTTTTCCCCGAAGATGCTATATTTTCTCTCACAGAAGAATAGGTTTGCAGTGATAAAATTTGTTGTCTGCTGTTTCCAAATTAATCAAAGAAATACCAAGATGGTTGACAAGACTAGTGTAAGCCCAAGAAAAAACTGTTACAGCTTATACCTTATATTATGCAATCACATCAGATTTTCAGGTTTTTGTCCTCCTTCTTAAGATTGATTTGAATTTGGGGTTTAGTGTAGGAAAGGCTTAACAGTCTGTCAGTTGCACAAAGAAATAATCAGGAAAGAATCAGCCTTAAATTTTCCAAGTATTTTGTTTTTAAAGTGGAATAAGAAAAAGTAAAATATTGCAGAGAATAGCAGATTTTCCAATATTATTTTGAAAGACACTGACTTAGCATAGAACAGTTTCTTTTTTGAAGCTCAGCTGAAAAATGTGGTATTTGAATTATTATACCCCCACACAGTTTGGGGGGTGGGGGTGGGGGTATATAGGAGTCAACTTATCAGTCTGTCGGTTGGTTGGTCATTCAGTCTTTAGCTTTTCATGTCCACTCCATTATCTTGTGCATGAAGGATTTACATGGAACTTTGAAATGTTGTGCTTTGTGATTATTTGATTGTTTAACAAGAAAACATCTCCCAAAAAACTTAGATTATGAGGTAAGCAGGAATAAGCCCTTACAGTGAAGTCTGGTGTTTTTGGTCAGAGTTACAGGTGCTAAGGTCCATCATATATATCATATAGGATAGAACTGAACTTGTAGGATGTGAACCCATTTTGATAGACATTAAAAAAGTGCAATTACTTTTTTAAAGTGAAACATACAAAAATTGTGCAATGAAGATACATGCCTGTAATAGTTATGTATAATAGATAGCTGTCACAAACCTGTTTAATATATTACAAAATTTCTTCAGCAATCTAGAATATTTATGCCATAGTATAATTTCATACGCATAAAATATGCTGATACAGCAGTTTCACACTTGTTCCATTTCAGGAAATTGTATTGGTTGTGTTTTTTGGTGTAGAGTACTCGGTGAGACTGTGGTCAGCTGGCTGCAGAAGTAAATACATCGGTGTTAAAGGGAGATTCAGATTTGCACGAAAACCAATATCCATAATAGGTAAGAGTCTGTTGTCATGGCATAAAATAAAGAGAAGTTGTCGTACAGGAAACTAGGTAATAAAACTATATATGGTTCCCAATACAGAGTCATTGGTTTGAATCTGGCTAGGTTTATGACAGCATTGCTGTGCACGAAGTACTGGATTTTCCAGGCATCACACTCCAGAGTGACTTGATACGCTAACATTTTCCTTGCAGTTGTGTAAAAATGAATTTTTAAAACCAGACTAATAAAGATTATAGACTGTAAAATTGCTTTGAGTATATATAGGGGCATAACCAGTTAGCTGAGAAATTGTTACTGTTGATGATGTAACAGTGACTGGGTGTGTCCTTGGTCAGAGGCTTACCTAGACTGTGGTTGCAGATTTCCATGTCATAGCAAAGACTGTTTTTGTGTGAATGATGTTGAATTGGAAAGTTGGTTTGTCTGTGTGTGTCTATGCGTAGCCCTTTGTAGTTCAGGGGCTGTCTTAAAGTTTTAAACACTAAAAATACAATGTATGTGTATGGTCAGCACAATACATTGATTGTGTATTGTCATAAAAAAACGCAAAGAGACGGAATTTGTGCAGCTCTATACATTTCAGTGGGTAATTGTTATTTTGATGAGATTGTACTTATTGTTCCTTCACTTAAGGCCCCATGTAAAATAGGGTGTCTGGTGCCAGTGCAGCGATTTTAGTTCACAATATACAAAGCTGTTGACTATATAACTTGATAACTGTTAAAAAGATGGACAGACAAGATACAGAAATTGCTCTATAATTTGATCCTTTTATTTGATAATATTTCGGTAATGACTTATTGCTTGCAATTTGTATAGGAAAACATCATTAGGCACTTTTGTGATCAATATTTATTTTGCCGCCATTTTTATGCTCTCTCGCAAGGGTAGATTTATAGCTGCCTGTTTTGTCTTTATGTCCTGACTCTGTTCTGATTCTAGATATTAATAAAAAACCTATCTCCATGAAAGCCAACAATCAGTAGAGCTTAAAGTGAAAATCTGAACAAAGTGCACAAAACCAGTTAGCACCAAAAGAGTGTATGGAATTTGCGCAGTGGTAAAGCTCTATAGTGGACAGAACTTATTTGCAAACATCATGGCATTTAGTTATTTGATGCCATGTAATTAGCAACCCTTCCCCACCTTTCTGAATGTTGATGAAAATGTAACACCTCAAGGGGCTAGCAATGAAGACCTTATATTGTATTACTGGTTGAGTAACTGTCCTCTAAAAGAGCATGTGGGTGTTTCATATTCGGCAGTTACGAGTTTTCAGAAGGTCAG
This sequence comes from Saxidomus purpurata, assembly GCA_022818135.1. Taxonomy (NCBI): domain Eukaryota; kingdom Metazoa; phylum Mollusca; class Bivalvia; order Venerida; family Veneridae; genus Saxidomus; species Saxidomus purpurata. Next base: position 45,792,753 of record JAFMSR010000012.1, read on the forward strand.
CTTGCAAATTATCATTGATGTGTGTCAGAATGTGCAGTAAAAATGCAGAAATTGTTAGCAATAGATGTTTTTTCATTATGCATTGCAATTTGCTTAAAATACACTGACATATTGGAAACATGGCTGGTTGTTACATTAGTGACACTAATCCATCTGTACAGCTAAGAGTTTTCTAAAAACGGAAGTTTTAGATTAGAAATTAGAATTTTTCATTACTTTTGAAAAAGTAACTGATCAACTTTGACATAAAAGCCATGTTTTACTTTGGCAGCAGTGGTTATTCAAAGGTGACGGCCTCTTAGAAAAGTTGTTAAAAATGATCTGAATTTCCCAACAAATTGAACTTAATCAAGGTTTTTATTCCCTAAATTATGCCCAAATATGGTGCATTTTTCTTAAATAAAAGTACACAGGCCCCTTTTTCCTCTCTAAGTTTTGCAAGTCCATTGTAATCTTACTCTTCGCATAATTATTTATCTAAAATGTTGAATTTGAGACCACCAGTTGATAGAGATGCATGATTCTAAGCAACGGACATCTCCAGTTTTCTTCCCTTAAAAGGACGTAATAAATGAACTAAAACAAGAGTCTAGTGTATAATTGTTACAGTAGGGAAGCCATGTTTCTGTATTTGTCAAGCCGTCCACCCACTTACCGTAATTCGTGCTGGCATAATTAAGTTGAATAGTCTCTAACACGGCTTGACAGCGGAAAATTATACAACATCGCAGGAAGTGTAAGGTACATTTTGTTACAAATCTGTCAAATCATTTTGGAGTTTTCCCCGATTAAGAGCATGTACTACATAACTAATTTATTTGTAACAAATTTTATGTAATTAGTGCATAATTATGCCAGTTTTGTTTACAGAACTCCAGAACAGCATTTCAATTAACTTGAAAAATGGAAATAAAAACAACTGGCACAGTCTGTTATATGATCTGCTTGCTGGGGAAAAAAACAATAAAAGAGATTTTACAGGGTGATTTGTTTTAAAACAACAGGAAACTTGTAAAAAATTTATACAGCTATTTGTACATGACATTCAAACAGTAACTGAAAGGCACTGTGTGATGTCCCTTCTGTTGTAAAACTTGACAGTTGGAGAAAAGTTATCCTCAATCCTTCTTTCAATTGAAATGTTTAAAATATAACACAGAGAAATGTTTTGTCCAGGTGCTTTTGGGGCCGAAATAGGTCCCCAATCTCCTTCCTGAAAAGTATATATTTTCCAACTTCTTAAGAAAAAAATATCTCAAATTTGTTAATTACTTTTGAACACTGCAAATTTCCCTTTTTTGGGCAAAATAATGCAAAATTCCCCTGCCAGCATGGGCCCCACCACCTTTCCCTGACTCTCAGAAAGAAATCACTGCGGAGGCATTTTTTAGACCTATCTTTACCTTTTAAAATCAAACAATAACGTATTGGCAGCTTTGGGATATCCTTCATTAGTAAAGCTGAAAATTGTGGGCAGCTTTTTGTCTTGTCCAAGAACATGTGGTCGAAAAGTTCCCATTCCATCCTCTTTTATCATTAAAGCTTGTAAGTTAATTGCTTCACCCATTCTTAAACAGTAAAGCAGGAAAGTTCACTGACTGGTACTTTCTGATCCCTGTCAAATATTACAGTTAAAGATTGACCCCTAGAGGTACCTAAAGGAGTCTTCCTCCACTGGTGAATTCAAAACTTTGACCAAGAGTGGGTCCTGCTTGTGGGAATGCATCTGTGTCATACCACTGACAATTCTGGATTAAAACCAGTCTGAAAAACTTTTAGACATGTTTCAGTAATTAATGAATTATTCATGTTATATTTTTACCTTGTTTCAGATTTTCTAGTTGTGACTGCATCAGCAGTGGTATTAGTAATTGGCTCAAATGGTCAAGTGTTCGCTACATCTGCAATCAGGTCAGTTATTTTTGATATGGGTGATGTGAATGTGCTTTTAAATTAGTATTGAAAGTTCAAAGTACTGGCTGGCTTGTGTTATCTTAGCTATGAAAAATGTCACAGTGACCCTGAACTGATACATAGAGGAGATACGGTTGTATTTTAATTGGTCAGTCAATGTAATTTTGACTTGTGGCCAGTCCTCTGCTTGGAATTATCGGTAAAGAGTACAGTGGTATCACTTTAAGTCATGACACTATTTTCATCCGCTATTTCTTGTAGGGATATCCAGCATAGCATGCACACAAAAGAACAAAGCTATGTCAAAGATTCAAACCTTTAGATGAGTTCTCAAAACTTCAAAATTACTTTCTTGCATCGGAAATTTGAATTGTATGTGTTCAGAAATGTTTAAATTCAAGTCTTGCACACTGGCATATAGCACAAACAGACAACACTGACATATAGCACATACAGACAACACAGGCATATAGCACAAACAGACAACACAGGCATATAGCACAAACAGACAACACAGGCATATAGCACATACAGACAACACAGGCATATAGCATATACAGACAATACAGGCATATAGCACATACAGACAATACAGGCATATAGCACATACAGACAATACAGGCATATAGCATATACAGACAACACAGGCACATATAGCACATACAGACAACACAGGCACATAGCACATACAGACAACACAGGCATATAGCACATACAGACAACACAGGCATATAGCACAAACAAACAACACAGGCACATATAGCACATACAGACAATACAGGCATATAGCACATACAGACAATACAGGCATATAGCACATACAGACAACACAGGCATATAGCACATACAGACGACACAGGCATATAGCATATACAGACAACACAGGCACATATAGCACATACAGACAACACAGGCATATAGCACATACAGACAATACAGGCATATAGCACATACAGACAACACAGGCATATAGCACATACAGACGACACAGGCATATAGCATATACAGACAACACAGGCACATATAGCACATACAGACAACACAGGCATATAGCACAAACAAACAATACAGGCATATAGCACATACAGACAATACAGGCATATAGCACATACAGACAACACTGACATATAGCATATACAGACAACACAGGCACATATAGCACATACAGACAACACAGGCATATAGCACAAACAAACAATACAGGCATATAGCACATACAGACAATACAGGCATATAGCACATACAGACAATACAGGCATATAGCACATACAGAAAACACAGGCATATAGCACATACAGACGACACAGGCATATAGCACAAACAAACAATACAGGCACATATAGCACATACAGACAATACAGGCATATAGCACATACAGACAATACAGGCATATAGCACATACAGACAATACAGGCATATAGCACAAACAAACAACACAGGCACATATAGCACATACAGACAATACAGGCATATAGCACATACAGACAATACAGGCATATAGCACATACAGACAATACAGGCATATAGCACAAACAAACAACACAGGCACATATAGCACATACAGACAATACAGGCATATAGCACATACAGACAATACAGGCATATAGCACATACAGACAACACAGGCATATAGCACATACAGACAACACAGGCATATAGCATATACAGACAACACAGGCACATATAGCACATACAGACAACACAGGCATATAGCACAAACAAACAATACAGGCATATAGCACATACAGACAACACAGGCATATAGCACATACAGACAACACAGGCATATAGCACATACAGACAACACAGGCATATAGCACATACAAACAACACAGGCATATAGCACAAACAAACAACACAGGCACATATAGCACATACAGACAATACAGGCATATAGCACATACAGACAATACAGGCATATAGCACATACAGACAACACAGGCATATAGCATATACAGACAACACAGGCATATAGCACATACAGACAACACAGGCATATAGCACATACAGACGACACAGGCATATAGCACATACAGACGACACAGGCATATAGCACATACAGACGACACAGGCATATAGCATTACAGACAAGCAAACACATAACGCAAAGGTAGTAAATCACATAAATAAACAAAATCCATTACCCAGGCACAGCATCAGCCAGACTACATACTTCACTTACAATTATACAAGAACATGATGTGATAGGGGTTTTACCACATGCAACAAATGAAATGTCAAATTGACGACAAACAAACATGAAAAACGGAATACCCAAGAGGACATATGATAATGCATTGATAAAGCATTAGGTTGAACCCAGGGTTACTAATTTGAAAGTTACTAGGGATTTGAACGACTGAGTGGCTAGCCAATATCCCATATAAATAGAAAATATGAACTTGGTAAAACTACGGCTGTGACATCCAATGCACTCAATACTATTACTTTCAAAGTGACCAATATATCAGGGAATCTGTCACACAAAAAATCACCTCCTGGCCATTTCTACGATATTGCTGAACCTGTTAAATTAATAGCAGTAATAAAGTCTGATAGTTTACAGAGAAACTACATAAATAGATGTCAGAATGTTGGCTGCAATGTCACTGTGCTAAATGGATCCGAGATTGAAAAATACACCAGATTCATCTTGGTGCTCACTATTTATACTACTTCAGTTAATTTGTGTAGGCTGTGGTGGGGAAAGCTAAAATTAACCATAGACCTTGATTGAAGTTTTATCCTCTGAAATCTTCAAGTTTTATATCTCTTATTTGTTCCAAAGAGCATTTTTTTTCCCATATTTCATTGTCCTGATCTTGACTTTAAAACAATTTAGTAGATTAACTTCAAATAATAGGTAGTTGGCAACAAGGGGTTGAGCAGTTCAAAAGAACCATAACTGATCAGTGAATTTTGAGTTATTCCCCTTTTTCGGCATTACTTTAAAACTACCCAACAGATCCTGTTAAATATAGGTAGATGATGCAACAATGGGGAGAGAACAGAGGAATGCACATTGTCCCCAAGTATTTTTGTACTTGATATAACAAAAAAACATTTGCATCTCATGTATAAGAGTCACACTTTCGGGGCATCATTCTGTATACAGTGATGGCCGTTGTTAAAAGACTATATTCAGTTTCTAAATGAATAAAGGTTATGGTACACTTGATTGTGAAAAGGAAAGACACTTAAATTATGAGAAACGTAAAAAAGCATACAAAATGTGCTGAGTAAACAGTTTCTGTGGTGAGCCATATCGGATGTTTGTGAACTTCAGGTAACCCTGCCAAAAGCAAAATATACCAGGTGTGGAAATGAATGTTTGTAATGTTCATACTAATACATTTAGGAGTTTTGTAGTAATTGTAGACACCGTGCAAACAGAATCATGGATATTTGTAAACAGAATCCCGGTCCGTCACTGAAACAGTCGTCTACCATGTAATACATAATGGTTTATATTGGAAATACTTGTAATAAAGAACTATTTTGACCATTAGTTGTTACATTACTTGATCTAAATCCAATAAAGGAGCTGTAATTGTATATTTTTCATCGCTGATTGTTTTACGTTAGCATGGGCTGTCACCATACATAGTATAAATTGCTACATAAAGCATTATCAGTGTCCTGATCAATATTGGTGTTTACTGCAACTGCCTGGTAGTAGAGAATTAACGCTCGAAAAGGTGAAATACCGGTAGATGAAATAGTGTAAGAGAATTTTAGGCCACGCAGTTTTCAGTTCTTGTTTTATGTTCCATACAAAATGGCTGTTTTCTCAGAGTAAAGGGATTTGTAGTGATAGGGACCCGTAGTCTTTCTTTTTCAGCTCCCTTTATTTTCAAAGATTAAATGTCTGCTAGTGATCATAAATGTAATGTTAGTCATTCTGTTCCAACTCTGTCTTATAAATTGCTATGACATTGAGCAAGACTTAAATATGTTTATCGCACTCTAAATAAAATGCAGATTTTAGCTGCAAACATTGGTAAAGCTGGATTGGTGACTGCAGTTTATTTCAACTTAAATTAATGTTATGTACCATCCGCTCAGTGAGTCTTAACTAAGACTGCATGAAATACTGTATAAGTAATAAACAGAAAAAGAAAATCATACACTGCCAGGCTTATTTTTTTTTATGGATTTTCACTAAACTTAAGCAGTTGAATACAGATGAACAGATTTCTCATACCAGTCTGATTGTAAGATTTGCAACAGTACGAGCTTGCTCTGGTGACTTTCTTGGCTATGTTTTTACATGTTGTTTTCGTTCGAGATTTGCTCAGTGTGTCACTGTGATATGAAAGATTGAAACATCATCATTTATGTTTTCAGAGGGGTTCGTTTCTTACAGATATTGCGGATGCTTCATGTAGATCGACAAGGGGGCACGTGGAGATTGCTAGGCTCTGTTGTATATATTCATAGGCAGGTATGTGATCATGGCGAAATCTTTGGTTTAATTTGTGGCAATAATTCTTGGAGGCAAATCCACTTTTTGGCTTTTAGGAAACATGTTAATAGCTGGAACTCTTTACTGATTGTTTGTTGATATTTTGTTGCATGATTATAAATTAGAAAAAAAAGTGTTTTGCAGATGTGATAGTAAAAGATGTTTTTTTTACTCAAGGATTTCCACAATAAAGTACGAAAGTGGCTGTTATAGGTCAGTCTGTTTCAGTCGCACAATGTCATGCGTGTTTACAGTACGCTTAAAAGTAATAGGCAGATTTCCTACTGTTTTGAATTATAAAACATTTGCCATGGGCAATATTTGATACGCTATGTCATGCCATTATTGTAACACAATATTTTGCAGCGAGGAACTTTTGTTTAATACAGCTGCAAAATTTCACCGAAAGAATATTGCTGTTAAATGTCAACGCAATGAATAATTTATGTGACAGATTAATGAAGGGATCTATTTATGGTCTTTTATATAAGATTAAGTCTTAATTGGATGTGAGTGGTGTTTACAAATTTGTGTGAAGTACAGAGCAGTGGCCATGTGGCCAAAAAGCCGGGAGCCAGTGCTAAATAAACCACAAAATCTGCTTATATGGAAAGAAAAACATTGAACGGATAGTGTGATTGAACGAAAGCTAGAACAGTTGCAGGAAGTCTGTAAGGAGTTGCTGTTGTAAAGATTTTATTGACTGGCTAAACCCCACAGGGACGATGTAGTTGTAGCCAGCTATATCAATTAGTAGAAATGAAACATTTAATTGTACTTTTGGCATTTACATGATGCTGTTTGGGTATGTGGAGCTTGCAGTATTATATATTTATAACCAGATTTTAACCTAATATTAAAGAGAATAATTCAAAAAGTATACCCTGAATCAGAGTATTAGGGTAGAAGATTGTAAGAAGGGTATAATTGTCAGAAAAAAGGAATGGTAAGAGGAAATGAATGTAAGAAATTCCTCACTTTAGGCTGGGGAATGTATCTGTAGTAAACATAAATTTTGATGAAGGTACAGACGTTAAAACTTGATCGGTTATGTCGTTATGACGTTGGCTATAGAAATGCTTATGTCAGCTGTAATAGAATGGCTAGAAACTGCAAGAGACTCAAATATCACAGCAACTAGTAGTGCCAAAGCATCCGTATCTTTTTCCCATTGGCTAGAGCTTTTGTCTTCATGATCTCTAGCTTACTTTCAAAAACTGGGTCACATGGGGCCTAAATCTAGGTCTCCAGGTCAGGTCATTATGAGTACTATATTTCTCTCTCCGTGAATGTGGTCAAACTAGCACAAAATTTTGTCTCAAATTCAGATGTTCATCAATTTTCCGAGTTGACTATAGCATCTCTGATAAATTATTCTGATGTTTTCTGTTGAGACAGGTTAGCAATTAAGTTCCAATCTTTACTCTCTTGTTCATTATAGGGATAAAATTCTTCATTTGTCCATTAAAGAAGTTATAAATCAAACTTCCTGTGTTACATTTCACAGAGACTGTCACATCCTGAATGCATTCCTGCAGATTCTTCCATAACTCTGAAATTTTTAATGAAAATGAATGCAACTAGAGAGGTTTAGAATCAGTCATGTAGCAAGTGAATAATTTTCCTCAGAAACTTTTATATAGATTTATACATTTTTAAGGATAGCTCCAAACATTACCCATTTTGTTCAGACTTGCTCTCAAGTTGTATATAATATGACATCTAAAGATTCTTCAAGTGATGGATGCCTTGAAGTCTCAATGAGAAATTGTCTCCCAGTTGTGACTTGATAAGGTGTTTTTATTTTTTTCAGACATATCAAACAATTAGCAACCTAATTTAGTTAGAAAGAATCACTTTTAACTTAAGTTGTTTGTA
>JAFMSR010000012.1:45801509-45812640 GCA_022818135.1 Saxidomus purpurata
ATTTGCTTCACTGACTTGCTAACTTGATTTGGTAAATTGAAAAAAACAATGATCGAGTAAAGGGCAAATGTAAGATACTGTTAGTATTATCTTATATCAGCTGCTTAAACATAAGAAATTCTTTCAAATATTCCTCAGGAATTAATAATTATAACTGTTTTTCTGTTTAAGAGTTGTTTTAAACAGAAAAACAGTTAAACATAAGAGTTACATGAAATCATGGAGCATGACTGCTTCTTGTTGTACAACATTTGCTTTTCTTAAGGAAGGACTCAGCTACCCACATGTACATCAAGTGTCAGCATCACTCTAAACTAAAACAAGAGCTGTCCCTCACAAGTGACGAATGCCCCCGAAAGAGGTGTCTCAGTCTGTGTCCTCTCCATGTGCTCAATAAATGTGCTATGTCATTTTAAAATCCTTCCATGCATGACAGAGTAACCATGCATACAGAATTCCATTACTTTAAACACTAAGTGTGACCTTGACCTTTGAGGTAGGACTTGGGTCTTGCACGCAACACATCCGCTTGATGTGCTAGACATTTGTTCCATTACCTATAAACTCTAAGTGTGACCTTGACCTTTGCGGTAGGAATGTTGGTCTTGCACGCGACACGTCGTCTTGATGTGCTAGACATTTGTGCCAAATTATTTTCAAGTCTTTCAATGCATGACAAAGTTACAGTCCGGACACGAATGTGTGCATATATGCATATATAGAGGAATCCATTACCTTCAAACTCTAAGTGTGACCTTGACCTTTGAGCTAGGGACGTGGGTCTTGCACGCGACATGTCGTCTTGATGTGCTAGACATTTGTGCCAAGTTATTTTAAAATCCTTCAATGCATGACAAATTTACAGTCCGGAAACGAATGTGTGCATATATGCATATATAGAGGAATCCATTACCTTCAAACTCTAAGTATGACCTTGACCTTTGAGCTAGGGACGTGGGTCTTGCACACGACACGTCGTCTTAATGTGCTAGACATTTGTGCCAAGTTATTTAAAAATCCTTCAATGCATGACAAAGTTACAGTCCAGACACGAATGTGTGCATATATAGAGGATTCCATAACCTTCATACTCCAAGTGTGACCTTGACCTTTGAGGTAGGGATGTGGGTCTTGCACGCGACACATCGTCTTGATGTGCTAGACATGTGTGCCAAGTTATTTTAAAATCCTTCAATGCATGACAGAGTTACGGTCCGGACATGAATTTGTAAGTGGGGACGCACAGACGGACAGATGGACGGTGCGATTTTAATATGCCGCCCTTCGGGGGCATAAAAATACTATGCAAAGTAGAATGTAACAATGCATTCTGTACAAACCAGCTACACAGAATTCAAATGAATAATGTATAACATGTGTAACATATACAAATGTGTTCTATATATCATATTTGTAAGTGTGTTAGACACAACAAAACACAACAAAATGAGTAACATATAATGTACAACATGGAATGCACTGGCAATAAATATACATGCATGTTTAAACATAGGAAAATATTATTATAAACAAATAACATGACATGGACTTGAAACTCTCAATTGCACTGAATTTGTTTTATGGAAACTTCATACGTTTTATATAACTTTATCATTATAATCATTACAAGCATAGAAAACTATTCCATTACAGAGAAATAAGTTCACATACTGGTATAAATGCCTACCTTCTGAGAGAGTCATACCTCATTACTAGTATTACAATATATAAACAATGTATACATATATACTGATTAATTACTTCACTTAATAAATTCACTTCACATGTCTCAATGGTAGCATGAATAACAATATGATTTTAAGTTATTCAGTCAATACTTATAAACTTGTACTGCTTAGGACAGAAAACAAGATGCAATATCTGTACAGCCCCACAAATTTGTTACGAGGGTTATAAAGATATGTCTTGACAGTCAGTGGTATTGACACATCTACAGTAAACACAACAGCTATATACATTACAGTTAAATCAAAATATACTGTTGTACCATCTTTCATTTCTCCTTAGAATTTACAGCTTTTCTGAGGATATCACACTTGGGTATTTACAAAATCAAAATAGTCTATTTAAAACTGTTTTACTTGACAAGTTGTAAATCAACATTAATGCTGGCAAGAAAAACTGACAAACAGTAAAGACATGGGACACTTGAAAACAGTTCATGACTTTCTGACATTACAAACACGTCTTCAAGAAAAAGGGTATGCTTAGCCCGAAATGCAATAGGGATAATGAGACATTTCACACCATAAAATACATAAAGCAAAATGAAAGTACATTGTATTCTTAAATGAAACTAGGTGCATAAAAAGTAGACAATAACAAGAGAAAAGAACACATGTGGTTAGCAACAACATTTCTGACTAGAAAGAACAAACAAATCCATGAAGACCATCATGCTACTAGTAGTTTCTGTGCATGTTTAACTCTAGCTGTGCTGCGCATGTTTAACTTTAGCTGTGCAATGCATGCAGAACTCTTGCTGTGCTAAGCATGTTCAACATTAGCTGTGGTATGCAAAAATAACTTTAGCTGTGCTGAGCATGTTAAGTTTTAGCTGTGGTATGTATGTATATCTCTATTGGTGTTGTACATGTATAACTCTAATTTTACTGTTCATATATATAACCCAATCTGTGCTGTGCATATACAACTCAAACTGTGCTGTGCATGTATAACTGTAGCTGTGAAAATGCAACATACCTTATACCTCTCAAGGTACTGTTTATGATACTCAACATAAAGTACAATGCAAGAAACCTACTTTTTAAAGTGACAGAGATGAGCAAACAATCTTTACCACTGATGGTAAAAGTATGACTTGCTAACAATGTATTATTTTACGTATTTGAGGAATTACTGGTACTTTCACTCAGCAAAAAATTCCAGGAAAGTTTAATGATTCTCAGGCTGCTTAGTCCTCTTGAACATCTATCCAGTTATAGGTCAAACTGTCTTTGAAAAAGTATCTATGCTGACTTAGTCAGAAGGTAAATTTCTATGAAAACTAGACAGTTGTTACCAGCCCAAAATTCCCTAAATGGGTGAGACAAAGTAAGGGATAGGACAAGAAGTACTGCAATCATACTGTAGTAACCCGCAAAAGAAACACAACTTTACAATAGCAAAGTTAAACATTAACTGGTTGATCAGACCGAGGTAGGTGGTAAGAGACGGCCATTACAGCACAAATTAAAAACATTTTTCTAGTGAACGAATTACTTCAAGGTTATTTCATGTAGATCAAGCATTAAATGGAACTTTACCATCCGCATTTCAAGGAAAATGTGAGTTGACTTTTTCTATGAATTAGAATAAATTGAAAATGAAAAAGTTGTGTTTCTTTTGCCTTTGAGTAATACAAGGGCCTTGTTTCATGCATATGGCCTTGAACTGAGTTTGTATACCACACAATATATGGCCAGCTGAAAATTCTATGAAACCATTGTAAATCTCCCTGCTAAACAGACACTGTAGCATACATCATGATACCACTGTGACAACAATGTCAAGACAAAAGTATCTACAAGCTGGCTTGATAAAAATCATTACATGTTGTGAAATATCTCAGGTCAATTTGCTCATAGCATTAATTTTGCATCACGAAAATAAAACAAGTGCAAATATGACTGCAAGCACCACCAATCATTTAAATCTGAATACCAACATAACACACGACTGGTAAAACATCACAAGTTACAGAATAATACATCATATATTTACATACTACACACACATCAGCTACATGTATCTCAGCACACAGAATGATGTAAATGTTAATGGTTCTAAGGCACAGCATATCAATAAAAGATGAGTAATGAAAATGTTCTATGTTCACACTCAAACTGACATGAAATCCTTTTTAATCATTTCTAAAAATGCACTTGTCCATCTTCAAACTTAAAATATTTATCTGCCTGAGATGTGTTTTATAAATCTTTACAAGCTCAATACTGGACAGTGTAGACTATGATCAGATTGCACTGATAAACAGCTGATCATGATCCACACTGGTCACAATGACAACGTTCCAGATTCAAGCAGGAAACAAGATAACTGATATCTAATGTATTCAACATTTAAAGTGTCCAAAATATTTCTAATTTCTTCACCTGATTTACAACAATACAAAATCTAATAAATGAATTCAAACTGTCTATATGATATGAGATTGGAACAGACATTTTACCAATATTCACAAAGTCTGAACAACAAAATACCGTGGAATAAAAGACACAGTAACCTGTATACAACAAGCATCATGATCTAGGATAGCAAATTAAGTGTAGTAAAGGCAGAATGAGTGGGTGCTCTCTAGAACTGTGTTTACAATGAGCACTTTTTCATCACAAGCCTTGCAACAACAAGAATCAGAAACAATCACACAGCGTATGTTTAACTGATGTCATTAAAGACAGACAAAAACTAATTAATTACTTGCAATAAATAACAAAAGCGTGTAACAAATCCATGACATCTACAAACTGTAAACTACATAATCCAGAAACAGATTTCTGTTAGGGCTTGCAATTTAAATTACTACAATAATGAAGTTACTTGACTCATAAGGACAGTAGAAACTTAATCCTACAGTTCCTACTGTTCTAGGTTTATGCTTTCTGCAAAACATGTCATGTACAGGTACTGCCTGTAACATTTAGACACAGCATGGGATTTGGAAGTAATTTTACTATGGTAAAACCACAGCACTATACTGTTGTTAAATCTCTACCTCTGACACAGACATATACTTAACCGATTGAAATGTGACAGGAAGGTTATCACATATGCCTTTCTTTTCTTTCACTGTCTTTAGTAATATCCTCATTGCCTAAAAGACTAAACATTTATTGAAGTAGAGGAGCAAACAGGGGACTTTTCTAAATTTGAAACAGTAAAGACATCACTGACTTATGAAGGACAGGATTGATTTGTACTTCGTAAATGGATTCATAAAATAAACATAGATATTTCAAGAGTAGACCGTGTGGGTGTTCAGTAGAACACTCTTACACTTTGTCAGAATAATCACTAATTTCTTGACAAAGTCTAAGTAAAAAAGGGGCATTACTCTGTCAAATATGACCTTGACCTACAAACTTTGGTGGCATCATGACCCTTTTGTCATAAGAAACACAATTTGAAATTTTGATGAATGGCAAAGTTATAGCCAGCGTAGTTTTGTGACAAAATCTAAGTATAAAAGGGGCATAACTCCCTACAGATCTCTGGCGACATCACCACTATTTTGTCACAATCAATAAAATTTTAAAGTTTGATGAAAAAATCTTAAGAAATGGCAAAGTTAGAGTCCAACGTTAAGTTTGTGTGATGGACGAACAGACTGTTTGACAATTTGAGATGGATCCCTATGTATCGCCCTTTTCTCCAAAAAGACGACACAAAAAGTAAGAACATTTAGGAAAATTGACAATCTGAAATTTCTCACAAAAAAGCATGAAGTGGTTGGCATACACATTTGATAATTTCTATATAACTTACAAGAGTTGACAAGGCTCATATAAAGACACTGTCTAAAAATATGGCAGATCAAGCAACATAAGCAGTACCACACATTGTAAATGAGTAGTGTTTACTGTAAACATTGCAATATGCATGCTAACTTGTCTTCTGGATGGAAAATATCCACTTGCAAAAAATATGATGCATTGAAAATTGTTAGTGTTTAACGTTGTTTTGTTACAAGCTTCATGAATATTACAAACAGTAGTGTACAAATATTATCTAAGTGTGGACACAAAGAATTTAATAGAGTTTGAAGTAAATGCGAGACCTACTTAAATGTGAAGCAATTTATCAGAAGAGACCCACTTAGTGAATTACATTATTTAAGGAAAGGTATTTGAAGTGATGCTACTGGTACGTCATGGTTGTTGTATATTATAATTTATGGGCTTAGTGTAATGTTTGGCACAAATGATTTCATGAAAATACACTACATGAAGTCACATGATATTTCGATAGGTTCAAGAAGTGGTTAGAAAATCAAAGTATAGATTAAAGAAATTTTGAAAAAGTCAGCCAAGTTGGACTTTTTTAAAAATCTGTTTCACATAAAACAAATAGCAAATACTTATACCCTATATCTAACAAATTTTTCCGATAACTACAATCATTCTTTAATGTTTTTTTGGCCTGTCATATCTGAAATAGTAACCTTTAAACCTTTCTGTTTAAATATGGCAGCATGAGTCATCAGTTTTGAGTATTGTAGGTCATGATTAATTCATAAATTCACAAAACTTTTGTTGCACACACTGACATACTGAGAAAAGTCAGAACTATTGCTAAACTGCTCACATGATTAAATCAATGACACTTTTTAGAAAACAAATTTTGCTCTTGTTACTATGAAGCTGACCGGTTGTTATAACAACAAGACAAACTTCGTAATATGTAACCTATTAATTCTTCAAGATTTTTTTTTCAAAATTGGTTGAATGGCTTTTTAGCACTGCACTACCAGCTCATAAGCTCTTGAACAATTTGATGGGAGCACCTAGCCATTACTTTTTATCATCAATAACAGAGAATTTCAAAACACATGAGGTCAGGACCATTTGAAGAATTTTCAGTAAACTGTGTAAAACATTCAGTAAGGGATTGTCCCTGCAAACATCATCAAAATTACTCCAAAAGTTTCAGAAGAGATGTTGTTTAAAGAAATTTTGGATTTACAAACACAAAAATATATATATGAATACTGTACATTGGTTATAAAAAGAGCATGAGAACCGTAAAGGGTCTAAAATACATACATGTATTCTGCTAGAGTCCATGACAATTGTGTTTTCTGACAAACATTTCTATTACACTAAGTTCAGATATTTAAACATAAAAACCTTCCCAAAATGAAGAAAGAATTCAGTTGAGGTGTCAGCTAAGTGCATTTCTATAACACATAGACTGCAAGTTTATACCCGGAATATATGGGAAAATCCTCGTTGAGAATCACGGTAAAACAGTATTAGTATATTAGATACTGATATATATTGTATATAAATGCTATAAGATCACAGACAGATCACAGATGAGCTATATAACCACCATCAAGCCTTCAGTGGTCAGTACGGATAAACCGCCTTTAGCCAGGGACGTGGCAAGTACTGGGCACCATCAAACTTTTCAAAATAATCTTCTATGCTCGGATGAAGTATCTGAAATAAAAATAAGTTGAAACTAACATGTTTTATAATTTCAAGGATCTGCTTAATATTCATAGTAGCACCTAACAACTGTCGACGTAAAAGTCTTTTGTCTCCTTCAGTTACGGGTTCATAGATCATTTGTAACACAGTTTCAGCAAGGAAAGATGATCAATAGAAATAGCAGTATGTACTAAATAAAATGTAAGTTTTAAATAAAAACACAGTTTATTTATTTCTTCAGAAAACATAACAGACCGAGGCTGAGTCAGCTTTTGATTTTCCAGCAGCTTTGAGCTATCTAAAAGTATTAGATGCAGGGTTCAGTCTTGACTATTGGAACTAGGAGATGTTTTGACCACTTTTGCCTTTAAAGGGAGAGCTTGTTGACAAAACCAGCATTCTTTCCTTAATATTCTTTTTTAAACTGCTTTTCCCTTAGCTGAAAACAGGGAGAAAATTGGTAGTTTTGGAAAAATACTTTTCTAAAATTTCCATCTCAGCAAATCCCTGGACATGTTGAAACTCGGATCAGATCAAGGTAAAGTTTGCTCATACTTCTCCACAATAGCGAGCTCATCTGTAAACAAGAGGGCCATGATGGCCCTGTATCGCTCACCTGTCTACCATTGGCAAAAATAAAAAGGTTATTAATAGCAGAAAGGATCAATTTTTACCTTTGGCTCATGATATCCTCTTAATAAGCCTATGTAAAATCAAAAGACCCCCCCCCACTGAATATCTAAGCTCTAGGCCTCATTATTTTGCTGTCTGATCATGATCTGCACTGTTGGCTATTCATTGTATGTTGGCTGGTCATGATCTGCACTGTCAGCTTTTTATTTTTTGTTGTCTGATCATGATCTGCACTGTTTGCTATGCATTATTCAGCTGTCTGATCATGATCTGCACTTTCATAATTTAGCTGTCTGATCATGATCTGCACTTTCATTATTTTGCTGTCTGATCATGATCTGCACTTTCTGACAAATTTCAAGGATATCTGGGCTGAAAATGTAACATCTAGAGTGTTAACAAGGTTTTTCCATATTTGGGCTGTGACCTAGTTTTTGACCCCAGATGACCCATATTCAAACTTGGGCTAGAAATCAACTTAACAACCTTTCTGACAAATTTCCAGGATATTTGGGCTGAAAATGTTACCTCTAGAGTGTTAACAAGGTTTTTCCATATTTGGGCTGTGTGACCTAGTTTTTGACCCCAGGTGACCCATATTAAAACTTGAGCTAGAAATCATAAAAACAACCTTTCTGACAAATTGCCAGGATATTTGGACTGAAACAGTAGCCTCTAGAGCCTTAACAAGATTTTTCTATTTTTGGGCTCTGTGACCTAGTTTTTGATGCCAGATGACCCATATTCGAACTCTTCCGAGTAATTACTGGGACAAACATCCTGACCAAGTTTCGTGACAATTGAGGAAAAAATGTGACCACTAGAGCGTTAACGAACTAAATGTGGACGGACAACGGACGACGTCCAACGGACGACGGACATTCATCGATTCTAATAGCTCACCCTGAGCCAGCTCAGGTGAGCTAAACAAGAGGGCCATGATGGCCCTGTATCGCTCACCTGTCTACCATTGGCAAAAATAAAAAGGTTATTAATAGCAGAAAGGATCAATTTTTACCTTTGGCTCATGATATCCTCTTAATAAGCCTATGTAAAATCAAAAGACCCCCCCCAGGCAGGGTTAATTTTGACCCTGAGGTCAGGATTTGAACAATCTTGGTAGAGAGTCAATTATTGCCACATGCTGAATATCTAAGCTCTAGGCCTCATTATTTTGCTGTCTGATCATGATCTGCACTGTTGGCTATTCATTTTTTTGCTGTCTGATCATGATCTGCACTGTAAGCTATTCATTGTATGTTGGCTGGTCATGATCTGCACTGTCAGCTTTTTATTTTTTGCTGTCTGATCATGATCTGCACTGTTTGCTATGCATTATTTAGCTGTCTGATCATGATCTGCACTTTCATTATTTTGCTGTCTGATCATGATCTGCACTTTCTGACAAATTTCAAGGATATCTGGGCTGAAAATGTAACATCTAGAGTGTTAAGAAGGTTTTTCCATATTTGGGCTGTGACCTAGTTTTTGACCCCAGATGACCCATATTCGAACTTGGGCTAGAAATCAACTTAACAACCTTTCTGACAAATTTCCAGGATATTTGGGCTGAAAATGTTACCTCTAGAGTGTTAACAAGGTTTTTCCATATTTGGGCTGTGTGACCTAGTTTTTGACCCCAGGTGACCCATATTAAAACTTGAGCTAGAAATCATAGAAACAACCTTTCTGACAAATTGCCAGGATATTTGGACTGAAACAGTAGCCTCTAGAGCCTTAACAAGATTTTTCTATTTTTGGGCTCTATGACCTAGTTTTTGACCCCAGATGACCCATATTCGAACTCGTCCGAGTAATTACTGGGACAAACATCCTGACCAAGTTTCGTGACAACTGAGGAAAAAATGTGACCACTAGAGTGTTAACGAACTAAATGTGGACGGACGACGGACGACGGACGACGGACGACGTCCGACGGACGACGGACGACGGACATTCATCGATCCTAATAGCTCACCCTGAGCCAGCTCAGGTGAGCTAAAAAGTCCTCATTCATGAGACAACACGATTAAAGATTAAATCACCATGACAATATGGAATGCAATTACCTGCATGTTAAGGATGATTTCTAAATTTTCTTGTGGTACATATGTCACCTGTGGTGCAAGTCTGTCCCTAGTATCTACTAAAATTGCATAGTTTGGCTGTGTTCTCCACTGCTGAAAAATAGGTTTGTGTTTAATTATACAGTGACTGTAGTATATGGCTTCGCTATCTACTTCACAATTAAATGCAAAGTAAGCTATACAGAGTCAAAACCAACAGTTGGATTTTGTTATTAATATGGCTACAAATCAGCTTGTACATTCTCCTTGAACAGTGGATTCATTCTAGCAAATGTGTGTCATTTCATAACTGATACCAGTTCTCACCTTCAATAATCTGCAATGGAACTACTGCAATCTGTATCATAAAATTGATCACCTGATGACAGGAAACTCATCTTCCTTTAAAAGGAGTTCAACATGTAGACAAAATTTACAGTAAGTGTACAAGCTGTTACTTTCACACTGCCAGACTTGTTCACATTTTTTTTACTTGGAGTTGTTAAATCACAGAAAGTGACCTACTGGTAAGTAACCTCCATGCTTCTGAAAATATGAACTGTCCCTCTTCCAGATATAGCACACTACCACACAAAACAAGAGGCCTAAAAGGACCAGTATTACTGTACTGGTCTGACTTGACTGTTCTCAGTATGTTCTGTGAAAATCTTTTGCAATGGTATCAAAGGAATGTCAAAAGAGGTCCTTGTGACCATGACTAACCATCCTAAAAAGTTTGACAACTGTGGGTCAAAAGATCTTAAAATATTGTGCAGAAACTATTTTCAAAGTACAGGTCACTGTGTCCTTGACCTTTGACCTACTGACCCTAAAATAAAGAGGGATCCTTTACTCAGACCAATCATTCTAAAAAGTGTGAAGATTGTCAAATAGATATCAAGATATCGAGCAGAAAAGATTTTCAAAGCTCACATCATTGTGACCTTGACCTTTGACCCACTAACTAAAAAAACAAGAGGGATCATCTGCTCAGTTAGACCTATAATCCTATGAAATTTGAAAACAGTCAGATCTCAAGATATTGAGCAGGAAAGATTGTTGGGGTCACTGTGACCTTGATCTTTGACCCCCAAAGCAATACTACTGGGATCATTTAAATGTTATAGGGAACCTTCAGAGCAAATTTGATGAAAGATGAATAAAAATTGTGACCTGTAGAGCATTATCAAAGAAAATAAAATGGAGGTCACAGGACCTTGACCTTTGACCAATCAACCACAA
>JAFMSR010000012.1:45819327-46193695 GCA_022818135.1 Saxidomus purpurata
ACTTGTTCATAAAAGTCTCTCAACAGATGTGAAAATTTTAGAAATTATGCAACACGAGCTGGAAAATTTCATTCATAATGCCAAACGCTCCTCCTCCTACATCTTTTAAAATAAAGGTGTGACTGAATCCAAGTGCATTATTTTCCCCCTCTGTCTGAAACAGAAATAAATCAATATTTTCAACATAAACTAAACATTAAATCCCCATGATCACTTTGAACTAACTCATTTATAAAATGATGAAGTTACTGAAAGCCTTTGAAAGGACTATTGATTCAAACCCATACCACTTCTGCAAGCTACCCACATGCTAATGTTCACAAATATCAATTTATTTTAAGTAATCACTGAAAAATACATTCATACATAAAGGTCAGGATCAGGTAAATTTGTCCAACCAAAAGTGTTTTAGCACTGTTAACAAAATAAGTCAAAATTCATTCAACAACAGATAACCCAGTTAAATCCAATATCAAACTAACCTTTAACTGTCCTAACACTACTACCAACACTCCACCATCTGCAGTTGGATGACAATCTGTTTTAGTTACTGCATGAATTGTTTTATGTATCACACTCTGAAATATTACATTTAAAATAGCTACCAAAAACAGAGTTCTGCTTTAATTAAGACTGCAAACTAAGGTTTCCAACATAGAGAGCAGACAGTGAGGGTCATAATGGCCCTAAATCACTCACCTAAGACCTATTGCTCCAAAAGTCAAGAAAGTAGGTCAAAGGTCATTATCAAGGTCAACTGAGGACAATTTCAAAATCAGATTGCCAAACTGTACACACATTCTAAATTTCATTATTGTATCTTCACTACAAAAAGTATGTCAAAAGGTAAAGATCATTGTATCTATCTGGTGA
Source organism: Saxidomus purpurata (assembly GCA_022818135.1). Taxonomy (NCBI): domain Eukaryota; kingdom Metazoa; phylum Mollusca; class Bivalvia; order Venerida; family Veneridae; genus Saxidomus; species Saxidomus purpurata. The sequence continues at coordinate 45,820,201 of JAFMSR010000012.1, forward strand.
CCTAATTTTGACCCAATGCAACCCAGTTTCAATTTTGACCAAGAGTTCATCAAGACAAACATTCAAATTTTCAAAATGATTGAGTGTCAAATTTAATAGTGTATCCTAGTTTTTGACACCATGTGACCCAGTTTTGAACTTACCTAGAGTTCCTCAAAACCAACATTCTGACTGACTTTCAACATGATTGGGTTCAGAATGTGGGTTCTAAATGTGAACAAGGTCTTCCTATGATTTGACCAGGTAACCTTGTTTGTAACCCCACGTGACCCAGTTTGGACCTAGAATTACTCAAGACAAACATGCTGACTAATTTTAGGATATCTTGGTGCAAACTCTTAACAAGGGTTTTCTATGATTTGACCACAGTGGGGACTTAATTTTTTGACCCAAAGTGACCCAGTTTGGTACTTGACCTAGAATTTGTCAAAACAACCATTATGACTAATTTTCAAGTTGGCTGGGTAAAAAATGTGGATTCTACAGTTTTCACAAGGTTTCTTTATTTTTTTACAAGGTGACCTAGTTTTATCCAATGTGACCCAGTTTAGAACCTGTCCTAGAAATCATGACATTCTCACAAATTTTCATGATTGGGTACAAAATATGGCCTCTGGAGTGTTCACAAGGTTTTTCTATGGTTTGACAAGGTGACCTAGTTTTTGACCCCGCATTACCCAGGTTTGAACTTAGCCTAAAGATCATCAAGACAAACAAAATAATGTTAACATGCCTAAATTTACTGGGGATCAAGTTTGGCCTCTAGAGAGTTCACAAGGTTATTCTATGAGTTGACCTTGTGACCTAGTTTTTACCATATGTGACCCAGTTTCAAACTTGGTCTAAAGCTCAAGAAAACAAACATTCTGAGTAATTTTCATGATAATTGCCCATAAAATGTGGATTCAAGAGTGTTCACAAGGTTTTTCAATGACTTGACAAGATGACCTAGTTCTTGACTCCACATGACCCATTGAGATCATTGAGAAAGACATTCTGACGAATTTTTAGTGAGTGGACTTTAAATGTGGCCTCCAGAGTGATCACACGGTAAGTGTGGACAGACAGACAGATGACCAACAACAGACATACATCAGGCGATCACAATTGCTCGCCTTTCAGCATTTTGTGCTCACGTGAGGTAAAAAGTTGGTAAAATTTCATAAATTCAAAGGCAGTAATTCAAGAGTACCGAGGGTGTTCTGGCAGATTATTGAACACAAACATTAACAGGGTTTGATGTATTATCTGATGAAAGCTATTTGAGTTAGAGAGAAGTGAATGTAAATGAATGGTGATCCCATAATATATCCAATTTTTAGAGACAGGCATATAAATATCTGAGGCAATACTAACTTGCACTGAATCCTTCATAACAGATTGAGCCCGATGTATGACCTTGACCTTTGAGGTAGCCACCTGGATGTGATGCATGACACAGCCTTGTGTTAAAGGCAACAACTGTGTTAAGTTATTTCAAAATCAGTCCATGCACACGGAAGTTACAGCCTGGACATGAAATTCAGGCTAATGGACAGAACTGAGCAAACATATACAATGTAGTCCCCTACAGCCTTTGACTGGTAAGGACTAATAAAGGTTCACTTCTAAGGTTTCATTTTCATTAACAAATATATATACTACTAGTTATACTAACCAAATGTTTTTTCATTATACCCTCTTTGCCCTGCTGTTGATCTCCCTCAAATGTTAATAAAGAATTCTCCTGTAAACAAATACAAAGAAAATCAATAAATAAATATAGTTGAAATCAATCAGGCTTGAAATTTACTTGGATGAACATTGGCATCACTGTTTCTTAGCATTCAAACAGGTCAAAGTGGACATTGACAGAATTTCCTAATTCTAAATAGGGGGTATTTTGCCAAAATTCATGCAAGTAATATGGAACCAATCCTATGACTTGTTTATTGACGTCATGAGGATGTCCATTGGTATACTATAGTAAGTATCACTAGTGCGTCTAGAGCGTTTGATGTAACAATTTAGGAAGCATTTTTCAGCAAAAGACTCCTCATAATGCCATATAAAACTTTTGCATCATTTATTTATAAAAATATTTCAATTCTATAGGACATTTTGTGATTCTGAAGTCCTCAAACATGATGTTTCTTGCCCCTTTTTGAGGGCACCCTGCCCTTTCTTTTGTCTAGATATAACACTGACCACACTGCTGATTGGTAATTAAGCATCTGTTGCCCTTTTTGACAACCTGAAAATGACCTTAGGTGGTATGGCAATGTACCTCTGTGCTGGCTTCCTTTACACAGCTACATGTATGAACATGCCAGGTGTTTTTTATAGCTCATCCTTGCAGGATTTACCAACAGTCTTGTTTCTCTCTGTCTGTTGGAGGTCATTAGAGCTTAAGATTTGGATTTATATTTGACCAAACATCATTGTGTGTGAAATTCTCGGTAGGATGAAAATGGTTGTCTACTCAACACAACTAAGTTCTGAACAAAATGGGGTTCCGTTTAAGTTTCATTTGAGGAAGTCCCATATTTTCTAATGTGGACCTGATTTGACTACGAAAAATAGTCGAAAATTTAACAAAGAACAAGGGCTTTCCCTCAAACTGTATACGTCTTTACATCTGCGGGGGGGGATGTTGGTGGTTTTTAAATGGCTATTTGAGGTGTCTAGAATTCGCGCTATCCTAATCTTCCGCCAAAATTAAACCACAGACCATAATAATAATGTCCACCAAATTAAAACTGAAAGTACTAGTCACGACATATTTCTGTTTACAACTCCTTCACCAATCATACTGGTAATCACCAGGATCATCACAGTCCATTAGGTAGCGGTTAAGTGATATTAATAATAGGTACTTAGTACCTGTAAAATTAATTTGTTTGATACAAATATAAATAGCGAACAATAATGTGATTGTTATCGGGAAATTCTATATTGTAATTTAAGGTAAATTAGGTAAGTTTATCAGTTTTATTTAATGTTTATGAGAGCTAAATGTGACTATGTTAGAAGAAAAAATAGCAATAGCTCAGTGGTATAGGGGTTGGCGTAAAGCAATTTGCATTTTATTGTCACCAAAAGGGCATGAGTTCGAATCTTCCCTTAACCTTCATTTTTTTTCTTTTTCAGTACTGCAACACACTAGTTAACTGACTTTTCGTGTTAATGATCTAGATACCTTCTTAATATATGTGATATTTATCTGGTTACCTAGTTATATTTTCGCGGAACATTTCCCGGATAGATAGATATCATAACACATATTGTGTCCTTCAAGCTCACAAATGCCATTACGTATCTACTTATCTCAGATAATTAAGTGACTAACTTGTTAAGATTTCACATTGCTATTTATTAAGTAGGTAACATGAAATTATTTCTAAAAATTTAAAAGGATTTTTAAAGTTTTTCCAAGATAAGAATATAAGATAAACTTCGAAGATTGTCTACATCACGAAACCAGTGCACATGGTGCAAGGACCGAATGTAGGAGAAAGAAGCCGAGAATAGGCAATACCAGCAAACATCACCAGATCAGTACTGTACGGTGTACCAGTACCTTCATTTAGTAGGCACCTACAATGAGAAATATGTCAGATGTCTACACTGGTCGACAAAATAAAAGGCGCCAAATAAAATTCAAAATAAATAAATACCAAAGTTACATCTTACTAGATATAAACTTGCTAAGTTTGCCCTTCTATTGATGTCATCGTATAGCATATAGTACTGTTTGACAAAAGATTCCCCTATACACTGGAAATTGGGATTAAAAGTTTGACTCATGGTGCCAAGCAACTGTGGGTAGATCGATCCAACAACTTTTAACAATCAATTAACGACTGACACAATAAAAGTCATCTAACTTTCGAAAGCGCAAATTTCGGCTCTTCACGGCGCGATACTCTTTAACTGCGAAGGCGTAAAACGGGAAACCAGACGTTTCGGTCCCAGTACGTTTCGGCCTCAAGAAAATTGTGGTGACGTTTCGGCCACATGGCATTTCGGCCTCACTTTATGTCCATTTCGGCCCCAATTCATATATAAAAGTCAATTATATCACGGACCTATCCATGATCCTAACACTATTGGAAATTTCTCCTATATACACAAAGAAGGATTTGAGCGTGATAAAACTATTAAGTATATCACGCTAGGCGTCCGGAATTATTTTTGACTGCTGAAATTCCCTCGCGTGTAATATTCACACAACATCTACGTATGTGCATGCGCTAATACGATTGGATTGGTATTGTTGTAAACGAATTCACGTGATGTAAAACAAATCGTAGTAAAATTTTCTACACCTCCGGTATCGCAAGCAATATCAGAAACAACAAAAATAAGACGAATAGCGTTTTATTTTAGGAGTAAAAAAGAACAGCCAAAATTTCACGAAATGCAAGGAATGCACGGAAAACTACAAGTTTCAAGACAGCGACTTCACGAAAGCGCAGCAAATAGTACCCCATCGAACATTTTTTGTTTAGATTAACGTGTTAGAATGGAAATAGATTTTATTTTTGAGTGATATACCGGTTATTATATCACTGTGTGTCGTGTAGATGCTTCGTAATTAATCACTCAGGCCTTCGGCCTTCGTGATTAGATTACTACGCATTTACACTCACCACAGTGATATACTAACCGGTATATCACTCAAAAGTTAAATCTATTTCCTAATTATATTGTTTCGATGTACATTTTTTTTTGTTTTATGGTCTAATTAAATATAAATATTGAATTATAAGTGGATTTTTAATTTTTAAAAACGCACATATTCCGGGATATTTGAGAGAAACTTGGATATTTATCATGATATTCTCTATGTTGCATACTTAACTATACTTTCAGGTTAATACAGAATTCGTGAAAGAAGATTTCTTTATCGGCGATGATCGGGTTGGAGAGGAACGTCATCTTCTGTTTGCCACACCTGACCAACTGAAACTTCTCCAACAGGCCAAGAGGTGGTACCTGGATGGGACATTTCGAGTTGTAAGCAAACCGTTTGGGCAGTTGTTTTCCGTACACACATTCTTGAGGCAGGGAGACAACATGAAGGAAGTGCCGCTTCTTTATGTTTTAATGTCGAAGAGAAGAAAGCAGGATTACATTGCTGTAAGTACAAAGAAACGCAAAATAACCACATCAGACTTTAAAAATAATGCTGAAAAAACTATCAAGTGGACAATATAAGATTTCTTGTCAATGTCGGCAATACTTAACAAAAATTACGTTCTTTTAAGAGCGTTTGCACTGACGATGAAAAAACAATGTAAATGGTTAAATGACCCGTAATACTGTTTATTTAAACTCTCTTCAATTAAAGGTTAATCACCTTATCAGAAATACATATCTTACTTACTATATTCTTAGGCCGAAATTCATTGTATTATTTGTCTTCAATATTTCTATCTCACAATGCTTTATTTGTAGATATTCAAGAAAATCCTGGAAGTGTGTGAAAAAGCCCCGTTGGTTGAGGGATTCGTTATGGATTTTGAAGCTGGTATGTATTATACCGATACATGTAATCGAGTCTGTCCGTTCGTCTGTCCGTGTATGCGTCTACACCATTTCGACAATTATATCTGTATCTCCAACATACATCGAGTCTCTTACGTATAAACTGCTTATTTATCTAGCTTATCATAAGGAACAGACTACATGTACGTTGTTGTTCTATTAAACACGAGGATCTAATCGCTGTTTAAATACATATTTGTCTTCCATGTACCATAACAACATGCGTTTCATTTATTTTTAGGTTTGTGGATGGCACTTAGAGACATCTTTCCTGGTACGCAATTGAAGGGATGTGGGTTTCATTGGGCCCAGGCCATACTTAGAAAGGTTCAGGATGTGGGACTGAAGGCCACATACGAGCGTCGCGAGGGTGCCCACGTCCTGATAAAGAAACTTCTTGCCCTGCCATTTCTTCCAGGCGCACACATCAGAAGGGCGTTTGATCGTTTGAGGGAGAAAGGTGACTCTAGCTCAGCCCAATGAAGACTCTCTTCCAGAATGTTGAAGACCAGTGGATGGAGAGTTCATTGTGGTCTGAGAAAGAGTGGTCCGTCTACCGCCAGTCCATCAGGACTAACAACGACGTCGAAGGTATTAAACACTGTAAATTACCACTCTCTACACTATCGGATATCATTACATTCACCTAATGTGAACTTGATTTCAATGATATCAGACGGTAATTGCATTAACGGCAAAACATCTTTCCTGTGTGTGTTCTTCTTTTGTTTTGTTGTGTGTATTATTGTTTTGTGCGTTTCTGTTCTTTTGTATAATAATCTTTTGTTTTGTTGTGTGTATTATTCTGAATTCTGGTCATGTGGGTGAAAAATGCTTGCACAGAGGAACTATTGAAAACTCATGATAGACCAGAATACCCCTGGCAGACCGTTGCGTCTTTATTTACATGGGACAGTAGGAATTTCATTGTGGTAGTTTATTACTACTCTCACCACTTTGAGGTTAAAGAGTTGCGCAAAATGAAGGGGGAAAAGCATGAAAGGTATATTTGCCCGGATTGGTATTCCTGAGTGATAATGGACCTTGCTATTCTTCAGATGAATTTGAAAGATTCTCTAAAAAATGGGACTTTGGGCATAAAACATTAAGCCATTTTCACCTTTCAGGAAATGGGTTTGCAGAAGCTTACGTCAAAATCTGCACACAAATTTTAACTTAGGCTAAACAGAGCAAAACAGATTCGTTGTTAGCTATCCTAGAATACAGGAACACCCCATGTGAATGTCCAAGACAAATGCCCAGGAACAAAAGACCAGGACACACCCAGCACAGAAGGTCACCTCCGTCATGGCAATTTCTCAGTATTAGAGAAGATTTATGTGGGAAATGTAGTTAATCTTGGAAATGCTGAATGTCGCTTTCAAAAGGAGTTTATCGGCATAACCAATTCAAAGTGTCTAACATGTGTCATTGCGAATTTAAAATTACCCAAAATAGTACCTTTTTGATACTATGTACTTACCTTTATTTAATATGTAATTTACCTGTTTCTTATACCTGTAGCAGGTGTATAAGACATCTGACTTCTGTGGACGTATACCGTTTACTTACTTTTGTAATACGTACCTGTATTCATATACATTGTACATCGGTATACGCATACAGCTGTCATATAAAATTTCCTATAGCCATTCCTATACTTACCTTTAATACAGTCGTAAGCCGTTACATACTAAATCGAATAACTAACGTGACTTACAACTTTACCTGTCTTTTCACCTGTATCTTGTTATTCCTTTATTATGCAAATTATTTCATTGTTATCGCTATACTTTCCAGCCAATGGTATCAACGGATTAGTTGATGATATATATTTTTGAAAAGTGTATAATGGTTTCTACAACCTATCTGAATATATTATAATTGTATTGTAATAAAGGATATATTTTGTTACAGTTGTCAATAGCTGAGCTAATATCCCATCCCACCTAAATTATACCTGTCTACCGCTGAGACTACCAGCTTCCCCAACTAAGAGCACCGGCTGAAAAGAATTACTCCGCACACAAACTGGAATTTCTTGCCTTGAAATTGGCGGTGACGGAGAAATTCAATGATTATTTGTATGGGTCTGATTGCTTCGTTTATACAGATAACAACGCCCTAACGTATTCCAATACGTCCGAAAAGCTGGATGCCGCAGGTCAACGATGGATTGCCAGTCTTGCTAATTACAACCTGATAATAGAGAACAGAAGCGGTAAGAAAAACACCGATGCCGATGCACTATCAAGAAAGTACTATGCTGGGGAAACTAGTGTCAATACGGAGGTCATAAAAGCTTTAGCCATGGTTGCTCAGATCGACGTTCCTCTAGTAGAGACCATTTGTAATACAGATTCAATTGAAGAGCATCCGGATGATATACCAGAAGTTCCCGATCACATGATAATTGCTTCCAGCTTGTCACATAAAGACTGGTTCAAGGCACAACGGGACGACCTTGTTATAGCAGAAGTGATCAAGCACTTCAAGAATGGCACCAAACCGGCTTCTTCGACCTTTGGTACCATTGCCTCTGTCATGTCCTGCTATCCACGCGAGTGGTTGAAACTGGTTTTGCATCAAGGTGTTCTTTATAGAAAAACAACTATAACCTGACATGACCGTCTCCAGCTTGTACTCCCTACCGCTTTGAGAACAGACGTATTTGAGGTTTTCACACAGACTTGGGTCACCAAGGATGCGACAGAACGTTGTCTCTCTTCCGTGAACGTTAAGGACCACAATGGAAATAAGGGAGAATCACTTTTCCCTTTTTTGTGTTATCCTTGGTATTGATGTGCATATCATGGTTTATAAACTTGTGTATACATCTAATTATCTGTATATGTATGCATCATGTTTGTTTTAACCATGTTTGTACATCTGTGATATACTAAAATAAATCTATCTATAAATCTATAACGTTTCTTTTGGCCTGGCATGGAGTCATTTGTTGTAGCCAAAGTAAGATCTTGTGAGCGTTGTATAAGGCGGAAAGCTCGAAACTCTAAAGCACAACTAGTTCCTATACAGTCTTCTTTTCCTATGGAGATCCTATGCATTGATTATCTGTCGCTCGAACGTTCCAAAGGCGGCTATGAAAACATTCTAATGACATTCTTTAGCCGATTTGCACAGGCGTATTCAACCCGCAATCAAACTGCATAAACGACAGTGAGGAAAATCTTTGACCAGGTTGTAGTCCATTATTGATTCCCTGCCCGAATCCATAGTGATCAGGGACAGTCCTTCGAGGCCAAGATAATAAAGGAACTTTGCAGCATAGCTGGGACTGACAAATCTAGGACAACGCCATATCATCCACAGGGAAACCCGGTTGAGAGATTTAATACCACTCTACTGCAAATGTTAGGGACTCTCGAGGACAACCAGAAGGCGGATTGGAAAGCATATATTCCAACCTGAGTGCACGCAAGCATGATAGTACTGGCTTTTCGCCGTATTTCTTGATGTTCGGTCGCCATTCGAGACTAGCAATAGATGCTTTCCTTGGACTTTCGACAGACAATGAGGGCTCTACATCACACTCAGAATATGTTAGAAAACCCAAAGAACGTCTTCATTCTGCCTATGACACAGCAAAGAAGTGTTCCGAACAGACAGGAAAGGTCAACAAACAAAGATATGACCTTAAAGCGAGGAACCTAGCTCTAGTTCCAGGAGACCGAGTCCTTGTCAGGAATGTTTCAATCAGGGGCAAGAACGAAATAGCTGATAAATGGGAATCACATCTGTATATCATCATTGATCAGCCTAACTCTGACATACCTGTGTTTGAGGTGAAGCGAGAGGAAAGTCGTTGTAAGAAGATACGAACTTTTCACAGAAACATACTCCTTCGATTCATGAGCATCGACACGGACAAGAAAAGCACAAATAACTTGTTTGACCTACCGTAGAATATGCCAGCTCTGTTTGGGACCCGTATGAAAAAGATGATATCTATAAACTGGAAATGGTACAAAGTCGAGATGCACGCTTTGTCAAACACAGGTACCAGAACAGATCAAGCGTCACCGAGATGCTCCAATACCTCCAATGGACCTCGATACAGGATCGCAGAAAGATCTCTCGTCTTACCCTCCTATACAAGATCTCAAACGACCTAGTTGCCATCAACAAAACTAATCGTCTGTTACCACAGTCTCGTCTCTCTTGACATGCATCGACACACTTCTTCAAGGTACCACAATGTTCTACAAGCCACCGTCAATAGTCATTTTTTCCTCGAACAATTAAGGAGTGAAACAGTCTTCCACCGGACATCGTATCAGTGGGCTCAGTTGATGCCTTCTATGCTCAACAAGCCACTCTCTTTTATCTAGACTCTTGACTATGCCTGCGTGCGTGCGGCGTGCGTGCGCGCCCGCCCGGCCGGCCGGGGGGGTGGGTGGGTGGGGGGTTGGGTTGGGGTGGCCTCCCGGGGGGGGGGGGGGGGTTTTTGGGGGGGGTGTTTTTTTTTTTTTCTTCACTTTACATACTCTCACTTTTATTCTTGTCTTATCTTTGCGCTACCCTCTGGCAATAAAATTCAGTCTGTTGAATGTGGCCAGAATCGGATAGAAGTAGAAGACGTTTTCCCCCACACCACAGTCCTGTTAAATATGTTGCCACCGCATATTGCAACCCTAGCGACATTGAATCATTCAAGCAGATAGTGGCCAAATTCAGTTATAAATTTTAGAGCCTTTTACTCTTTTACTGTTTTTAACAATTTTAACAATCTTGCTTCTGATAACTGGAAGAACTATTTTGCAGTTACTTTATTTTACTGTCTTTAGCACCCGGCCCATTATACTCGCGGGATCGAGGTGTGGGGTAGTATTAAGAGACGTATAGACGTAGCAAACTTCTCAGTGCCTAACACAGTATTATCAATACAAAAAGACTGATAAAGGATGTGTTTGAAAAATGAACAACTTCCCCCCAGATGTCAGTTAGGCATGTTTTCATAACTAGTCTCGCTCCAGCATGTTGGATCGGCCAAGTATCTTGGAATTACCAACAACCAATCCTGAGGGGAACATATCAGCAACAGTACAAATAAAGCCAACCGAAACCTAAAACATTACAAATGTTGATATGTCAAAAAATTTGAAAAGCACATTGCTAACCAACTTCAGTCCTACTTTCATAATACAAATATCATTCATAATAAGCAATCTGGGTTTAGGGAAAATCATTCATGTAATACCGCACTAACGAGATTGTGGCAAACTTATAGGGGCTATTTTTCTAGATCTTCGAAATCTTTCGAACTAGTGGTCCATGAAATTCTACTGCATGAATTAGAATTATACCATTTTTCACAGAAGGCCTTGCAGTTCTTTAAATCGTATCTGACGAATAGGCAACAACTTGTTAAAATTGGAAATACACAATCTGATATGCTCACAATAACATCAGGTGTGCCACAAGGGTAAATACTAGGACCCTTGCTTTTTCTAATATATATAAATGATACAGCGTTTTGTAATCATAATAACATGACTATCGACTTATTTGCAGACGATTCAACATTTCATGAAGCTGGTTATAGTTTAACAAACATTGAATGCCAGCTTCAAAATAATCTTAACTGCATTGTTGACTTGTGCAAAGTAAATAATATGTCCTTACACCCTGCTAAATCAAAATGCATGGTTATCGGCACAATATATAAAACGAAGAAAGCTGCAAAGCTATATCTAACAATAAATGGAATCGCCTTTGAAAATGAATGTTTACAAAAGTTGCTTGGGATTCACATCGATAGTAACATAAAGTGGCATTCACAAATTGACTTTGATTGTAAAAAAAATAAACTATAAAATTTCGCTTTTAAAGAAAATTATTTTTTACCTCACTGATGAGATGAAACTGATGTTCTATAATGCATATATACTTTCAACTCTTGATTACTGCTGCCATATTTGTAGAAAAGACAATAACAGATACATTAATAAAATAAACATCTTACAAAGCAGAATAGCAAGGATAAAACTGAAAAAAACCAAAACGATCACCATCCTGTGGGTTAATTCAAGAACTAAAATGGTTAACGTTTACAGACAGATGTAAATATTACTCCGCTGTACATTACACCCTGCGATCTACTTAACTGTAAATCCTATTTTTTAGATAAATCCCAGCAATAATTTTGCTTGCAGTATTTTAATGTTAACAATTTGTATACATGTGAAATAAATATATATTTAAACGCACTTATGAATTGAGTTGAGTGTCTGTTGGTGAATGAATGAATGAATGAATGAATGAATGAAGTAAAGGTTCCTTAATTATATTGTTAATGGAATGCCGGTTGGGACATGCCATTTGCTAATTGCTATTTGCCTATTGCTATTTGCCAATTGCTTATTTGCTAGTTGCTTTTTGCCAATTGCTTATTCTAATTGCTATAACATATTGCTTTTTGATATTTGCCAAATGCTTAATTATTATTTGCCAATTGCTTATTTGCTATCTTCCAATTGCTTGCTTCTATTTGCCAATTGCTTATTTGCTATCTTGTAATTGCTTGTTTCTATTTGCCAATTGCTTATTTGCTATTTGTCAATTGCTTGTTGCTATTTTCCAATTGCTTATTGCTTATTTGCTACTTGCCATTTGCTAATTGCTATTTGCCAATTGCTTATTTGCTATTTTATAGTTAAGTTTAGTGTTTAAAAGTCAGTATGTATGGAAGGCCGGTGGGTCATGCTTATTGCTAAATACTTTTTGCTAACTGCTTTTTGCTAAATGATTTTTGGCATGCTACTTGGTATTTCTTTTTGCTAATTGCCTTTTGCTAAATGCGTGTTGGCCGGTGGATCATGTAAATTGCTAACTTTTTTTGGCTTACTGCTTTTTGCTAACTGCTTTTGGGCCGGTATTTGCTAATTGCTTTTTGCTAGTTGCTTTTTGCAAAATGCTTTTTGCTAATTGCTGTTGCAAAATGCTTTTTGCTAATTGCTTTTTGCAAAATGCTTTTTCTAGTTGCTTTTTGCAAACTGCATTTTGCTGATTGCTTTTTGCTAACTGCGTTTTGCTAAATGCTTTTTGGCCGGTAATTGCTTATTGCTTTTTGCAAAATGCTTTTTGCTAACTCCTTTTTGCTAATTGCTTTTAGCTATCTGCGTTTTGCTAAATGTTTTTTGGTCGGTGGATCTTGTTAATTGCTAATTGCTTTTTGCTAAATGCTGTTTGACCGATAATTGCTAATTGCTTTTGCTATATGCATTTGGCCAGTGGATCATGTTAATTGGTAATTGCTTTTTGCTAAATGTTGATTGCTGGTTATGCTGGTATCTATGAACAAAGATAATTTACCTCAAGCTGTACGGTTGATCCGGATTCCACTTCAAACCTTAGCTCTGATTCTTTTTCTAACTGAAACTCTTCTACCCTCTGGAATAAGAAAAGCAGCAAATAAATCTCCAAATACATGAGTTGTTTTTTTACTTTTGCAGGCAGACCACTAATTGCCAAATGCTTTTTGCTTAATGCTTTTCTTTAGGTCAAAAAGCAATAAGCAAAAAGCAATCAGAAAAATACAATTAGGAAAAAGCAATTAGCAAAATGCATTTTGCTTAAAGCAATCAGCAAAAGGCAATAAGCATTTAGCAAAAAGCAATTAGCAAATAGCTAAGCAACTAGCAAAAAGCAATGAGCTTAAAAGCAATTTGCAAGAAGCAAAAAGCAATTAGTAAAAAGCAAATAGCATTTTGCAAAATGCAATCAGCAAAAGGCAATTAGCAAAAACTGACAAAAAGCAGTAAGTAAAAAGCAGTATGCAAAAAGCAGTTAGCAATTAACATGATCCACGAACCAAAAAACATTTAGCAGAAAGGAATTAGCAAAAGCATATAGCAATTATCATGACCCACCGGCCTTCCAATTAGCAAAAAGCATTTAGCAATTAGCATGACCCACCGGCCTTCCATATGTATTATTCTTTGAGCTGCTATTCTTCTTGACTCAATCATTTCCTGTTCCGACAGCCTTTTAAGAATGATGGAATATTTAATTTAACTTTACTCGCCTTGCACATAGATTTTCAGAAAAAGTGCGCTTTAAAACCCGAGAGACATGAATCACGTCCGACCACCTGATATAACTTTTTCATACTTTCTACTTAAGAACTCATTTGATAGATATGAAACATAGAAACAAAAAAGCAATCAAAATCATCACACAATAAACAGGCGCCTTATAGGGTCGCACGGAGAGCCGTAGATAGGGTCGCAAAGGGCCATTAAATAATGATGTCTAGCAAATAGCATATGAGCAACTAGCAAATAAACAATTGGCAAATAGCAATTGGCAAATAGCAATTGGCAAATAGCAAATAAGCAATTGGCAATTAGCAGTTGGCAAATAGCAATAAGCAATTGGCAAATGCATGGCAATAAGCAATTGGCAAATAGCAATTGGCAAATAGCAATTGGCAAATAAGCAATTGGCAAATAGCAATAAGCAATTGGCAAATAACAATAAGCAATTGGCAAATAACAATAAGCAATTGGCAAACAAGCAATTGGCAAAAAGCAAATGGCAAAAAGCAAGAAGCAATTGGCATGTCCCAACCCGCATTCCATAGTATGTTAAAGTTAAATAGTAGTAGTTAAACATATATATTATGCATGTATGTGATTGTGTAAATGTGATACGTCATTTGTCTTTCTCAGATTTGTTTATAGAAGGCCGCATTGTAAATATGCTGTTGTAACGATCGGTGAACGTAGTGAAAACGTTCGGTCGCATATGATGATAATATGCAAATTTAAAAACCCATGTACATGTGATGGGGATTAGGGTAGTATATATAAGGCACAGAGACCCATTCAGGGTTGAGTTTACTTTTCACTGAATGGATCTGCTGCGTCTTAGGCCCTCGGCTCGTTACAAATGGTGGCAGCGGTGGGATGAAGACAACTGCCAGACAGGAGTTGCCTTACCCACGAAGTTCCCAGGCCAAGACTCGGGACGAGTCTTCTCGGAGGGGGAAGTAGTGTAACGATCGGTGAACGTAGTGAAAACGTTTGGTCGCATATGATGATAATATGCAAATTTAAAAACCCATGTACATGTGATGGGGATTAGTAGTATGTTAAAGTACATAGCAGAGACCCATTCAGGGTTGAGTATACTTTTCACTGAATGGATCTGCTGCGTCTTAGGCCCTCGGCTCGTTACACTGTTAACTTGTTATGGATTCCTGTAAAATATCATAATGTGTTACCTTCTGAAAATAAAGATATTATTATTATTATTATTATTATTATTATTATTATTATTATTATTATTATATTTGTGTTTGAGCAGATGACAATGACAGCACAATAATACCATTCGCTACGTTTTTAGCCGAAATACAACAACAACAGCAAACCAAAATCAACATGACATGAAGAACTGAAGAAAGAAAGAAAATGACAGAGAAAGAGCAGGTTAATTTCTTAACTGATCAATACAGATTGTGACAACAAGTCTGTTGATCATTCAAGATTCATATAAAGTCGCCGGGGAAAGATTTAAACTGTATTCGAAATCAATTTCGGATAGAACTATTCGGATATATGAATATGTCAATATATCTTCCTATGTCTATTTTGTCATACCGCCTCACACCTCTCACGAGTATTATGGACAGGGTGCACGCCGGGTGTTAATAAAAGATAAAATAAGATAACTGCAAGATAGTTCTTACAGTTAGGAGAATCAAGATTGTTAAAATAGTAAAAGAATAAAGGCAGTGGCTAGAGTTACGGTACGTTAATATGTGCAAGAATATACAACATGACAATGAATGATAGTTCCGATATTAGCGACATATTAAATTATAATCAAAATGGCGCCTGTGAAATTGTCGTACATACAACAGATCAGTTTATGCACGAATAGTCGTAAAATATTTACGTTTACAATACATTATTATGCATATATTAAAGCAATATAAATACCTTTATAAACTCCGTAACTCTAGCCTTTCCTCTTAGGGTTTTGCTAGAGATACGGAACTTCCGTAACTCTAGACTCAGAGGCTAGAGTTACGGTACCGTAACTCTAGCCACTGCCAAGAATAAAACTTAAAGCTTTAAAAACAACTGTTGTACGATTAATAACTAAGTTGGGCCACTGCCTGCTTGAATGATTCAAGATCAGGCAGGATCGCAATATGCATGGGTAACCTATTCCACAGGACTGTGGTATGGGGGAAAAACAAGTACTTAAAGAAGTCCGAGATTGCATGGGTTTGGCGGAGACTAAGCATGCTAAGGGGGTGCATATGTCTTGTTAACCTGTTTGGGACTTCTAGGTAACTGGGCAGGGAGATTGTAGTATATTTTGTAAAACATAACCAATTTGGAGGCTCAAAACCCCTCGCAGGGACGTAGACATTTGGTGTGTCTCAGCCACAAAGATATTAGTAATAGTAGACTGAAATATAATAAGAAGGTTCAAAGAAAAGAAAACTTTGTTGAGTATGATATTTACAATATTTTTTCGTATTAATCATCCCAATGTTAAATATAATGAATCTTTTAAATTTCTTAAAACTTTGACAGAATTTAAATATTAGCCTGTATAACACTTTTTCCGAAATTCTCGGATCTCGTTTATTTTCTCATTCCTGTAAAGGTGAAAACTTGGACTTTATTTTAGGCTCATATGCAAGTTTAAATAAATTTTAAACAAAACATGAGGTTTTAATCCATACATAATTATTAAAAAATCAATTCTATGATAATAAGATAATGGAAAACATCCATCTTCTTTTTTTTTTTAACTTAAAATTAAGATGCAGAGGTCAACGATAAAAGCCGAGGAATCATCTTTAAAGAGTATTACTAGTGTCCGGGTGTGTGAAACTAAGAAAACACATGTAATGGTTCTCTTCCTTGATGTTTAAATGTTTTTCTTTGATTTTTATGCCCCCAAAGTTTGGCATATTAAAATCGCACTGTCCATCTGCCTGCCTGCGCCCAAAATAGGTAACAGTAAATTCTCTTTGATATCATTCATTCAATTTGGTTATGTGGATAAAAAGAAGAATAGAATGAACAAAATAATAGCCACACAACTGCCAATTTTTAGTATGTCCGTCCGTATGTCCAGAATTCCATTTCCACAAAATTAATGTTAAGCACACAAAGACGACATGTCCTGTGCAAAATCCTCTACCCCACCGCAAAGGTTAAGGTCACACTTAAGAGTTGAAAGGTAATGGAATCCTGTATATATGCACACATTCTTGTCCGGATTGTAACTCTGTCATACATGGAAGAGTTTTAAAATAACTTTTTAAACAAAAAATGTTAAACACATCAAGACGACGTGCAAAACCTATGAGCCTACCCCAAAAGTCAAGGTCACACTTAGAGTAAATGTTCAGCACACTGAGATATTAAGTGTTGTGCACAAGTTGAAGTGCAGTGTCCACAACTTGAAGGCTGAAGTCACAGTCTGTGGGATACCACTTTGGGGGTACTTGTCACATATGAGGGACAGCTCTTGTTCTATTTAATTTTATATCCACTCAGGATTTATAAGATTACCCAGATCCAACTTAGTTCTAATTTAAAATGTATGACATAGATTTTTTTTATTTCGAGTGAGCAGGAATGAAAGATACAGGGCTAACAAGAAAATGGAACACTCAACAGTGTCTTATAATAAATAAGTCATTGTCAAGTCCCAAAAATTAAAAAAAATGGCCTTTCAAGAGACAGCTTCCTTTTTTTTAATATGAGCAAAACTGTTTCACTTGTTACAAAATTTATTTAAAAGAAACTATAATTTAAACTTGAACAAAACAATGACTCTAATTGATTTTCCTTGTACAAAATTTCAATAAATATACAATGTACATTGTAATACATGTGAATGTACTAGGAATCATTCTGCTAGTAGGGAATGCCAAGTTATATGTTACTAGTTTTTGAGTTGGGGGTGCTTCTTCACATTGGATAAAAGCATCAGTCTTACATCATGTTTACCTTATAGCAATTACTTCCATTTACATTGTAACTTGAGATTTGTGCTCTTTTTTATTCAGGCATACATAAAGTTGAGTTGTACATAATAAAAAAAAGCAGTATAGTATTAAATGTTGCTATTGAATATTATCGGACATTTCAATACAAATCTTGTTAATCATCAACATTGCATAAACACCTGCACCTGAAATTATACTGTAAACAGATACTTTCTTTTAGTCTAAGAGTAAAAGTAAAATTTACATCCATGACCCCCGACACGTGTCAGTAAAATCCAGACAGAAACTCTGTATTTTACTGATAATGTTTGAAAAATTGGTTAACTTGTATGGTTAAATAATACTATTTTATATAATAAATTTTCACACTGATGGTAAAGATTGTTTGAAATTCATACTTTCTGTCTCATCATATACTGGTGGTTTGTTTGCAAAAATTAAAAAACAATTGCAGGTATTTTGTGATTTATTTGCTGTTATTCTTGTTCCAGAGGGTAGAAGAGTTTCAGTTAGAAAAAGAATCTGAGCTTAGGTTTGAAGTGGAATCTGGATCAACCGTACAGCTTGAGGTAAAATATCTTTGTTCATAGATACCAGCATAACCAGTGTTACTTGAAATTTAGGTCATTATGTCACTAGAGACAATGTTTGCGCTCCCGAGGGCAGTGCTGGAGCATAATATAGTCACCGCTTTGTCCATCTGTCTATTCGTTTTCACTAAATACTTCTTGTCTGGAGAATTACTAAAAAAGTATCAAATGGATAGACTTGATACTTAAATATCACATTGATTATGATACAGGTCTTGGAGAGGAAGTGCATCAACAAAGAACCATAACACCAACTTTCCCAAGTTTTTAATTATCTTTCATTGTATAAGATATACTTGTCCAGGCATAACTCAAAAAGTATATAAGGGATGATACTTCACACATTGATAGAGGTCAAATGGTGTGACATAGAACAACAACTCTAGATTACATCATAGGAAGAAGATATTTAGAGGAAG
Source organism: Saxidomus purpurata (assembly GCA_022818135.1). Lineage (NCBI taxonomy): Eukaryota > Metazoa > Mollusca > Bivalvia > Venerida > Veneridae > Saxidomus > Saxidomus purpurata. The sequence goes on from JAFMSR010000012.1 coordinate 45,838,743, forward strand.
AACAGTATCCTAGAACCATAACTATTACTTCACTTAAGTTCTGAATTATCTCCCTTGAAATTATGCTCTCTGGAATGAAACTATGTCTGTTTTACGGATTGCATGTAACTTTACATCACACACATTGATAGAGGGCATTGGGAGGAAGTGTTATATTTAAGCTATCAGAATGAGACAATCTTGATGAAACTAACCAATAATAATTGTATTAAGATGACAGCTATACAGTGGGACTGTTACAATTAAACTTGAAAACTTTATGAGATTGTGATACTACATCAGATTCTGGCTTAACCATATCATGACTAGTTTAGATAAGGCTTTAGAGGGATAAAAGAATGCTTCTACATGTTCGCTTCTAGAAGATAGGACTGTCAGAGTGTCATGTGGTCTATTGTTATGTGTGACCTATTGTTACATGTGACCTATTGTTTCATGCGACCTATTGTTATGTGTGGCCTATTGCTACATGTGACCTATAGTTATGTGTGGCCTAATGTAATAAGTGGCCTATTGTCATTTGTGACCAGTCCTATTGTTATGTGTGGCCTATTGTTACATGTGACCTATTGTTATGTGTGGCCTATTGTTACATGTGACCTGTTGTTGTGTGGCAGATGTACAGATGAGCCATTTTAGGCTGTCATTAGGTTTTGTTCAACCATTCATTCATTTTTCCCCGTTTGTCATGGTTTTTTTCTCATTTTCTGTGTTCCAGTTAATCAATGGAAAGGCAGAAGTATTTGGAAGTGAACTGACATCAGGACGCAAGTATGCCTTCAGTGCAGGCTCAAAAGTTGCAGTGTTCACATGGCACAGCTGCCAGATTAGAGTATCCTTTTGTAAATGGGAATCTCATGAAATTCATACTGATTTTAAATGTGCATGCATTATTGTAAATGTATACCTGAAGGTATCTTATGATGTTGCTGACAAACAGGATAGACTATGACCGCCATTGTCTGTACTGCCATAAACATGACAGCCATTGTCTGCACTATTTGGTCTGCACTGTCATTAACATGACAGCCAATATAAAACCCATAATCTGCTTTGTCATCATTGTTATCAGGCAGTTTGAAACTTTGCTGAAAAAGTATGAGAGATAAGAATTAATATTTTGAAACTGCATCCTGTTGCTGTGTCTACTGGTTTATTCCTTAATTGATCTTAGCTGACCGGCTGTACTGAAGTGGCATACATATCTAAAGAGACACCAATGGTAGTCTATCTCAATGCACATGTAGCCTTAGAGCAGATGAGAGAAAAGTCTGTAATTGAAGAGACCAGAGGGCCAAGGGTAAATAATACACAGTTACAGATACATGAACACATGTAGAAGTTTAAGATTATTTAATTTTTAAAAAATCATCAGAAATTTGCAGTTGTTTCAAAGCAGTCAAGCACTGTGATCAGTGTTTCACTATGAAAAATGCCTCTGATTTAACAAAGTATCATATTAGACTAGTCTAATTCCCTGCTGCCAATGTACATAATAGGCAATTAGGAAGGATTTTACTTTGTGTCATCCCAAAAATGGGAAAATGGCAAGATAAAATATGCCAGTTTTAGCAAGACAGATTATTTACCACAAACATATAAATGTATTGTTACCTGGGCAACATACTTTTTGTGTACACTTAAGCCTTATCATGGTGTCCTAGTCACACATGATAGAGTAGTACTGTGCACTGAGATATTATGCGACAATATTGAACTGGCACTCATGAATATTTCATTGGTGGTCGGTAATCTTCGGATGAAAATATTATACAAGCGATTGATATAAAATATCGGATTCCACAATGGTGTAGTGACTCAGGCATTTGACTACCAATCCAGCGTATGCAGGTTCGAGTCTTGCTTGTTTGTTTTTGTTTTACTTTTTTAATAGTTTCGTTTCATTTAATGTATTCACTATTGTCTTTGTTCATCACGGGGTTTCAAGATTTTTTAATTACTATTTGAGCATTCTTTCTCCGTCGTCCTACATACATTTGATATAGAACTGAAAATGTCGACGACCAAATCATCAAAACAGCTACGCTCTAAAGATAACATTGCCTCGGCTAATATCTCGAAGGATTTCAAAGAGAACCCAGGGACAGACGGAAAAACATTCATTCAACGGATGATGTTATTTTATGTAATTCCTGAAATGCAATGAATATCAATGATAAGTATTAAATTTAAATACATAAAAAAACACAGAAAACAAAACAAAGTTAACCAACAACAATAAAATCAACAGAAATCATATAATATGTTCAAGCGAAAACGGTGCATAAGACATTGTCACAAATTAAATAAAAAAAACATACTCCCATAAAAATTAAAATTCTCAGTGCAGGATTCGGACTCATGGAATCATGCATACAAGTTGGGCATCTTACCACTACGCCACTGTCTTTGGTGTGAACTTATGTCGGTTAAATGTATTTGTTCGATATGATAATCAATTGAAACAACGAAAACACACCCGAACGTACACGAAGATATTGGCGAAGATTAATGAGTGCCAGGTAAATACTGTCGCACAATAACTACTTGCTTCAGGTAATATTTTCTTAAATAACTAATACTATACTCACTATGCATGTAACCAGAGCTTTAATCCTGATGTGTATTGTTCCTAGTAGTCATTTTATTATATTCTAGAGACTAGAACATTCATGAAAAAGATGTTCAGCTAGAAAAATATTTGGTTGTGAATGTTCTAGAGTGTCATGAAACAAATTCTAGGAATAACAAGCATCTGAATGATATTGTGGAAAGATGTATACTTTGCACCACAGTCAGTCTAATAATATTGGTCAAGTATTGTGTAAGGTATTTAGGTTTTTTTTTACCTGAAATGAGCCATTTTTCTCAGTGCTTGGGCCATCCTTAAAAAATTGTTTGTTTGCCCTAACGCGACCGACTGATGAAAATCCTCCCGACTGACTTTTTTTTTTTGGATCTGAAAGCCAAAAAAATATTTTTCTGCCGTCGAGAAAAACCGTTCCGTTTGTTGTCATTTTCCATCTTTCTGGTATTTCTTTTCTGTAGTTCTTTCGTAAGTAATACCAATCAGTTATGACAGAACGTGCAGGGGTGTGGAAATCCTTTATTTTTTCACTTTTCCGCGGACGAGTGAGATGTAAAAATTCACTTGTCCGAGGTCAAAATTCACCTGTCCAGATTTCAAGATTAAAACCAAATTATGTGAAACAAACAAGGACCAGGTTAAGATTTTTATTTTATATGCTAATCAGTACATGTCTAGAGGATTCTGCAAAGCTCGGACTTCCGAGTGAGCTTGGGAGTGCCTGAAGTGACTTGGAGTACGGAGAAATATTACGGCACTTCGCGGGAGTGTATTTGCGACACTCCTAGTGGTTTTACACGTAAATTAACGGGTTTACGGGAAATAAAAATCAGATTTATTATATTCAGTAGAAATGTGTCCACACTGTTGTATGCATATTAATTCAAAAAGATTTGGCGACCGACGTACATTTTGTAAAGCCTGTTCAATATATTTTATCACCAAAAATAAAACTTACTCATAACATTATTTATTCCAAACTATTATTTTTATAATCCAAAATTATCAGACTATTGTCTAGAGCTACTTTTACATGTCTCGAACTGTCAAATATCTCGGTCTTTTTGATGCCACGTGCTTCCCGAAGATCAAAGAAAACTCACATGTACAATATAGCGTCGGCGATTGTTTTTTGATCTCGTGACACCTGCAGCTTTATCTTTTATGATTGAGGAGGTTGCAGTTTAAATAATTTATTCGGCAAATGTTATTCATTAAAATAAATATTACTGGAAAAACGTTGACTTTGACAGTTGCTGAAACAATAAATGACAAAAACACGAACACGCTGGAACGCCGCGTTTTGTTTTATAAAGAACAGTTAGAACTTTTTTAATGTTAATTGATAAATATTTGTTTGCATTCACAAATTGACAAACATTACTCAGTCAGTGGTGTCACATAGCTTGGATTTACAAACAGTTTTGCGTCACCCTTTACGACAGGCCACATTTTCCACACCTACCGCTGGTGACAAATGCTAAGGGACCAATAACAGCTTACTTTAAATGGAAATAAATATTGTAAGTCAGCATAAAGGTGATAAATAGTTTAGATTCTGACAAGAAATAACTCAATTCTTTTGAAACAATAAAAAACATAACGCCGTGATAGTATACAGTAGCGGCGATTCTCAACGAAAATACGTCTGATTCGAACTTTGTAATTCAATGGATTTTGATTCAACAGGTTGCCTTTACAGGTGTATTAATGTTGGTTTTCATAGAACTGCAAACAAATCGGGCGGTTCCTGGCTGGCTTGGGACTGTCTTACATTATTCATTTTATTTTTCTCGAATTTTGACTTGTCCGCGGACAAGTTGGGCAGAAAAACCCGTGTCGGACTAGGAATTCCGCACCCCTGACGTGTACGCTGAAGCTCACTCCGCAGGGAAATCGTACCAATAATCGTGTCAGAAATCTGACACGCTCGCATTTCAGTATTTCATAAGAAATGAATGAAAAGAATAAATAATTTTATTAATAAGACTATAATCTTTTAATTTGCCAAATTTGAACATCAAATTGTATCTATTTAGCGTAAAGCAAAACGAAAGTTTCGAGCAGGTCAGAATTTTCACATATTGGTAGCCATCTTGCCGATTTGACAATTATCACGTGCCTTTGGAAAAGGATATCTGCGGGAAATCGCCGAAGATTCCGATTGCGGTCACGATCAGGGAAAGTTTATTTATTTACATGACCACGTGCGTTTTGGCGCGAACACTTTCAGGTTATGTACCGCGTCGAAAATAAAGTAATTTTGTTTTCAAATTAAAAAAACATAGTGGTAAATGCTATTTTATATTTACACTCGTCCTTTATATCATCTAAACACTAATCAAAAGGAAATATCAAGCATTCTGAACTACATGAAAAATAAGTGCGATTGCGTCATACGAAAGTCCGTTGTAAATGTAAACAAAATGATTCGTTTGAAACCTGACCTGTATTTCATGATGTTACACCTTTGTACCAAAAATTATTTCAATAGGTCAAGCCTTTCATGAGTTATCATCGATGTTTTTGTAGTCAACATTCAATTTGGTTGTAGAACATCGTAATTGGTTTGAAAATATGAATTAATGAATATATGACCTAAACATGACCATATTTCTCTACTCGACGTACATTAGATGAAAATTTGCATGCTCTGTTATTCTGGTAAGGATTTGTAGTAGTGCTGATCCAAAACTCTAAAGCTGCCCCTGACGAAAAACAAAATATCAAAATAGCGGCATTTAGAGTTTTGGAAGCCAGAACTAAATGTAAAACCTGGCAATGTCAGATGAAAAAATTCCACTCAATTTGATATTATCTGAACATTTTGTAAGTGCTCGCATAATTAAATTAAATTTTTACAGTGGTACAAATTAATTTTCCTATGTTGAAGTTCAAATTTTATAGATTTTTTATGTGAACCTGTTCCTAACCTGGCCACAGGTCCAAATACAAGGCTCACTCGGACACTGAGTTGTTTGACATTCTATAGCTTAATAACTTCTTCAAATTTACGGTTTGAATGATTTTACAACACTATTAAAGCACTTCTGGAATGAGCCTTGTTAAGCACTTTGGGAGCCTGGCTTATGGCTAAAATGATAATGTGCAAACCACCACCCATGTAGATATGTTACAAAGCAGGTTAACAGCATTCTACAGTGGGGTGCTAATAGCCAATAGGTACATACAACAGAAGAAATAGAGAAATAGTAAGACAAGAAAGGTGCAAATATCAAGTGAGCTATTAATCTAAGATACAACATACATGTCAATGTATGTACCGAGTTAATACCGAGTTAATACAACATCTGAAAATGAAAAAAAAAAAAAAAAAAAAAAAAGACCTACCTACCTACCCACTGAAAAAATTCTGGGTCGCGTTAGGGCAAACAAACAATTTTTTAAGGATGGCCTTGGTACCCATTTAGCACATGACTAGGGAACTGTGCTTATTAAGCACGCTATTCTTACAGACAAGTAAAGAGACAGCCAAGTTAGCACAAGAAGTCAGTATAGCATACTGAATTAGATTAATGTTCAATTCAAAGTTTGGCAATAAAATATGAATCCATGTTTATTGCATTGTTGTATATGTTTGTCACAATGATAACCAGTTTTATCTTGAATGAAACAACTTTGCAGATATTGATTGTTGGTCCATCAGATGTAGGCAAAAGTACACTGTGCAATATGCTGTTGAACTACAGTGCTAGAATGGGCAGAGCTCCGATGTTAGTGGACCTTGATGTAGGACAGGTAAGATAATTGTTCTTTATAACATACAATACTAAAGGATGTACTACACACAACAGGTTTAGAAACGCAAAAAAGGAAAAAAAATTAATTTAAAAAATTTTTTGTGTTTTAAAAAAAAAAAAAAAAAAAAAAAAAAAAAAAAAAAAAAAAAAAAAATTAAAAAAAAAAAAAAAAAAAAAAAAAAAAAAAAAAAAAAAAAAAAAAAAAAAAAAAAAAAAAAAAAAAAAAAAAAAAAAAAAAAAAAAAAAAAAAAAAATTTTTTTTTTTTTTTTTGTACATAGTATATAAATGGCATATTTTTACAGTCAGTTGATTTACTGGTTTATATAGTTTCGATTCAACTGTGTCATGCCAGATCACTCAAGAGACAAGTTGACAAAGAATTAATCTTAAATTTGACCTGGCAGTATTCAATGCTGCATGTACATTGGTAGTGACCAAAGTCAGAAATCTTTGTTTGATGATATTTCTTAAATATTTTTATTTTGGTGAAGTGTTATGTCTAAAATTCTGCTGTAAAATTGTTTTAAGTGCAGAGTGATTCAGAAACCAAGGTCATTTGCAAATGCATGAAATCTGATTGAATGAGCTTTACTGTCTATACATAACATATACTGCATGCACAATTGAAATGAATGGTAATTTTTATGATTATTTTTGAAATTTGGCATTTTGTAAAGATAAAGTATTCCTACAACCACTACCAAAACTCCAACACTGTGAGGAGATAACAGACATGAACCTTACACATTTTGTAAAGTCTTGAATAAACTTATTTGCAACCATGGTCATTTGAATGGGAATTAATTGTTGCAGAGTTTAGGTCAGTAGTATGTTTCAGGAATGTAACTCTGTCTGCAAGAGGTTATCGTAATGATGAAATGATTTAATTAATTTGTGACTAAATCATTTGTACAAGACTGAACTTCAATAGGCGTAAATGTTTGTTTCAGGGTCAGATTTCGATACCAGGCACAATGGGAGCCTATGTTGTAGAAAGACCAGCAGATATAGAGGAAGGGTTTACTCAATGTGCACCTTTAGTGTTTCATTTTGGTCACACGGCACCATCCAAAAATCTAACACTTTATAACCTGTTGGTTTCACGCACAGCTGATGTAGTCAACATGAAATGTGATGAGTTCAAAAAAGGTTTGTCACATCTTTTTTACCGTAACTTTATTCGAATTTAGCTTTGCTATGTGAGAACAAATTTCTTAATCTTGCAGGGCTTTTTCTGGCTCTTTTGGGAAAAGGCCCCTGGCTAATTGGCCAAAAACGTCTTTTTATGGGTCTAGGCACCATTATATATTACCTTGAGGTCAATACTATCTGTTTTTGGGATACGGTCCCAAAAATTTAGGGTAGGGGCAAAGTTTTTTTTTAAATCTGAATATTCTTTAGGTTGAAAAACAATCTGTGTTCAGGGCTGGTCCCAAGAATCTAGATAGTGTAGGGAAGCGATAAAAAAAAAACCCCCCCCCATTTTTTTTTTTTTGGGAAAATGAAGGTTTTTTCCATTGGGAATGGGGCACCTGGTCATAGGGTGATAGGGTGAAAAAACCCCGGTTAGGCCCTAGAAAGAGTCTTTATGCTATATAAAAATAGGCATATGAAGACCCAATCTGGTTTCCTAGGACAGGCATGCGGACGGATACCTGGTCATGTTATTAGAGGCTGTACTGTTCTTCCAGCTACCTAGTTCTAGCAAAGCATTCTGAAAGTTAGGGGTTAATTCAAGACACACCTAATTGCTTTGCATAAAATGTTTGAATTAAACCAATAAGTATTAGAACTTGTATAAAAATTTCCAAATAAACACAAAAAGGAATTGAACAAAATATGATCCTTAACATCATTTTATTGTTCATGTATAAACTGTAGGTATAGAAATGAAATAACATGTATGATTTTACAGTGAACCATAGTGGTGTTGTGGTAAACACGGGTGGCTGGGTCCGAGGATCAGGATACGACTCTCTGAAACATGCTGCCGGCTCATTCGAAGGTAAAGTATGGTTTTAACCTTGAATAAGAAACTTCTTCCTTTCATTGACTGTTGATTTAATATAACTGTCTGGTACAGTCAATATCCAAGGTCAATATCCAAGATCACATTTAAGGTCATACAAAAACTTATATGTCATCTCTGTCTTTAGATACACTTACTGTTATAGTCTTCCAGCCCAACCAGGACAGATGCTTGTAAAATACTGAGAATGTGTGAACAGTCTTCTTATTTAGGACTTGCTTAAAATACAACAAGAATAAGCAATCTTGTGAACTCTTGTTATGTCGCTCTCTCTCTCTCCCTCTTACTCTCTCCAGCCAACAAGTATAAAAGGAAACACCCAAAAAATCCCCTTTAACCTGTATGCTGTCTGCTAGTGGGAGAGACATATGATTTCAAAATTTAGAAAAAAAAAACAAAAAATTTTTTATATAAATTTACACACCCCCCTTTGTCAACAACAACAATTCCTTGAGTTTTGTCCTTAGACTTCAATTATTTTTAAACAGTTAAAAAGTAAATTTCCCGGAGTTGTTGACAGTTGTACAGAGGTTATGACCTTTTTCTTGGCCAACTAGATTTTTGAGTATAAACTACTCACCATAGGTTTGACAGATAGCCCTAGATAAATACTACAGGAAAATACTCCCCCCTAAGTGAACTTGAATTTATTATTATGAGACCATGATGATTCCATCAGGCAAAAATTCTAATATTCACCCTATGATATTCTGTAATTACTTTATGATCAAGAGGTGAGGTATTGCCTCAGCTAACACAAAATTGAAATAGTCTATCTTAAATGGAAAGTTGGTACCAAAAAGAAAAGTGAAATAGATGTTTCTTTAGTATTAAGTTGACTCAATTCAAACATACATTTAAGTTACCCAAAGTTGAAACACACCAAGGTATATTGACAATGCAAAATTTGAGTAAAATTGAAATAGTGCCTCTTCATTACCCTTGATACAGAAGGACTCTCCCAACTAATAACCCAAACCCTAGTTCAAACCTTCTACTCTTGCCACTAAACATCAATAAATGCATCCTGATAGCACTGCTATTACCTTTTCATCAATTGTAACTTACCCGCAATAATAACAGTAGATGTTTTGATATAATGATTAAAACATGTACATGCTTTAATGTCAAACCATTGTCTGCCAACATAGGTTTATGTTTATCCTATTTGATATGTAAGTGTGAACTAGTTAAATTGGCCATGATTTAATATCTGTTATTATCTCAGAATACTTTATATTGCAGTTCATGGTCACCAAAATTTTCAAAAATAGTGCATGTTTCTAGTTTTCGCATGCCCTACCGCTTTAACCGTTGTGTAGTAAATGAGGTTTATTTGTTCTGTAGTGGATGTGATAGCTGTGATGGACCAGGAAAGATTGTACAGTGAACTGAAGAGAGATATGCCAGACTTTGTGAACATAATACTATTGCCCAAGTCAGGAGGTGTAAGTAACAGATTATACATTTACAAGAGATAGCAGACGCAGATGATGGAAAGAACTCTCAGATCCTTGTAACAGAGTGACTTCTTATCTCAGTTCCAACTTTTGTGCATTTTTATTCAATTTTTGTAGCAAAATTCTGCTATAAAATCAACAAGCTGAAGTTTGATGGTTAAAGAAGGTTAGCCATCATTTCATTGAAATATGGTGAACAGTGTCTGCATTTGCATATCATCACCATTGTTCCAGTTCAATGACTTTTAGTGGAGTTATTGCCCTTGCTTTGTCAACATTTATGATGTCAGGGCTATTTCTCTTATATGACTGGATGCTTTTCAATCAAACTACACATGAGTACCATGTCTGCTTCTGCAAGTCATCAATGTGTTCTGATTCATTGGTTTTAGTTAAGAGTTATTGCCTTTGATTTGTCAAATTATGTTATCTTGTTATTGTACCACATGTACATTTTGGCAAACATTTCAAATTATACCCGAGCTGATACTGTGAAGTTCCATGCATTAGGGTGGGGGGAGACATATGTTTTTGCTGAAAAAGCAACCTCTAGTTAATTCCTGTATGAATTTAAATAGATATATCAAAGTATAAAGTTTGAAGGTTTTAAAAAGTGTCGTCAGTGCATAATGTGTAAAATAGTTATTTTTTTTATTTTGAATATCTAGGTTGTTGAGAGAAACCAGACTGCTCGTTCCGAAGCAAGGGATGCCAAAGTTCGAGAGTATTTCTATGAAACAAAAAACACCTTGTTCCCTCATACATTTGAGGTTAAATGTGCAGACATAAAAATCTATAAAATCGGAGGTAATATGCTAGCAGGACATCATAGCAAAGTCAGAGTCTTTAAACTCCTATTAACAAGGTCTTAAACATGTTACCTTTGTTACATAAATAACAGAATAATTAGTAATAGTTATAATCAAAATAATATCATCATCATTATAACTTCACGACTACATTTACTTAAATATAAGGACCATCTTTCTTCAGGCCTAAAGCAAACTTATTTTCATGTAATAATAACCACAGGTACTACAACAGTTACTTTTACTAGAATAATTTATATGACAATACTGAAAAGCTGCTCAATACTTTAAGACTTGTATAATCTCTCAATTTCTTGCCAAAGCACAGAGACACTGGACACCAGTCTGAAATGTGTGGCCTCTGTTGACACAGAGCTCACTTCCATTCATGGACCTGTAATTTAAGACTGGGCTCATTTCTGGCTATTTACTTACCGGTTACAATAAAATATCACAGAGTAGAATCACACCATAACTATAGAAGTGTATGTTTTACAGCTCCATCTCTGCCAGACTCCTGTCTACCATTGGGAATGAAAGCTCAGGACAATAAAACTAAACTCGTTCCTTTGACTCCGAGTAAGTGTCATTGACTCTGATAAATGCATACAGATGTTTATTTCTATGAATTTTTGTTATCACAGCTCAGTTAGAATGTAAGCTGGAGAGGTTGCAGATTTAATGATTTACAGGGTCAGTATTTCCTGCATTATAACAATTGTTACAGTCTTGACATTTAGCAGTTGCCAGTCTTGAAGTAGAACAATTATGTTAACTGTGACAGTTTTTAACTATTATCTGTTTGAATGCAGCAAAGCATGATTAATTTCTTGCATTTTCATATATGTTTGTGTTTCTTCCTCTGAAACAGTGTAAAATTGATAATGACAATTTATAAATGCATATTATAGTGTAGTTGGTATTGTTGTACATGTAAACAGTACCTTGACATGTAAACAGTACCTTGTTAGATCAAGTGTTTGACTCAGTAGTAAGAACATTTGATGAGACAGTAACAACAGGACACAATGTCATGAACAATCCAAACGTCCAGCAATAGAATGATGTCTTAGATGATGTCCAAATGAACCCGACGGTATCTGCACTACATGTATTTACTATTATGTCGTTTTTTTATAAGTCTCACCATACAAATTGCATCAGAATTGTAAAAATATCATGTTTACTGTGATTAATACAGCACAGTCTACTTTCAGAAAATATATCTTTATTTTTCAGGTACCAGTCTGTTACACCATGTGTACAGTATAACTTATGCTGATTCTATTTTTAAGGTACCAGTCTGTTACACCATGTGTACAGTATAACTTACGCTGATTCTATTTTTCAGGTACCAGTCTGTTACACCATGTGTACAGTATAACTTATGCTGATTCTATTTTTCAGGTACCAGTCTGTTAACCATGTGTACAGTATAACTTATGCTGATTCTATTTTTTAGGTACCAGTCTGTTACACCATGTGTACAATATAACTTATGCTGATTCTATTTTTCAGGTACCAGTCTGTTACACCATGTGTACAGTATAACTTATGCTGATTCTATTTTTCAGGTACCAGTCTGTTACACCATGTGTACAGTGTAAGCTGTGCTGATTCTATTTTTCAGGTACCAGTCTGTTACACCATGTGTACAGTATAACTTATGCTGATTCTATTTTTCAGGTACCAGTCTGTTACACCATGTGTACAGTATAACTTATGCTGATTCTATTTTTTCAGGTACCAGTCTGTTACACCATGTGTACAGTATAACTTATGCTGATTCTATTTTTCAGGTACCAGTCTGTTACACCATGTGTACAATATAACTTATGCTGATTCTATTTTTCAGGTACCAGTCTGTTACACCATGTGTACAGTGTAAGCTGTGCTGATTCTTCTGAAGATAATATTCTAGAAACGAATGTCATAGGATTTGTAGTCTTGTAAGTACACATTACTTACAATTGTTACATAACTTACAATTCTCACAGTTTGAAAATGTAACCTGAATGTGAAAAGTTATTAAATAAATATACTTAAATATTATTCCTTTTTATCATCTGCCAGATGTGGAGGGATATTGTTTTTGAGGGCATTTGTGTTTTACAACATCTCATGTTCTATTTTGTAAAATGAAATTTTCAGTCTTTCAATTTGGACTGCACCATTCATTTGTTCAAACTATTGTTAACTGCATGGCAAATATTGCAGATCATGATCTACCTCAATTTCTGTGCAGTCTGATCATGATCTGCACTGGTTATTAAGCCAGAATCACTTGTAGCCAGCTCATTAAGTATTAAATATGGCATTATAGTATGTATTGTAAATATAACTGTATAGAAAGTTCAAAGCAGTTCATTGATACATTTTATTTATCTTTGTTTACAGCACAGAATACCACCAAGAGAAACAGACGTTCACAGTGTTATCTCCTGCACCCCACCCACTACCTAAACACATTCTCTTACAGACAGATATACAATTCATGGACATACACTAATTTTCATAATAATAGTTTTCTTGTACATGTGTTCTGTTTCATACTAAGTCTTATTGAAAGACAGGAAATTGGTAGAGATGAGTCAGTTTTCATCTGAATAATACAGCAAACTGTCTTGATCAAGCAGGATAGTTTTTGCAGTCACAAGATAGTGTGTGTACTTTCATGAAATGCATGAAAAATACCTGCAGAACTTAAAACAAGAATGTGGTGATTGGGAGTCAGTATTTGACAGTAACCTACGGGAGGTAACGTGAAGTTCTGTGCATGTAGGAATTTTGGGTTCATAGTGAAAAATTAAGTTACACTGACTATGTCTTCAAACATACACAAAATGTGTGTTGAAACACATTTGATAGATTACTTTTATTAGGTTACTTTTATTGCAGTTAAATGCATTGATGCTTCAGATTTTTATTTGAAATGAACATTTTAGCATATAATATAATAACATGTAAATTTGTATGTTATCAATTCCTGTGAAGAGCAGGTAATAAAGTGTTTCCCTACTGAATATACTTATAACTCATGACTATAATAGTGCTTTGTAAGAGCTTCCCTTTCCACCTGAAGGTCAGTTAATTGGTCCAATAAACAAAATATAAGTGATCTTGATAGGGAAAAAGAACCTGAGAGATCAGTTGTGATGTAATACTAACTGCTCTTGTGAAGTAGAGTTGGTATACTATAAAACTTGTTGGCTTAAAATTGAAGGCTGATACAGTAATTACAGAGAAAGAGTTAGGGATGTAATAGTCTTGTAATGAAGAAATAAAAAAGGAAACAATAAAAATGGAAAAAGAAACAAATGTTTTTGTTGCATTTCATTTTTTATTTCAGCTCCAAAGAACATGGTTTCTGAAATAGAATTTATTATGTTTAGAAAAAAAGTGCTGCATTACTAAATATGGAAGGCTATAATGGCTCTATATCTCCCACCCCAGTATCATTGCACTTTAAAACAAGAAAGTAGGTCAAAAGGTCATAGTCGAGATCAAAGGAATTCGGTTTGCAAAACTGCACAAATAGTCCACATTTAATCTCTAGCTTGAAAACGAAAAAAACTAGGCCAAAGGTCGAGCTCATCCACGGTACATGCGGTTCAAATTGCATTGCTATGGCTTCAAAAACAGGACAGTAGATTAAGGTCGGTAAATGTGAAAGCTGAAATCTACATTCAAAATTGCATACATGGTCCAAATTTCATTGATGTAGTTTCAGAAACGGAAAGAAGGCCAAGGTCAGCGAAGGCCAAAGTTGAAATCTGCATGCAAAACCATTCATATAGTAACAACAAGATGACCCATATTCGAACTCGATCTAGACTACATCAAGACAATCATTCTGACCAAGATTCAGAAAGATCTAATAAAAATGCAGCAGCCTCAATTCCATATACATTGTGTATATGGTTTTTCTAAGATTTAATCTAGTGAACTAGTTTTAGACTTGAGATGACCTATACTTTATATCAATATTGATTTTATCAAGACAGTTTCATGAAGATCTAGTGAAAAATGCAGCTTCTTTCACATACAATAAGTTTTTATAGGATTTGACCTGGTGACCACATTTTAGACCTGATATGACCAATGTTCAAACTTGACCTGCAACAAGACAATCATTCTGCAAAGTTTGCAAAAATTCCATTAAAATGCAGCCTCTATTACATGCACAACACTTCATTTATTTGACCTGGTGACTTAGTTTTTGACTCGATATGACCCATATTAGAACTCCAGACATTCATTCTGACAATGTTTCCAATGAAAGATGAAGCCTCTATGAAGACTATTGCATTTGCAAGTTTTTTTCTAGGATTTGACCAGGTGACCTCATTTTTGAACCAAGACAACCCATTTTCGAACACAACATACAAATAATCAAGACACTCATTCTTACAAAGTTTCACAAAGATCCATCGAAAACTTCAGCCTGTATTGCATATATGGCTTAAATCTGGAGGTTGCTACATACCCTAGTATTTTTGTTACCAGTAACAAACATTTCTTCTAGTAACAAAAGTAACAACATCCAAATCTGAACTTGTATAATAATGTAGACAGTACACCAAGTTTATAAAAATAAAATGATTACCCATTTCTAGGGTATGTAGCAACCTCCAGATTTGAGCCATATCTACTGTATTGCATACACAAGGTTTGCTATGATGTGACCCCAGATTTTTACCAAAGATGACCCATATTCGAACTAGATTTCATCAAGACACTGATTGTTACAAAGTTTCATGAAATTCCAATGTAGAATGCAGTCTCTATTTTCACTTGTCAAATGTGACCAAAGTGATACAAAAATGTATTGCCTGCAATGTATATGTGTAGCTTATAACAAGATGTACATGGTGATTGAATTTGGGGTCACTGAGGTCACTGTTACGAAAAATAGATAAAAAGTTTCTGGTCAATAGTTTTTGTTCAGACATAGTTATGGACCGTTCCGGTTTTTTATTACAAATTTTAAAGCCTACCTAAGCCTATTGTAATGGGATTATTTTCTTTTCATGGCTAGGTCAACTGCTCACAAACAGTATCACAAACAAACCCACGTGTTCTTTTGTGCAAACCAGGCCAACCATTGGACACGTGATGTCCCGGTGTGGTCATTGGATAATCCAGCGAGTTAATTCTAATATTATTGTAAACACTGGAACCGTCCATTGTCACATAACTTGATTGGTGGGTTACCTTATATGAAGAAAGTAGGTTGGATTTGGTTTAATAATCACTTTGGTCAAGTTGAAGGTGACTGCTACTAAAAATAGAAATATGTAAATAGATCAATTTTGTTCGTTCCGATTGATATATTGACACACAACCTGATGGATTGGTTGGTTATATGAAGACTTGTGTTGGAATTGGTCTAGGGCCATAGTGCTCAAACACTGCAAAATGTATCATTAGTTCTCATTATCATGCATGGATGTGTATATATGGATCTGTTATATTATTGCTGCAAATATCCAGATTGGATTTTTGCTATATTTAGGAACAATCGGTTTACAATAGCATTTAAAACTTTGGTTACTTTGAGCAAGGTCCAGTCTCTCCAGAAGCTTTTGGACTGCTGGCTGCAATATATTGCCTATCAGCTCCATAATAAAGTAGGTGGGTAAGGAAGTCTTTATTCTGCTTTCTGTCTGACCTCAAGGAGTCAACCAGATGAGTAGGGATATGCTTTGCAAAAGGGGAATAAATTAAGATAAAAACTCTGCAATTTTTACCTTTGACATAGTGACCCTAACTAATAATATGCATAACTATACATCATACAGATGACTCGTACAAAGTCTGGACAAGAGATTCTATTGATAAACCCCTGTGACATTTACCTCAAATGTGGCGACCCAAAGTTATAATATTCACAACAAGACTTCATACTGATACTTCCTGTGAAATTTTATCAAAATCATGCAAAGGGATTTTTGAGAATAAGCACCAGTAACAGGCCAATGTGATCTTTACCTTTGACACAGGAACTCCTAAATTATGTACGCAGCTCTAGACACATCGTATTGATACTTCCTGTCAAGTTTTATCAAAATCCTGCAAGGGTCTGGGAGAAATAGTGCAGACTATGTATTTTACCATAGGCATTTGGTAGATGGAGCAGTTCTTCTTCTTCTCTGTTGATGGCAAACAGTCAATAATGATCTATTTTATTTTAATATTATTTAGCAATACATAGATAATAATTAACATTTTCATAATAAGCACTATAAAACAATATTAACAATAAATAATGTAAATATTTATATGAAAGACTTTAATTACATAGGTTAAAATTATGGTGTTCAATAAAGCACTCTAAAACAGGCTATACTTATTTCATAGAAGAGAAATTAATTAAAAGCTAGCATAATTTCCAGTATAAACTAAAATAGAAAAGTTTCATTGAATAGTTTACAATGCTGTTAAAATGTAAACTTGAATTTTAAAAGAATCTTTAAAATGAAGAAAAAAATATTTTTTTTTATATATTAAAAATATTGATCTATGGTTGCATGGATAACCCATTAAGCTCAAAGCTTATTTCCAATGGGGTGCAGTTTACCAACAAAAAATGAAAATCAAGATGGAACCAGAGAACATCGGGATCTTAAAGCTACATGTATTACTTGAATCAATCACTTTTGCAGACTAGCTATATTATACGAAGGTTTACTAGCTTTATTATCACATAATTTTCACTAGCTATATTATCACAGAGGGTTCTCTTTATCACAATTTTGATAGCATATGGTTACTTAGAAAAATGAAACTAGAATCATAAGCAATACATTTAAGTCTTGTAATACAAAAAACAGTTTTCAGATTGTGCCTTCCAGTTTGTTAAAATATGGCTTTTATGGCCATGCGTGAGGGGTTTTGAAAAAAGTAAGCAGATGATCAAACTCCTCACAGCAATTTTACTAGATGAGCTCCATTCTTAAATTACTGCATTGGCAAGATACCACGTTTTGATGGAAATTGTTACATGATGGTATGTAAATTTACAATTTTATTAAAATCACTATTTTGAATTAAAATTTTGTATTTGGCATCTTGACAGTTAAATATTGTATACAATTAAACGTACTGAAGATGCAGTTCAAAATGCTAAGGCTAAAATTCAAATTTGTGTTTCTCTTTATTTTAACAGGAACGTAGAATCATATATCGTATATTCTACGTTCCTGATTTAAACAAAATGTTTGTAAAACGGTTTGTGATGGCAGTGGTTACCGTTTACTGTAAGGGGAAGTAACCGCTGAATGTTTCAATATTTGGTAGTTATTAACCGTCACGGGAGAGATTCATTAAAAATTACATCGTGCAGAATCTCTAGGCACCGCAGCCACCTGTCAAGATGGACGTTCACGAAACTTTGCAGCTGTAAATATCGTAATTTTGTTTAAATTATGGGCATGTATTTAGTCAATTCATATTGACATGAATAGGAAAATATTTACATGACAAAGTTGCAAACCTTCCGACTGTCAGTCATCGGACTGTGCCTGAAAATACAAGTCCCAGTGCTAAAAATAAAGACTTTTAATAATTTTTCCAAAATTATTGAAAATCTGGTGACTGATGTCCGCTATCTATGGATCAGTTTGTTTCGGAAAAGGGACTGATGCCTTTTAAAACAGGAGGCAACAATCTTATAATTTTTGTCATCTAGAAAATGTTGGGAAAGCTTATTTGTAGGCGGGATGCACTTGTTTGTAATGGGGTATGCAGTGTGAATACCTCTGTTAGCTGGTTTGAATTGGGCGGCCAGGTATAAGTGGTTGGAAGTGTCGATTGATGTAGACTGAACACAAAGTTTGCTCTCTATTCGTATGCTACGACTGGATGTAAACATCACGCACACACGGAGCATGCGCGGACGTTTAACCCAACCCATATATTCAAATTAATTTGTTACATTACGTTTTTAATCCCGTTCTCACTATACATAATAGAAGTGTGAGTATAAATGAATATGTTCAGAGTAAATATTAATAAATTTTTCCTACCCCGGGGGAGTTTCGATCTCTGATCTCCCGCATGTCAAGCGGGAATACATGGCACTGCGCTACCGAGGCTTTGCTTGATATGGTGTATAACTTCGTTTATCACCAATACAGACATTTGTTTCGTAATGGCAGTACAAATTTAAGTAAACAAACGAATTTAACTTCCCAGACACTTTTAATAAGAAGTGGACACATTATAAACTTGGTAGTTTCATAAAGTATATTCAAATATCTACTGGAAAAAAATTGTCTGCATGTTCAAAAAAATTTCAAAGTTGGTTTAAAAGGCTATGTTCAGCCGATGAATTCCTGAACTTTATAACACTCGTAAACTATCAATCATCGGTCAGTTTTTGTCATATTTCTTTTATTTATCATTCAATATGCAATCAAAAACCATCAAGTTTTCTTACATGGAAGAAAACTGTTAAACGTGGCGAGCTTTGTAAACGAATATGTGTTGATTTCCAGCGCGCAATAGCACGCTTACCATAATTCTAATATGGCGGTTCATTTGCATAATTTATTCATAAACGCAGGAGCATAGAACTTTGTTAGTGCTAAAATGACCAAAATGAAATTAAAGCATGTGTTTTGGTAGATTTTAGCACAGACCTATAATTATACACATGGATTGGCAACTTCGATCGCTAAAATCATATCGGGAAAGAAGTTACCCATAATGCCTTGCATGCACTTGGCAAAAGCTCTGATATTGTGCACCTGTTCCAGACTTTCTAAAAGTTATTTAAAATGGCAAATTTAACATTTGGTCTGGCCTAAAAATAAGCTGGACCAAAACCCAAAAAAATCTGCCAGACCAGGGATCGTATATACAGGGGTAAGAAACGTGCTATAGAGCAGACAAATTTATTGTTTTTTCTGTGCCGTAGGTAAGACGGCGTTGTCCGATAATTTTTGATCCGTTAGCGTAGTTAAAACTACTTGTCTTTGATTATCGACAGTTGCTTTTCTCTAATTAATGGTAAGTGGTATTAAAAATATAGAGGCACGGACCTGTGTTTGTATTTGGGTCCGTGATAAAGAGGAAAAAAGTGAAAATTTAAAAGTATGGAAGATTATGTATTGTTCTTGCATATGTGTAAAAACTAAATGCGAATAAGCAAAAACAAATAAAAGAAGAGTGTAAAAGGCGCATTTTTTCACCTATTTTTACAGATGATCAGCACTTGAAAGGGCATATGCAGCAAAAAATAGATATGACTTCACACACAAAACTACTCAGTTGATTATTTATATCTAACACATTTGTTATGTAGAATTTCAAAGTTTGAAAAACTGATTTTACTTAAAAATGAAAGAATATATTTATCGATGATTTTCTGTGTTCGCTTACTTTAAAGGTCCAATACGAAAGTGAAAATTCTAATATACTTTAAAAAGTACAGAAATAAGTTATTTTTAATAAAAAATGAAAGTTGGTATGTAGAGATTCTAAGCAAATCACAGTACATGTACAATTATTTTTCTATGCATTATGAAGAAAGTTAAAAAGACCTGGGTGGTCATTTTGTCGATTCACTGAGATTTCAACATAATACACATACTTTTCTTCGTGTTCCGAACACTTTCTGTAAATTTTAACCTGCCAATCTTCATTATTTAGTGTCTTGCATAAGGTAATGTACATGCCATTGAAATAACTGTCACTTCATTTTCGCTTAGTAGTGGACCTTTAAAGGGGGTCGTTGTAATGATGAAATCTTGCAAAATCTCGCGGAGACAGAATTTGTACTTTTTTGCACCGTTTCACAATCCGTTAATATAATAAATCCTGGCCAGACCAAGAGTAAAGTAATAAAAATGAGAATCTATCTATCGATTCACACTAATATGAAAATAAGCAATACCTATATCGGGCGAAAGCATAACTTTAGAAATGGTACGAATTTTCAGGGGATGCAAAAACGGTTCAAGTTCTGAAAATTATTGGTCACGAATATCCATAGAGTCATGCATCGAGGGTTGATTGCGAAAAGAAATGGTGCTTTTTATGGCGTCACAAGAAAGAGCATCAAACTTTAGGAATGTGTATAATAGGATCTCTTTACATTTCAAAGTACAAAGCTGAAGTATTGCATTTTCAAACACAAAAATTGCAGACATTTAAAGACAACAACAACAGAGTATCTGTAGACACAATTTGAAGTCTTCGGCAAATTCCCTTACCCTTCATTTTGCCGAGACGTTGCGATTGCGTACAGTCGTTATAAGTAGTTATTGTATCGTCCATGGGTGCGGACAAATTGAAATCCATGGGTAATCGTGAATTCATTAATTTTATTGCTTTTAGTATTCAGTTAAATACTCGTACATACGTTAACATATGGTCGGGCTTCGCGCCCTTTGAGCTTTCGCCCGTATTAATATTAAGCAATGAAAAGCATTGATTTACTTGACAAAATTTAATTGTTCAGGGTTTCCTCTGGGTCAGTTTTAGTTTGCGCAAACAAATTTGCCAATCAGAAAAAGTTCGCGCTAATGGCTCCAATGTCGGAGCCAGTAGTCTTCAAAGCGTACAGAACACTCTGGAGGAGAGAGGATCGAGTCATGTCACTTTTAGTTAAGGTTTGATAGCATGATAGCAAAAATTGTATGTAGATCTGATACAAAATTTAATTCAAACATTTTTGTAAATTTTCAAGGGTCAAAATAACATTTTCAGGAGCCAGTGTGAGACTTTCAATGGTTGAGGCACAGGTCATAGAGTTCATTTACTCTAGGGTTGCATACGATATTTTTGTTTGTGTTCTACTTATATTTTTCAATTTTGTTCGCGATTTAAACAGTTTGTTATAAAACAAAATTTGTACAAAAGTATGTTGAATGGTTATAAATAAGTGTTAGATAAGTATTAACAAATACTGAAGATTAAGAAGGCTCTGAATAATATTGCCAAAGATATTCATGTAGAGGAAAAAATTTAGTCCAGAACAATTTGCAAATTAAAATTGCAACACGTTTGTCAAGAATTTAAATACTGACAAAAAAAACAATGCTAAAATTTTTTAAGTCAGTAATGGCATGTGATTATCGGAAAAACAGGTATACATGAACTGTGGTTTGATCACCCGAAGCGTAATCTGAATTACAGTACACGGAGTCGTGTCAACAAAGCATCGCTAATTAAATCCGGTGACTGGGTTACAAACAACGTATTATAAATTTGCCAAGGTCTCTTATATTTTGTTTTATGATTGTTTATCAGTTAACACCTTTGATAACGACCTAGACGGCCACGTGCTTGTTATCAGGCAGCGTCTAATTAGCTCCGCCTTCTTTCGTATACTAGCCAACAGACAATGATTGATTTTTGATTGACACAGCTGAATTGCCGAGATTAATTTGTTAATGCCACTGAAAGATTTTAGCGCCAGAATTTATTTATTGTCGCATTTGGTGCCATTGGCGACCAACAGCGGGAACCCTGATTGTTTACCAAGATTATTCTTGTCCTTGACATCGGCACTTTCTTTGATTTGACTGCGAAAAAAGGCAGAGTATTTACCAAAGAAAAAAAAATATATGAATTTATTTCCAATGCAACGTTTAGTAATCATTCTTTTGTTTATTCGAAGGCAATTACCCCCTTTGATTTTGGCCATCTATTATAATTCATTTTGGGAAGCCCAGGATCAGTCACTGTTATTTGATCCGACTGAAAAACTGCCGAAAATTAAACAATTATATCAATGCATGCTTTACTCATCATTTATATCAATAATCGGCAGTAAGCACTCATAGTGTGTAGTACCGGATCATTCATTGTTCTTTGATCTGATTGTGAAAAACTGCCAAGAATTAAACAATTAAAATAAATACATGCTAATTAAGGCAATTAACACTCGGAATGCATACATTTTTGCTCAACCTCAAAAAACATCCGCATCAAAGTCTTCAATCATGTCTGTAAGATCGACAACTTTTGGGAAGTCTGCTATTCTTAGACTGTAATTTTAAAGAAGGAAAAAAACTGTGATATTTAATTTTGATGCAACAGCCATGTATCTATTTCAAAAGATTTTTTCTTGTTATACAAATCTATTTACGTATCCAATAATAGCTTCATAAGGCATCTATTGGGTTAAAATCCTTGGATGCAAACATTTGCAAAAAATAGTGATTTATATAGGAAATACTAGAAACTGGCCCTATGTACTTATTTGTAATCTTCAGCCGGTAGGTTAGGGAGCAGACAGGCTATGATAAATTTGTTCAAACTGAGTGTGCCCAGTATTAGTCTCTCTAAGCAGGCTGTAGAATCAATGTATATTCTACGTTCCTGCTCTAAGTTAAATCTGTTTTTAAACTAAATTGATATTATCTGTGATCTGAAGTACTGTTGATAAAAGTAAGGAAGTCAGTCAAGTCATTAGCTAGTTGTCTGTAGCAGTTTGTGAATCAAATAAGCCCAATTTCTAGTAACTATATTTCAGTCTTGCACATTTTTACACCAGTTAATGATAAGCAATAAATCTCTTTGCCATGAGAAATCTTCTGTATTACAAATAAGGGTCACTATGGCTGACGGGTGACATGTTGACAGAAGATCTGTATTTGTCTGGGCTTCATCTCTTAAACTAACTTTTGATGTAACTTCATGAATGGTCACTGTCGAACTTATTTGTACTTAAAAGTTGATCTTATTGCATTCTGGTCAGCTGACTTTTAATGGTGTAAATGTACACAAATTAGGTAGACATAATTATGTTTTTGTATCAAAACAGCCTTCAAAGTTTTTGTTTTTCATGTTTGTGTTTAAGTATTGTCTATTTCTGTTTTAGGCACATCACTTCAGACAAGTTTATATTTGAGCCAATTGATACTGGAGAAAATGAGTTACTTATAATTGACAGACTCACTCAAGAAATATACCTTCAAGGTAAACTTTTTGCATGCTTTTTAAATTTTATGTATCCAGTCCTTTGAAAGCTGAAATACATCAACTGGAGCTCTCAGACACTCATTAATGAGCATAATCCATTTTCATTAATCTTCTGTTACATTTGTACATACTGTGTAACATCATGAATATTGTTGGAATAAAATATAGACAATATTTATTTAAGTGATTAAAAATTTCACACTCTGTTCTTTGGAAGTGATGGGGTTTCTATTAATGAAGAACTCATAGTTGTGGCTCCTAAAACTGAATAGATTGTCCAGTATTCAATGTAGTTGCACTGTGTTCTATTTTTAGCAAATGATGGACAAATACCAGCAGCAGGGGCCATCACTAAATCCATATTTGGAATTATGGGAATTATACGTCTTATTGCAGGTAAAATTGCATTAATTATCCTGTTTTTGGGACTGAACTTTAGTGTAACAAAAAAGTGTGTAGACTGTGGACATGCAGGCTGATCATATTCTGAACCAGTGGCAGAAATACTGTGTTCCCAGAAGGATGAACAAGGAAGATGGTGAACTTGTTTTCATAAGATTTTTTTTCCTTAAAAGTAACAAGAGTTGACATTCTTTACTAACTTGGTATTATTTTATGTTTTTCTATCTACATGTGCATTTTGTATATCTATCAAAAGTACATACATGTATAGATTGATACCATTAACTTACAGCGCACATTTTTCTGGTTATTTAGGACCATATCTCATTATTATAACTAAGAAGGAGAAGGTTGGTGTAATACATGGACAAACGATATGGAAAGTGACGGGGACAGAAATGCATTCTTACAAGAGAACTATGCTTCATCTAACAGAAAAACAGGTACAATGGAATGAAAGGAATTCTGATGACTTGGATTCTTGTTTTATACCGTTAATGATGTTCACAGCTGTACTAACAGACTCCAATGTTTCGAGAAAGTAATATATCAAAATTATAACTTTTAGAAGTCATTTTTAAATTGGACATGATCCAGCAATGCCAGTCTGAATGTACAGACAAAACTAGTCTACAGGTTGCCGTTAGTCCCATACCAGAAAGGTCTTTCTAAGATGCTGTTTGTCTATGTATCTGTGCGCAATACCTAGATCGTAATTGTAAATACTGTTACTAGTAGCTATAAGGTAATGTCATAAGACTTCAGTTTTGAACCCGCTCTCACAGGGCATGTACAGGTATTTAATATTAGAGTTGTGAGGGAGTATGACAAGATAAACAAATTTAATCCCACCCATATAATCACTTTTATTAGTAACGACTACTTTCGGTTTCAGCGAAACTGTCATATTTTTAGTATTATTCAAAATATTATTATTTGTAGCAGGTAACGACTTAAGCATTGTTTCATTGCTAAATGTATTCATTGACTGTAGGCCTGTGTCTGATTATGAATTTGGAATAAAAAAAAAGAAGTTTGTTGCCAAACGGGGAATCAACCTCCTATGTCCCGCATGACAAGCAGGGATACATACCACTACGCTACCGAGCATTTCTGAAAAGCAGACGGATAAATATAAAACAGTCATTTGTTTCGGAATGATGGTACATTTTGTATGTAACAAACAAATTTAACTTCTCAGACACTAAAAATAAGAAGTGGACACTTCATATGCTTGGTAGTTTCGTAAAGTATATTCAAATATCTGTTAGAAAAAAATTGTCTGCATGTTCAAATATATTTGTAAGTTGGCTAAAAAGGCTATCTTCAGCTTCTACCCTGCGACACAATCTCAGTTTCTCCGATGAATTTCTGAACTTTATAACGCTAGTAAACAATTATTCATTGCTGAATTTTTATCATATTTTATTTTATCTATCATTCAATATTCAATCAAAAACCATCAAGTTTTCTTACATGTAAGAAAATTGTTAAACGTGGCGAGCTTTGCAAACAAACATGTATCCATTTCCACCGTGCAACAGCGCTCTTACCATAATTCTAATATGGTGGTTCAATTACATAATTTATTCATAAAGGCAGGTCCGTAGAACTTTGTTTGTGCCTGGTACACTCTTACAACTTAGAGCTTAGAGGGCAACACTTTGTAACCTAATTACATACTCAGATCAGACTAAATCTTTTTTGTAAGGCAGCAGAAATAAACAAGAACTGGTTTCTAAAGGACCAAAATGTCTGTGGTCCTTTTTTAGGCTTTATTCTTTGTGGGATTAAATACACCCAGTATGTTGAGGTCAGTGAGTTAGATGTCATGGTCAAAATTAATAGATCCTAAAGTTTGGAACAGTTTCATTATTACTTTCATAACAATATCTTGAAATTTAAAGAGGTATTACTTAGTGACTTTATATTGTGCGCAGTTTTAGTTTATACTAATTTATTTTAGCTCGATTGTGAAGAAAGCTTTGAGCTTATCGAGTCACTCTCGAGTCCGCTTCCTGGAAAAACCAGTACTGGTGTCATATGAGGAGGTACGGTCGTGACCTTGGTTGGGCTCGAATCCGCAACCTCCGGGATGAGCGGCAGACACCTAAACCTCTACACCACCGCGCAGTTTTGATATACATTTGTTTAATATAGATGATGCCAATACTGTAGTAAATTAGACTTCTACATAATGGTTTTGTTTTTTCTGTGCCTGTATTAACCTTTAGGCTCAGTCCAGGGTAAGTGTATGCTGGTTTTGCCATTAAGACTTGTTTAGAACCTTGGGTGACCTTGTTTAAACAGTTACTTCCCTTGGCAATGTTATATGTGTGCTTCTCCTTTATGTACATATGTATACAAGTGCTGTTATTTGTTTAATGTGTAAAAAAGGTACTTGGTTTGAATTGTAATGTACTAGGACGGCTGCTTGTTTGTAATTATACTGTGCAAGAAAGGCAGTGCCCTTGTAACTGTTATATACATGGAAGACTCATTCACAGTTATGTGCCAAGAGCATGGTCCATTTGAAATTGTGAAATCAAAGAATGCAGTCTGTATTTACAATGAATGAGGATGGCAGAATGTTAAAACCTCAATGTGTTCTGTTTTTTACGTACAAGGAAGGCAGACTGTTTGTGTTTGTTATGTACTATGAAGGCAGGCAGTTTGCAATTGTAATATGCAAGGAAAGTTGTCTAATTGTAATTGTAATTTTATGTACTAGGACAAGAGTCTTTTTTTTCGAAAATGTTCATAGTGTAGTCTGTAGTGTAATGTACAGACAAGGCAGTCTGTAGTGTAATGTACAGACAAGGCAGTCTGTAGTGTAATGTAATGTACAGACAAGGCAGTCTGTAGTTGTACTGTAAAAACAAGGCAGTCTGTAGTGTAATGTTACAAGAAGGCAGTGTGTAAATGTAAAATGTACGAAGAAGGCAGTCTGTAGTGTAATGTTACACAAAGGCAGTGTGTAAATGTAAAATGTACAAAGAAGGCAGTGTGTAGTGTAATGTTACACGAAGGCAGTGTGTAAATGTAAAATGTACAAAGAAGGCAGTGTGTAGTGTAATGTTACACAAAGCCAGTGTGTAAATGTAAAATGTACGAAGAAGGCAGTGTGTAGTGGAATGTTACACAAAGCCAGTGTGTAAATGTAGAATGTACGAAGAAGGCAGTGTGTAGTATAATGTTACACGAAGGCAGTGTGTAAATGTAAAATGTACGAAGAAGGCAGTGTGTAGTGTAATGTTACACGAAGGCAGTGTGTAAATGTAAAATGTACAAAGAATGCAGTGTGTAATTGTTTGTGACACTGTATGTAAGCTTCATCCCTTGTTACCATAGGTTGAGCATTGTATTAACGTCCATTGCTGATGTACGTTCTGTTCGCATTGTTGCATTTTGCACTTTGTTTAGTACAATGTATTGGGTGAGGTACCTGTTAGACATACAAGTGGTTTTGGATGCTGAACTTTCCTGTGTTTAAATAGCTTAAAAAGTTTGCACATTTCTGTAGCTTTTTTGTATCATTCAAAGCATATAAAACATCAAGCTGTCAGAAGTGTCAAAAAAGTTCATAATCCCATAACAGGGGTCCGAAAGGAAATCCAAATTTTAATCTTTGTCTGTTGGGACTTTCAGAAATTTTCCTTGTAAGTTGCAGTGGTTAAAAATGTGTTAGTTTTTGCTGAATTGGTTTTAAATGGCATTGATACATTGTGATAGTAACAACCACTCCAAATCACACCAGTCTGATCTCATTTAAAGAGAAAACAACTGAAGCTGGTTGAGAACACACTAAAGTGAGGACTGATATCATGAATTTATTTCAGCACTGGTATAACTTTCCTTTGAAGTTACTGGGCCTCTAAATGTCTGGTTACAGCACACTCTTTTGTATATTTAAACAATACCATCATTTAAACTTGTTCAGTTTAAATTTTAAGTAAATCTAATATTCTTTTTCAGGCACGTGACAATGGGCTGTATGTATCTATGGTAGAGAATGTGTTGAAAACTGACTATTTTTACTTTAGTACAACGTATGACATCACCCACACACTTCAGAGATTACATAACACCAGTCCAGATTTCATATCCATACCCCTACATGAACGGGTAAGCTTTATTAGTGAATGCTGTAAACAATTAATGAGTGAGTTAGGTTACAACACCAACTGAGATTCATACCAATATTAATCAATTTGTTGATTCATATTTATACTAATACCAGTACAACTGATAGTGCTCATATACACCATTATGATGCAAGTAATTCCTAGGGAACAAATCAAACTCCATAATATGTAGTGTGACTAGGTTTAATTTGTTTATTTGAATAGTACATGTATTTTCGTCACAGATGTAGTTATCAAGTGTGTATACTTTTGAAAAGCTGGCCATTTTTAGCTTGACTATTCGGAGAATATGGAGAGCTATTACAGTCACTTGTGTGTCGGCGTCGGCGTCGGCGTTGCTTCTTTGGTTAAAGTTTTGCCTGCTAAGTACTATCATGCACATATCTCAGTAACCACTTAATATGATATTGACTTGAAACTTTGTTCATGTCTTTAGGGGTGTCATACAATCAAGGCAGATAACTCTTGAAAAAATTTAGTACAAATTATGGCCCTTGTTTGACTTTGAAAATTTGGTTAAAGTTTTGCCTGCTAGGTACTATCATGCACATATCTCAGTAACCACTTATAATATTGACTTGAAACTTTGTTCATGTCTTTAGGGGTGTCATACAATCAAGGCATATAACTCTTGAAAAAAATTAGTACAAATTATGGCCCTTGTTTGACTTTGAAAATTTGGTTAAAGTTTTGCCTGCTAGGTACTATCATGCACATATCTCAGTAACCACTTATGATATTGACTTGAAACTTTGTTCATGTCTTTAGGGGTGTCATACAATCAAGGCAGATAACTCTTGAAAAAATTTAGTACAAATTATGGCCCTTGTTTGACTTTGAAAATTTGGTAAAGTTTTGCCTGCTAGGTACTATCATGCACATATCTCAGTAACCACTTGTGATATTGACTTGAAACTTCGTTAATGTCTCTAGGGGTGTCACACAGTCAAGTCAGATAACTCTTGTATAAATTTAGTACTAATTATGGCCCTTGTTTGACTTTGAAAATTTGGTTAAAGTTTTGCCTGCTAGGTACTATCATGCACATATCTCAGTAACCACTTATGATATTGACTTGAAACTTTTTTAATGTCTTAAGAGGTGTCACACAGTCAAGACAGATAACTCTTGTTTAAATTTAGTGCAAATATGGCCCTTGTTTGACTTTGAAAATTTGGTAAAGTTTTGCATGCAAGGTACTATCATGCACATATCACAGTAACCACTTATGGTAGTTATATCAAACCTTGCAATAGTGTTCAGGGTAAATTTTGTATCAAACAATTAATTTACCAAAAATTAAATCTATAGTTATAGATTTTGACTTTTTTTATGATTCAACTTTCCTAGTTTATACTTAATAGTTAGCAGAATTTTGTTTTGCTATTACACTGATAAAAGTTTTGTTTTATTAGCAAACACCCACAATAGTCGAGCGTGCTGTCTTATGGACAGCTCTTGTCTTTATATATACACTGTAACAACTTTCAAGGTTATTTA
The DNA here is from genome assembly GCA_022818135.1 of Saxidomus purpurata. Taxonomy (NCBI): domain Eukaryota; kingdom Metazoa; phylum Mollusca; class Bivalvia; order Venerida; family Veneridae; genus Saxidomus; species Saxidomus purpurata. Next base: position 45,868,370 of record JAFMSR010000012.1, read on the forward strand.
CACAGTGATACTGTATCATGTATATTTGACATCACTCTTCTTTGAAAGACAACAGTATACATGTACACATATATTAAAAGTGAGTCGTATTTCAGGCAGATCAACGTTTTGTATGGAACGGTCATGTGTTACGAGAGTTGTCACAGCAACCTGAGTTAAACAGATACTGTCTGCCAGTCATGCATGGCTGTATCCTTTGGCAATTTTATATAGGGCAAGATTTTACAAACATTTATTATAAACATTTACTCAAACAGAATGCAGTGTAACTTCCAAATTGGCAATAGCTTTTCATAGAGATAATGATATCAGGTTAACCTCTGCATCTTGCAAGGTTGTGCTTTAATGGTTGCAAAATTCTTTGATATGTTAACTAGTGTGTCTGACAGCTGAAACTTTGTGTAACTTCTTTTCCCAAAAGTGACTTGACCTTTTTAGCTCACCTGGCACAAAGTACCAGAGTGAGCTATTAGGATCGCATTCCGTCCGTCGTACGTCCGTCCGTCCACCATTTCCTTCAAACGACATCTCCTCTGAAACCACTGGGCCAATGTTGATGAGACTTTGCAGGGATGTTCCTTGCATGAAGCTCTATCAAAGTTGTTCAAAGAATTCCATTCCATGCAGAACTCTGGTTGCTATGGCAACAAATAGGAAAAACTTTAAAAATCTTCTTCTCTGAAACCACAAGGCCTAGAGCTTAGATATTTGGCATGTAGCATTGTCTAGTGGACCTCTACCAAGATTGTTCAAATTATGACCCCCAGGTCAAAATTGACCCCGCACGGGTGGGCACTTAGTTTTTGCATAGGCGTATATAGGAAAAACTTTAAAAATCTTCTTCTCTGAAACCACAAGGCTTAGAGCTAAGATATTTAGCATGTAGCATTGTCTAGTGGACCACTACCAAGATTGTTCAAATTATGACCCCCAGGTCAAAATTGACCCCGTGAGGGTGGGCACTTAGTTTTTGCATAGGCATATATAGGAAAAACTTTAAAAATCTTCTTCTCTGGAACCACAAGGCCTAGAGCTAAGATATTTGGCATGTAGCATTGTCTAGTTGACCTCTACCAAGATTGTTCAAATTATGACCCCCGGGTCAAAATTGACCCCGCACCGGGGGTCACTTAGTTTTGCATAAGAATATATAGGAAAAACTTTAAAAATCTTCTTCTCTGAAACCAAAAGGCCTAGAGCTAAGATATTTAGCATGTAGCATTGGCTAGTGGACCTCTACCAAGAATGCTCAAATTATGACCCCCGGGTCAAAATTGACCCCGCGGGGATGGTCACTTAGTTTTACATAGGCTTATGTAGGAAAAACTTTAAAAATCTTCTTCTCTGAAACCACAAGGCCTAGAGCTTAGATATTTGGCATGTAGCATTGGCTAGTGAACCTCTTCGAAGATTGTTCAAATTATGACCCTCGGATCAAAATTGACCCCGCACCGGGGGTCACTTAGTTTTACATAGGCTTATATAGTAAAAACTTTAAAAATCTTCTTCTTTGAAACCACAAGGCCTAGAGCTTAGATATTTGACATGTAGCATTGGCTAGTGGACCTCTACCAAGATTGTTCAAATTATGACCCCTGGGTCAAAATTGACCCGCAACGGGGGTCACTTAGTTTTACATAGGCTTATATAGGGAAAACTTTAAAAATCTTTTTTTCTGAAACCACAAGGCCTAGAGCTTAGATATTTGGCATGTAGCATTGCCTAGTAGACCTCTTCAAAGTTTGTTCAAATTATGTCCCTGGGGTCAAAATTGACCTTGCCCTGGGGGATCATTTGTTTTACAAAGGCGTATATAGGAAAACTTATTTGGTATATAACATTATCTAGTGATCTTCCACCAGGCAAGTGGACTTGTACCAAGGTGAGCTATATAGGGCCATCTTGGCCCTCTTGTTTCTTTTTGGAGGGGAAAAGGAATTAAAGTATGTTGTGAAAGATTATAAATACTGAGCTGACTGTTGGACAGGCATGCTAACCATTGCACCAAGAATTGCATTGTAAAAGTTTATGTATAATAACTTTTAAAAACACAATGAAGATATCAACTTGACCTTAACTTTCTGTAAGTTATGAACATCACAGCAGCAATAATTGACAACAAATCGATAGACTACATCCTGATCTCAAGAAGATGTGTGTATAGAGCTGGTACAAGATTTAACGTGCGGGGAGTAGACGGGGAAGGCCAAGTTGCCAACTTCGTAGAAACAGAACAAATTCTTCAGTATGAGGGAACATCTTGTTCATATGTACAGGTGAATAAATATACTGGGTACTGTAAATCTAACCTGGTTTAGATGCTAGAAGACAATTTCTTTTGTACAAAATATCAAGTTTGTGTGTTTTTACACAGTTTTCTGATAAATCATGCTTGGTAACTCTGTTAAAGAAGGGTACATTCTTTCAAATTGAAAAGTTAAGTGCTAATTTCAAACTTCTTTGTTGTCTGGCTATGACAGAAGATTCAGATGACACGTAAGGATTATTGTCGAGGTGATGGCAAACAAATTTGCACTTGTCAGATAATTTTTGAAATGGTGATTAAATTTTGATGATTAATGTAAAAGAATGAGATTTTTGCACTGTTTTTGTTTGTTTCGCCTATAATCATATTAACGAATCCTCATAATTATGTGAAAATTTTCTAAATGTAGAGTTTTGTGTAGAGATGTTTTACTTCTTGCAGACTAGGGGATCAATACCATTATACTGGACACAAAGACCTTGCCTGAAGTACATGCCGTTGCCTCAGCTCAGACCTACCAATCATGTATGTACTCTTTGAATATTGTCCTACTATTGATAAAAGGTAGTTTGATACTCGTATCCCTCATTATCATGATCCCTACTTTATACAAACATTGATGTAACTTCTGTTTGAGATAATCTTGTCAAATTTGGACAGATGATATAGGGCTGTCGCTTACCTGGCCTGTAAGTCTTGTTGTTTATATATTAGTTTTTATAACAGGAAAAGACCTTGACATAATCTTTACAAAGCAAGTTTTTGTTTTCGATATTTATGCATCTTTTAAATATATTATATAGGTTGAAGCAACAAGTGCCCTTTTCCTGTTTTTAATTATAAAGTATATAAATTTTATAGATTTGGAAGCATGAGATCGTGTTTGTTGTTTCAGTTTGAAGGGATGACCAGACACTTTGATGATCAGGTTTACCTGTATGGAGACCAAGTTGTTGTAAATCTAGTAAGTATGATAACTATGTCTAAGACTGTCATGTTTTAGATCTCAGTATTGAAGGATAACACTACTGCAGTTGATGAATTCTGAAGTTTTATATCTTGTTACATTTCAGTGATTCAGTGTGTAATAAATTCAGGAATCGAAACGAGGTATAAATAAATGATACAAACCTTCCCTGCCTTGATAGTGTGTTCCACCTTTCCTTTCATTTTGTTTTATAAATTCAGATGAGTTGGATCTCATTTTTGTCCAATTAATATGAGAAATGAATTGTGAAGTCTTAGAGCTCAATGCTGTTGCAAAGGTTCCTGACTTGTTATCACTTAACCTCTCACTGATTACTGGTCATAGGTTGGAGCCCCACGACTGCACAGACCTTTTTGTGAGGAAGTTTGCAGTTTCATTTGGACAATGGAGGTCCACATTAGTACTGATTGGTCATTTGCAGGAACAGTGATGATATAAAATGCCTGCCTGTTTATCAGAAACTCTGTTGAAACAGGCATTTAACCCAATACTGCCTGAATTCATTACAGTTGAAGATAAATTTTGAAAACTTCAGAACTGATTACTGCAGGGTTACATTACAGTGGGAGATAAAATCTGAAGCTTGTCCTGCCAGCCATGCTTTTTAATGTACAACACAATGATCATGTTAATTCATACAAGGTACTAAAAGTGTAACTTTCACGAGTAAAGGTAACCCATGGTTTATGATTATAATGTAATTTGAAAAAAAAAATTAAAAGTATACAACTTTGTAAAGTGATGTTTTCACAGTCTTTTGTAAATTGAACAGGTGAATTCCAAAGGTTATGAAGGTCAATTAGCGATGGCACTTAAACAGTCAGTCACAAATGTTCAGAACTCCAGAATCAGGTAGGTAAATACTGAGGAATTGTAAGTGCTCTGTCATTGAAATCTACAAAAACATTGCACCTAAAGAGGGGTGTCCTACAATGTACTAGTATCCTATGTTTTAATGCTAAACATTTTTGTTTTATTTTTTTTAAACTTTTTTCCCAAAAATATTTTTTTTTTTTTTTTTTTTTACCCCCCTTTTTTTTTTTAAAAAAAAAATAAAAAATTTAATTAAAAAAAAAAAACAAAAAAAAAAAAAAAAAAAAATTATTTATTTTTTTATTTTTTTTTTTAAAAAAAACAAAAAAAAACCCCAAAAAAACCCCCCCCCAGATATATGTAAAACAATATATTAATCATGCTAAACGTTCTAGTTTTCTTACAGAAATTAGCTGCTAAACTCTGTCTGGTGTAGATGGCAAATGCAGGAGTTACAGCCCTTTTTAGCTCACCTGAGCTGGCTCAGGGTGAGCTATTAGGATCGATGAATGTCCGTCGGACGTCGTCCGTCGTCCGTCCACATTTAGTTCGTTAACGCTCTAGTGGTCACTTTTTTCCTCAATTGTCACGAAACTTGGTCAGGATGTTTGTCCCAGGAATTACTCGGACGAGTTCGAATATGGGTCATTGGGGTCAAAACTAGGTCACAGAGCCCAAAAGAAAAATCTTGTTAAGGCTCTAGAGGCTACTGTTTCAGTCCAAATATCCTGGCATTTGTCAGAAAGGTTGTTTGGTTATTTCTAGCTCAAGTTTTAATATGGGTCCCTGGGGTCAAAAACTAGGTCCCGCCCAAATATGGAAAACCTTGTTAACACTCTAGGGTAACTTTTCAGCCCAAATATCCTGGAAATTTGTCAGAAAGGTTGTTTCAGATTTCAGCCCAAGTTCGAATATGGGTATTATCTAGTTTTAATAGTGTGTTGTTTTTGACACCTCATTTGCTTATTTTATTGCAGTATTTTAACCCATAAGATTGATTTGTAATCAGTACACATCTTGGATCTCTCTAGGGTAAGGCCAGAGTTTTTTATCTCTTGGTTTATGCGACTGCCTGTCCTATGAATAACAATGACATTATGAACTGATTTTTTTTGTTTATTTCCGCTGTTCCACTTCACGCTAGTTAATGAAATGTCAGAAGTAGGGTATATAATTGAAAGTAATTATTTTAAAGTGTTTATTTTGTTTGAAAATGGCGATTATTGACAGGTGCGGCTGATGTTCAATATGTGCTCTGTTCAATACAGTCCCCCCCTCCAAAACAGGAAAAGTCCTTCATACTCAACTTTTGAAAACTTCCCATAACCACAATAAAAAACTCTGGCCTAAAATTGGCCTTATAAAGTTTTAAATAGCATGATGCATACTGTTCTTGACCCCTAGTTGACTTCCATGTTAAAGAATGTAGTTGTAATTTTGCTTCACTCACGACTTATCTTATTATCACTTTGGAAAGTACCATAAATTATTAAAAAAAAAAAAAACAAAAAAAAAAAAAAAAAAAAAAAAAAAAAAAAAAAAAAAAAAAAAAATAAAAAAAAAAAAAAAAAAAAAAAAAAAAAAAAAAAAAAAAAAAAAAAAAAAAAAAAAAAAAAAAAAAAAAAAATGATTTAAAGTTAAATTTCCTCAGACAGGCCAGCCTAATGTAAAGTGCAGATCATGATCAGACAGCAAAATAATAAATAACAAAAAAAAAAAAAAAAAAAAAAAAAAAAAAAAAAAAAAAAAAAAAAAAAAAAAAAAAAAAAAAAAAAAAAAAAAAAAAAAAAAAAAAAAAAAAAAAAAAAAAAAAAAAAAAAAAAAAAAAAAAAAAAAAAAAAAAAAAAAAAAAAAAAAAAAAAAAAAAAAAAAAAAAAAAAAAAAAAAAAAAAAAAAAAAAAAAAAAAAAAAAAAAAAAAAAAAAAAAAAAAAAAAAAAAGCAAAATCATGAGGCCAGAACATATTCAGCATGTGGCAATAATTGACTCTCCAACAATATTTTAAAAAACAAGGGGGGGGGGGGGGGGGGGTTTTTTTTTTTTTTAAAAAAAAATAAAAAAGAGAAGAAAAAAAAAAAAAAAAAGTTTTTTTTTTTTTTTTATATTAAAATTGACTCTCTACAAATATTTTTAAAATCATGACGGGGGGGGGGGGGTTTTTTTTTTTTTTTTAAATTATAAAAAAAAAAACAACCCCCCCCCCCCAAAAACCCCCCCCCCCCCCCCCCCCCCCCCCCCCCCCTTTTTGCCATGGTAGCAGGTGAGCTATAAAGGGCCCATCTTGCCCTTTTTTTTTTTTTTACCCTGCGGGGCTTGGGGGTGGGTTCCCCCCACCCCCCCCCCCCCCCCCCCCCCCCCCCCCCCCCCCCCCCCCCCCCCCCCCCCCCCCCCCCCCCCCCCCCCCCCCCCCCCCCCCCCCCCCCCCTTTTTTTTTTAGGATCGATGAATGTCCGTCGTCCGTCCACACTTAGTTCGTTAACACTCTAGTGGTCACATTTTTGCCTCAATTGTCACGAAACTTGGTCAGGATGTTTGTCCCAGTAATTACTCGGACGAGTTCGAATATGGGTCATCTCGGATGAAAAACTAGGTCACATGACCCCAAAATAGAAAAAATCTTGTTAAGGCTCTAGAGGCTACTGTTTCAGTCCAAATATCCTGGCAATTTGTCAGAAAGGTTGTTTGGTTGATTTCAGCTCAAGTTTTCCCAATATGGGTCACCTGGGGTCAAAAACTAGGTCACACAGCCCAAATATTGAAAAACCTTGTTAACACTCTAGAGGTAACATTTTCAGCCCAAATATCCTGGAAATTTGTCAGAAAGGTTGTTAAGATGATTTCTAGCTCAAGTTCGAATATGGGTCATCTGGGGTCAAAAACTAGGTCACACAGCCTGAATATGGAAAAACCTTGTTAACACTAGAGGTAACATTTTCAGCCCAAATATCCAGGAAATTTGTCAGAAGAAAGGTTTGATTTCTAGCCCACTTCGAACTGGGTCATCTGGGGTCAACTAGGTCACACAGCCCGCTAATATGGGAAAACCTTGTTAACACTCTAGAGGTAACATTTGCCCAAATATCCTGGAAATTTGTCGAAGGTTGTTTAAGTTGTTTCCAGACGCCCAAGTTCGAATATGGGTCATCTGGGGTCAAAAACTAGATCACGAGCCCAAATATAGAAAAACCTTGTTAACCTCAAATGTTACATTTTCAGCCCAGATATCCTTGAAATTTGTAGAAAGGTTGTTTTGATTTTTTTTATCTAAAATTAAAAATTGGGTTTTTTTTTGAAAAAAAATTAAATAACCCCCCCCAACCCCCCCCCCCCCCCCCCCCCCCCCCCCCCCCCCCATGGAAAAACCTTGTTAACACCCCCCCCCCCCCCCCCCCCCCCCCCTCTAGAGGTAACATTTTCAGCCCAAATATCCTGGAAATTTGTGGGAAAGGTTGTTTTGATGATTTCTTGCTCAAGTTCGAATATGGGTCATCTGGGGTCAAAAACTAGGTACGAGCCCAAATGTGGAAAAACCTTGTTAACACTCTAGAGGTTACTTTTCAGCCCAAATATCCTGGAAATTTGTCAGAAAGGTTGTTTCTAGCTCAAGTTCGAATATGGGTCATCTTGGGTCAAAACTAGGTCACAGAGCCCAAATGTGGAAAAACCGTTAACACTCTAGAGGTATCTTTTAAGCCAATATATTAATCATAGATAAATATTTGTTTTCTTACAGAAATATAGCTGCTAAACTCTGTCTGGTGTACATGGCAAATGCAGGAGTTACAGCCCCTTTTTTACAAAAGATCCTGTTATAGGACTTTTAAATTAACCTGTTTTGTTATATAGGTATGAGTATTTTGACTTCCATCATGAATGCCGGAAGATGAGATGGGATAGGCTGTCATTACTAGTCAACAGATTAGAACCACAACGAAAACAATTAGGGTAACTTCATTTTGCTGCAGTATACAGACATTTTCACTGGCAGGAGTGGAATTGATACTTAGCATTTATAGAGTGGCAAATAAATCCTAGACAAATGTAGGGTTACCTCAAATTAGTATGATGTGATAGGTGAGCTTTTTGGATTTTGCAGTTCAGACTGTCCTCAATATTTTGAAATTAAATAAACAATAAATGTAATTAGAAATTTATCTAGGACTGGACTCCCATAGATTCATACCCTCTGTTAATACATGAACTTTAAATGTGTTCAGAGAGGATGTGAATCCAAAGTTTATCCTGTAGATTGAATACAATATCAAAAGAATTCTACCTTGTAGGCTGCTGCTAAAAATCTTTCTCTTTTTTATGCTGAAGATTAATGGGATTACTTTTTGTGCTACAGATTTTTTATGGTATCTAAGGATGGGACAGTGTCCAAGCAGCAGGAGGGTGTGTTCAGATCAAACTGTATGGATTGTTTAGACAGGACCAATGTTGTTCAGGGATTGTTTGCTAAAGTTACACTTGAAGAACAGTTACATGTGAGTTTATAATTTAAGTTAACCTGTACTTATAATGAACTTTGTTTTCAAATTTACATAAGTATTTTTGCAACTTCATGTATAAACTATTTTGACTGCCTTTTGTTCAGCGAGACTTGCTTGTGACACAGCAAGAGGTTGATTTTTCACTCCGTAGATAAACATTCTGTGTAAAGCCTCTATAGTCAAGCTGCTATTCTATGACTCTAGATCACTAAGATGAAGACCTGCTACAGACAATAAGTGAGAACGTTTGCAGTTTCTTATGAAAAGTAGGGGTCTAGTGCTTGGCCCGTTAGGGAACAGTGGTTAGGTAAACTGCCAACTTGTAAATAACTATGGTACTGTTGAATTGTGTGTTAAATTCAAAGAAAAAAGAAGACAAATTTTCTGTATCTTTCTACCTTATTATTTAGAAATACATGGTAATGTATATCCAAAACTAGGTCAACATATCAGAGCAGGGGAATATCTCAAATGTATGTGAGGGAGGCTTAATTGTCAATTTATATTGCATTAAAACCTGCTAATAGGTTCTCTGCAGTGTTAAAATACAAAATTAACTGTTTCGTAACTTTCATATAAATTTTTGTGAAGTTAGGCACATTTTTTACTGGTTGCATATTATTTTGATATTGACCAGTATTGTAACCAGTAGCTGTTAAAATTGTTTATGACCCGATTTTCATTAAACTTTTGAGTGACTGTTAGTGTATATTGTAAATAAATGGTAATATATTACTTTAAGGTGCTTGGAATAACAGACACGGTTGCAAAAATAGAAGAATTTAGTGAGTTTAAAACTACATTTAACAATGGTAAGTTTACTAATTGATTCTGAAGATACTAGTACACATGAAGTCATTTAGTAGTTGATGGCAAGTTTATGTAAAACGGCTGATGTTGCAGCTTCAACAGGTTCTAGTGAACCTCTAATGGACTAGTAGACCTTTATTCTTAAAGCTTGATTGTGTATGGTGTATTAGATGATCCATGTGACTTTACTTATACTGGGGTTAATGGTCCAAGTGGCAATGGATGACATCCACTTCTTTGGCATAGACTTTGCAAATTTTATTAGTAGTCATTAACTTGCTGATTTTAGGGTCAACAATTTAACCCGGTTTGTTACCATAGTGAACTCTGGTAAAGAGCTGAAACAATTTTGACCCTTTTGTAAGATTTACACTTACTTAAAGGTCCACTACTAAGCGAAAATTAAGTGACAGTTATTTCAATGGCAAGTACACTACCTTATGCAAGACACTAAATAATGAAGATTGGCAGGTTAAAATTTACAGAAAGTGTTTGCAACACGAAGAAAAGTATGTGTATTATGTTGAAATCTCAGTGAATCGACAAAATGACCACCCAGGTCTTTTTAACTTTCTTCATAATGCATAGAAAAATAATTGTACATGTACTGTGATTTATTTAGAATTTCTACATACCAACTTTCATTTTTTATTAAAAATAACTTATTTCTGTGCTTTTTAAAGTATATTTGAATTTTCGCTTTCCTTAGTATTGGACCTTTAAGGGGTTCCTTTAATTCTATTCATATCTAACTTCTATATTTTACAGTATGGGCAGATAATGCTGATGTGATATCCAAACAGTATGCAGGGACTGGAGCCTTGAAAACAGACTTTACCAGGTATGTTCAATTTAATTACCTAATTGCTAACAGTTCTTTTATTAGAATTTTAAGTAGTTGAGGAATTTTAGTGACAGATTTTAAACAAGAGGACCATGATAGCCCTCGATCACTCTCCTGAGAAACACTGCTCAAATCATTCACCAACTATTGACATGTAGTCGGATTTTTCCCTGTTTCATTTCATCCTTGTATGTATTAATCAGATCAAGCCCATAATCTTATAGCCATACACATTCTGTTCAAGTTTTAGGAGGATTACTTCAGAAATGTTAGAGATTCTGAACCAAATGTTGAAAGATGTCAGGCAATCACACTTTCAGCTTAAAAAGTGCTCTCACATACTCTAAACATGTATCATGTAAAGATGCTTTCTATTTCAGGACAGGGAAAAGAACCAAAGTAGGTTTATTGATGGATGGCTGGAATTCATTGACTCGTTATTTCAAAAACAACTTTGGTGATGGATTTAGGCAAGATTCAATAGATTTGTTTTTAGGGAATTACCAGGTAGAAGAGAATGAGGGAATTACAAAACCTTCACCATTACAGAGTGAGAGAGACTGGAAATTCTATGCTGTAAGTTACCTTTTATAATGGTCTACACCGATCACAGTAACAAACAGACTAAGGCTTTTAGTAGTTAGGGTAATAAAAGTTAACAGATACAGGGAAAATGTCCAATATGTAAGCACAACCTCTGCAAAGATGAACTAACAGATGTTATACATTAATTAACATTTAAGATTTGGAAGAATGTTGGCAGGTGTAGGAAAAAGACATAATGCATAAAACTTAAAAATCAGAAAAAGAAGAATGCACATGTATGTGTTTGTATTTCAGATACCTGTGATATTTGTGATTGCCATGTCTATGTGTATCATCAGCATTCTTATACCAGATGGTGAGTTTCACTTCTTTTATCTTCATTTCATATAGATAAGTAAAATTCGAACACAAAGAGAGACTACTTTTCTTTCCATTTGATACATTGCTTACATTAAATATAACTTAATTACTTTATAAAAATGTAAATTATTCCAAGTCTTTTACAAGCCAGACTCTGTACAAAGTTTGCCATAGCTTTTACTGTAATAAATAATAACAAACAGAATGAAATGGATTGGAACATATGGATAAGTTTCGGAAATTATTAGCAGATTTTTCGATAATTTTGCAAACAAATATTTTGTTAATTTGTAATGAAGAGTTCAATAGAAAGTATAAATTATGTTTGTCAGTAACTAAAAGTCAAGTTTGAAAATGATTGTTTCAGAGCATGTTAGTGAACAGATGATGTATGTGATTTTCTGGGGTATGGCCAGTGCCGTGTCCCTGGCCGTCATGTACAGATATGGGTCTGAGTTTGTGGATCAGCCGAAACTTGTACATACCAAAGTGAAGGCAGAATAGCTATATGAACGGGACAAAGTGCACATAGTTTAACATATACAAGATTTCCGTGATGGGTTGATTATTTATAAACTGTAACTGAACAGGAGAGTACTTGCCAGAATCATATAAATATACACATTGCAGGGCACAAGTATGTATCTGATGACCAGAGTGGACTGCTCGCTATACATCTATACAACTATAGCTAGTATCAGTTGTTAGATTGATAAACCATTGAGGTTCCCTGTCACCCGTACAAGTTATTCATATTCAATATTATATTTCATTCTCGGCCACATTCAACTGATTATTTGTTTGTTAGACATGCAGGTCATGTTTATAATAACATCTCTAGAGTCAGGACTTGTACTGCAATCTCCTGCATTGGGCAGGCAGCATCCACTTACGTTTTCTGCTCAGTGCCTAGAATAAATGTAGTTGTTATCAGATCAAACAATGCTTCTAGGCTAGATATCCTAGCCATTGATGGCTTGAGTCATTTAGAGTTACTCCCCTTGAATTATGTTAAGTTCATGGAACTAGTAGTAAAATGTCCTACAAACAATTGATCAGGTTAATGTTGGCCTCCAAGAACTTATTTATAGTAACTTTATAACAATTGAATCAGGAAGACCTTGTTAAGCGTTCTAGTTGATATATATATACTCAGATGCTTAACCAACTCCTCAGGGTCAGTCATAACAAAGATACAGTAGAGGGTTTAATAAATATTCATCTCTCCTGTTCTAAGTTGAAATTAAGCATTACTATGAAATTCAGGTCACCTGAATATGTTAGATTTTCCAGCCCCTGTTACAGAGAAATCACACATACTTTGCTTAATGGACTTGTACGTCTTTCACTTTGAACGGTTACATAAACATCTTATTTCACTGTTAAGGTACTGGGTATTGTTCATACTTGGGAAATCACCCTGCAGGTATCAAACAGGCAGAAATATCTGTCATGAGTAGGTGAGGGGTGATATAAGCTTAAGCAGTTGTTTAGTTACAATAATTTGCACATGTTATGAACATGAAGACATGCTTCAGTGTATTAAAGTCTCACAGCACTGAACTTGGTCTTTTATAGATAGCTTTTAGATCTTTATCAGTACTTACAAAAGTTTTTCACCTATAGGTTTTTGAAAACTGCTTGAATATAAGCTAGAAAATTGCATAAAATTAAGAAGTTTTAGACCTTAGCACTGTTTAGATTGGTTGTGGACCTTGAATATATGCTGTAAAATGTGCTTCATTTTACTTGAGAAATTGATTTATGTACTTATTGGTTTAATCAAAATTTAGGCTCTGTGAAGTTACGCATTTAATTTTGGATTATTGGCTGGAAAAAGTTTATCCACATACTGTTATATGATTACTACAATATCTAATTTAATTAACAGATGCAAAATTTACCTACTGATTAACTATTTATAATATTCAGTAAATGTTTCCCCGCTTCTTCTCCAATACCCCTTGCTTTGACTTGGAAAGCTTCATCTTACTTGAGAAATTGATTTATATACATGTATTAATCGGTGCCGTCACACTACTGAAGTTTTCTAAAGAAATTCTGGCATACAGATGTTTTTCAGAAAAACTAGGTTTTAAAATACCTATATTTTTTAGGGTGATGTCTTGTACTAATTTATAGATACTATACTGCTGAAAATGACCATACTGCATTATAGTCAAGAAAGCTGGTTTGAAAACACTTATAAACTGTTATTAGCAGGTAGAGATGAAAAGTAACAAGATAGGTGGGTTATCTATGTTTGACTAAGGTAGTGAAAAAAGATTTGCACTACATTCAGTAGAAATAAAATTACTATTATACTGATTCATATGTTTTAGTTTTAACTTTGGTACTGTTTATTTTTCAGAGGAAATAAATTGGTGCTAAATGTCTTTCTTAAGATACTTTAGATAATGGTTAGGTGTAGACAATATACTTTGAATCAGTCATCAGTTTGAAAAGTATTGTTCAGTTTTGTGATGAATTCATATATTTATTGTTTTGTTTATAATTATGTATTCAATAAAATATATACCTGATTAAATACTGTACAGTTATTTCATGAACATTTCATGACATTGTGTTGTTTTCTTGTGTTGTGTTCATCATTCATCATATATTAAACAATGACTTGGAGTTCTGATATACAATAGTAAACCACAAAAGGATGTTATTTAAATTCTAACACGACTATAAATCACAAAAATGATAGAAAGGCAACAGGCTATATTTTACACAGACATGTACAAGTACATGATAAGGCACTATTTGTCATCATTTATGACATCATAATGGTATGTACATCAAAAGGTTGTTTATTTCAGAATTTGCAGCAATCAGTTTTCTTCTTTGTTTAACTGACAAACAACAGGAGTCGTGTTAGAATATAGTATATAGTGAATGTATACTAATACAGTCATGTATAAATCTAAAAAGTTTATACAGGATATTCAGGAATGTTAACTTTGCAGATACTGTTCAAGGTAGAACGTAGTCAATTTGATAAATAAAAATCGGCGAAAGTAATTCGCCAAAGATCATACCGGGTAAATACATATCGGATAGACAAGTATATTTGTATCTGTTCTGTAACAATTGCACCAGTCCATCAGGTTATTTATGGAAATCCTGTGTGTCTCTATAGACAACTTACATGTAATATGTCTGTGTTGGGTTTCAAGAATATATCATCAAGACTTATTGTATTTATCATTTATATTCATGAATATATTCTGGTGCAGTTATACTTATGGTTTTAATGTAATTTTTAAAAGAACTCAGTACCTGAAAAAGTACTTTACTAGAAAAGATTTGATTGAAATTATGTGTAAAACTGACAAGACTAAAAGACTTAAGAAACGGGCTAGTTAAGTTGCAAACTACATGATTGGTTGAAGTTTCGAAGCACATCCTTTTGTTGCAACCAATAACAAGGTAACTTCTTTTTGTCATTTGCTTGTACTAGCTGAGGTAACAAAAAGAAAAGGAAATTCTAAATAATTATATGAAAATAAAAATAGGATTTTGATGGTTGGTACTTTTTCTTGTGATGCTGTTCATGTGGACATTTCTTTATACAATGTATTAATTGCATATGTTACATGTAAAAAAATGTTTAAATGTGTCAGTTTGTTGTTGGCTAGTTATTTGTTACTGCGTCTTGTTGCTTTGTGCGTCCCATGTCAAAAGTGTTACTACAGCTTAACAATTTTTTGTAGATGTTCATTGTAATTTCATACAATTTATTCACCAAAACAACAGAATAAATTCCAGTTTTCTTTGATCTGTATTTTACAATACAATTCATTTTAATCACATTTCACTTTATATAAATTATATATATGGAACTACAAACTTCTAAGTTTACAAATCTATGTTTCAGTAATGGCAGCTTTAAAGTTGAAAAACATAAATTCATATTTTAATATACAGAAATTCTATAACTATACCTTTCAAACCAAATTCAGGAACATTTTGACAAAATATTTCTATATGAAATATAAGATAATATTGTACAGTGTAATAAATACTGAAGCAAGTAAATTAATTATTAGAAATGATCTTGATTATATTAACTCTGATTCATATCATGGTAAGAACAAATAAAACTCACTTAACTGTACATTAAAGTATGAAAGACCATGATTTGCAGTTGAACATGGTACATTTCTCATCTATGTCCTAGAAAGTAAATGCTTATCTTGCATTTCAAATTGATAGCGTTGTATATTTTCATCACCTTCAGTAAATCAAAATCCCTTTCCACTAATTTGAAAGCACTTCCCCATTTTCATGTCCATAGAAAAGTCTAATACTCGCAGCAGTAATTATCACTGTAAGTGTTTCTAGTTGTTAAATGAACAGTTACTACTAGTATCAGGGGTTCTAGTCGTGGTTTGTGTACTGTACTTGATCATGTGGTAATGCATTAAGTTATGGACAATGGTAGACTGTCTGGACTAAGTTTGATAAATGACCAGATATAACAACTATCTGCATAGTTACTGCCCATTAACTGTATTTAACAGTAAGGACTAAAATCTGCCTTATTGGAATTACAAATTTGTAGGGATATTGGTAATACATTGTACACAGTAGACAACCACTATTGAGTAAGTGGTGAAATGGTCATGGTCAGGATGGTCATTATTAGTGTTCTAGCACAATAGTTATTGAGCAATCATAGGTCAGTCTTCTTCACATAGAGTTAGTCCTAAGATTAACTAACAGATAAAAGCCTGACTTTGGTTGTACTTAGATAAGTTTCAGATCATGGGGTTTTTTTTGTTGAAATTTCACTATATATTGTTTTGCAGTCAATACAAAAGATTTAGTTCTCACAGCATTTCTTTCGGACATACATGTAAATTGTGTTTAACTAACAGTATGTCATATGTTGAAAAACAGGCATGAGGTCTCTGTTTGTAGAAGACTTAAAATATGAAGCAGTTTCTGACTGAGACTAGATGAAGCATTACCAGAAAGTAAATGGGTTATATAAAAAATGTCAGAAAGACTACTCAATTCAGTCAAAAGAGGTGATGGTGCACATCTGGGTATGATAATACATGATACATTTAAATACCTATTGTGTTGAATTGGTGATTGGAAATGATTTACCAAATGTATGCTGTTTTGATGTATGCTGTATTTATTGACATGGCTCGCTATATATGTACCAGAATAATTATTAGAAAATACACATCAGTTATAAAATTGAGAAGACTTGCTTATTGTATGCTGGCATTCAGTGCCCAATAGAGGGGAAAGAGGGGCATTCTATACCCAATAGAGGGGAAGGAGGGGGCATTCTATACCCAATACCGGGGAAAGAGGGGCATTCTATACCCAATAGAGGGGAAGGAGGGGCATTCTATACCCAATAGGGAGGAGGAAAGGCATTCAGTGTCCAATAGAGGGGAAAGCTGGCATTCTTTACCCAATAGAGGGGAAGGAGGGGTGTTCTATACCCAATAGAGGGGACAGATGGGCATTTTATACCCAATAGAGGGGCTTTCTGTACCCAATAGAGGGGAAGGAGGGGTTTTCCATACCCAAAAGAGGGAAAGATGGGCATTTTATACCCAATAGATGGGCATTCTATACCCAAAAGTGGGGAAGGAGGGGTGTTCTATACCCAATAGAGGGGAAAGAGGGGCATTCTTTACCCAATAGAGGGGAAAGAGGGCATGGAAGGAGGGGCATTCTATACCCATTCAATGCCCAATAGAGGGGCATTCTATACACAAAATAGAGGGGAAAGAGGGGCATTCTATGCCCAATAGAGGGGAAGGAGTCGCATTCTATTCCCAACAGAGGGGAAAGAGGGGCATTTTCTACGCAATAGAGGGAAAAGAGGGACATTCTATACCCAATAGACGGGAAGGAGGGGCATTCTATATCCAATAGAGGGGAAAGAGGGGCATTCTATACCCAATAGAGGGTAAAGAGGGGCATTCTATACCCAAACTAGAGGGGAAAGAAGGGCATTCTATTGGGCTGTCATTCTATGCCCAATAGAGGGGAAGGACGGAGCATTCTATACCTAATAAAGGGGAAAGAGGGGCATTCTATACCCAGTAAAGGGGAAGGAGGGGCATTCTATGTTTAATAGAGGGGAATGAGGGGCATTCTATACCCAATGGAGGGGAAAGAGGGGCATTCTACACCCAAAAGATGGGAAGGAGGGGCATTCTATGTCCAAAAGTGGGGAATAAGGGGCATTCTATACCCAGTAGAGGGGATAGAGGGGCATTCAATACCCAAAATAGAGGGGAAAGAGGGGCATTCTATGCCCAATAGAGGGGCGCTAAGGGAGGGGCATTCGATACCCAATAGAGGGGAAAGGGGCATTCTATACCCAATAGAGGGGAAAGGGGCATTCTATACCCAATAGAGGGAAAGGAGGGGCATTCTATACCCAAACTAGAGGGGAAAGAGGGGCATTCTATACCCAATAGAGGGGAAGGAGGGGCATTCTGTGTCCAATAGAGGGGAAAGAGGGGCATTCTATACCAAAAAGAGGGGAAGGAGGGGCATTCTATGTCCAATAGAAGGGAATAATGGGCATTCTATACCCAACAGAGGGGAAAGAAGGGCATTCTATTCCCAATAGAGGGGAAGGAGGGGCATTCTACACCCAATAAAAGGGAAGGAGGGGCATTCTATGTCCAATCGAGAGGAATAAGGGCATTCTATACCCAATAGAGGGGAAGGAGGGGCATTCTATGTCCAATAGAGGGGAAAGAGGGGGCATTATATACCCAATAGAGGGGAAAGAGGGGCATTCTATGTCCAATAGAGGGGAATAAGGGGCATTCTATACCCAATAGAGGGGAAGGAGGGGCATTCTATGTCCAATAGAGGGGAATAAGGGGCATTCTATACCCAGTAGAGGGGAAAGAAGGGCATTCTATTCCCAATCGAGAGGAATAAGGGCATTCTATGTCCAATAGAGGGGAAGGAGGGGCAGTCTGTACCCAATAGGGAGGAGGAAAGGCATTCAATGCCCAATAGAGGAGAAAGCTGGCGTTCTTTAATAAAAAGAGGGGAAGGAGGGGTGTTCTATACCCAATAGAGGGGAAAGAGGGGCATTCTATGCCCAATAAAGGGGAAGGAGGGGCATTCTATACCCAATAGAGGGGAAAGAGGGGTGTCCTATGCCCAATAGAGGGGAAAGATGGGCATTTTATACCCAATAGAGGGGCATTCTATACCCAATAGAGGGAAAGGAGGGGTGTTCTATACCCAATAGAGGGGAAAGATGGGCATTTTATACCCAATAGAGGGGCTTTCTATACCCAATAGAGGGGAAGGAGGAGTTTTCCATACCCAAGAGGGGAAAGATGGGCATTTTATACCCAATAGAGGGGCATTCTATACCCAATAGTGAGGAAGGAGGGGTGTTCTATACCCAATAGAGGGAAGGAGGGGGCATTCTATACCCAATAGAGGGGAAAGAGGGGCATTCTATACCCAATAGAGGGGAAAGAGGGGCATTCTATACCCAATTTGACTCCTTTTGACCTAAGATCCTCAAGGTCAAAGCTGTTCATTCACAGTTGTGGTAAAAATTTGGAAGAAATAATGTGTTTCTTCACTACATTATATTCAAATCTAAAACATCACATTGAAGCCTAAAAAATTGATATAATAAAATTTAAGATAAAAAAAAAGAATTTCTAAAATACTTAAAATTTGCACTAAATTCAAAATTTTATGGCGTATATTTTCATGTAACAGCCGGATTTCTCTATAACTTTTGATTTATCAGTTTACATACATATAGGTATCTCCTTATTTTAAAACCTTAGATGTTTTTGAAGTCAATTTTTTTAAAAAAACTGGGGGCGAGCAGTGATTGCACAATTAAATGGTTCCCGATCAGAGATTATCACGTTTAGTTCATAATCATTAAAATATTTTATGGTTGATGATTCTATACCTCAAAGGCAGTTTTGGCCTTGTTCCCTTTATAATACCACATGATGTTCTCTGTTTATATTCCAAGCAAATGGTGAAAGATCAGTGGTCTTTTATTGATCATCTCACACTACTACAAATTTTACTGAATGCATAGCTTTCAAAAAATCTTTACAAATAAGATACAATCATTGGGGAAAGTAGAGTTCCAAAGATCCATTATTCTACTTTCCATCATTTTAAGCTCAATGGATGATATCCAGCGGAGCTTATGCATTGGTGTTTGTCCCTTTATCAATTTTTTCCTTGATAATGCTCTACAGGTCACAATTTTCATTTGACTTTCATGAAACTTGATCAGAAGGTTGCCTGCAACATGTTAATGATCTGTATAGAAAATGAGCCACACTGTGCAAAAAACAACTATGATACAGCGTGTAAAACCTCGGTAACATTACAGATCACTTTTTCCAATGGATTTTTTCAAAACTGAGGGTTGCATGCAACCTGCAGATTTGTTCAGAAAATAAACCACCCTGTGCAAAACCAACATCACTACAGCAGATTATTGTAAAACCTTGGTAACACTACAAGTCACATTTTCAAAAGATTTGCACAAAACTTACTCAGAAGGTTGCCTGCAACATGTAGATGATACATGCTGTACGAAAACTAACCATGCTACAGCAGATTATTGTAAAACCTTGATAACACTCTACAGGTCACATCATCCAAGTGATTTTCACAAAACTTGCTCAGAAGATTACCTGCATTCTATGGATGATCTGTATGGAAAATGAGCCATGCTTTACAAAAATTAACCATTCTACAACCAATTGTTTTAAAACCTATTTGACAATCTGCAAGTGACATTTTCCATTGATTTTCACAACCTGTGCTAAGAATGTTGCCTGCAACCTGTAGATAATATATGTTGAAATTGAGCCATGCTATGTGAAAACCTACTGTGAAGTACAGTTTATTACTCTAAAACCTTGATAACAGATCACATTTTCAAATAGATCTTCACAAACTACACAAAACAGTCCAGGACTCTTCTTGGCCTCTTGTTTAAATATCTCCCTTTATCCTGCCCTACTTTTCATGACACAAGAAGTACCGAAGCTTTATTGCCACCATAAAATCTTAACAGAGCTCAAAGAGGGGACACAAGTGTCTCCTGACACTATTCTAGTTTACATATGACAAATACCACTGTATAATATCCTTCAATGTTTTTATTGTAAATATACCTAAAAATAATGGAGCAAATGTACACACAAGTATAAATAAATATTTACACACATAATCTTATCCTTACAGCACAGACTTCAATCAGTTGAGTAGCTAAAGATAACATTTATGATGAAATTTCAGAATCGTTCAAGCACACAACAACCTATCAAATTATACAGCTATTAAACAATGAGTGCTCATAGAATAAATATAACAGCTACGGAAAGAAGAACTCTCAGAATGAAGAGACCTCCCTCTACTTCCAAACACATTATACACATTCATAATGCTAATCGCCTGATACAGTCAGCTCTCATTACAATAACATCCAACATCTACCTGGTACACATTACTGGTACCTACTGAACATCCTCTGGAGCCATTTCACTGAAGTACAATTTCTTGACTGTTTATCACTATGATATTTTCATCATAACAAGTTTACAAGGAACTAGTGATGTTGTTCAAACAAGACAGGAGCAATGCTATGGCATATGTGCATGGACCCTTCAACTTACTTTTTACATTTTTCTCCTGAATTTATCTATAATAAGTCACAAACATTAAACACTAGATCTATGACATGCACTCAATATACAGTTTCTATTATATTTCTAACTGCATAATTTTCAACTAAAACTAAATTCAGGAAACAACTAAATATTTCACTTAAATGATACACAACCCTTATGAGTAAGTTTAAATTCACAATTTTAAATTTAGATAAAGTTTTTTGGACGGAATCAGTAAGCACATGTATATAGCAACTTTATATCTTTCAGTAAATGTAAATCAATCTAGTTTGGTATTTATTCCCTAAATAATAATGCAGAGCTACAGATAAGCTGCGTATTTGCGTAAGTACGCAGACAGAATCGGCAAAAAAGCAATTGAAAAAGCAACCCTTGAGTACAGGAAAGATAGGAAAATAAGTTTACGCAACCGTTTTAAAATCGCCGCTTATCAAAAAGTAAATAAAAGGAAATCAGTATTTAAAGACTGTTCCAGCGAGCACTGTCTTTCCACTAAATAGCGAACATGGAATTGGCAGGGATAATCCTTTTCGTCTGTTTCATTTTTTAATCAAGTTGTAAACCAGTCTCGGCAGAGATTTAGTATTTCAGGCTTCATTTTGTAAACAAGCAAAGCATAAGTTGTGTCCATACGCAAATGATTTTCTAAAATAAAGCAATTGCTTTTTGGAAAAAAGCAAATGATCAAAATATGATCGGGGTAAAAGATTTTGTTACTCATTAGAAAACTAAAAAAGCAATTGGTGAAAAAGTAATGGGGTAAATACCCAATTACACCAAAACCTTATCTGTAGCTCTGATAATGTTTGGTAAAAGTTTTCTGACATGACAATATAATCTTTGCTCACATATTCTTTCAGCTGCACCTTTTCAAGGTGTTGACCTGGATTTAACACCATTTTACTTTAAGAAATCACTGTTTTAACATCTCTTCGGACAGTTTTAAAACTAACACCCATTTGTATATCACAATACCAAACCTTCACTAAACTTCTTGTTTTATCAATATGAAGTAAGTAATAATCAGTTTCTTTGATTTTCACATTAATTCAAACCTCTGTTAAATTTTCAATGTAGTTCAATAACTTCAAACCAAACTTTCACAAGAACAATATTTTGTAACGAACATCTCTGCTGAGATACAACATAAGATTGTTTTATTTATCTGTTCTGAAACCTGTTCTACAACTGGAATATCCTACATCTCTCTTTTGTTGCCAGTAACATGAATGAGACAAGATTTCCATCACATTAAATTCGAATGCATTACCGATGTAATGTCGTTTAAATTAGAGACTAATAAATAATACATAGTCGCAAAAATCACAGCGTTTTAATTATCGCATTTAAACACATTATGCATTAGAAGAGGGTTGAATCTTTAGTTATTTTGACATTTGATACCGTATATATATACACGGTTTTAATGGTCGCAAACAGTTGCGGTCGCAAATTACAAAACAATTAACCCTATATTTTCTTCAGTCTTAATCATAATGGCTATACATCAATGATATAAAATCATTAATATTTTGCAAATTTAAACCTTATCTGTCTTTCATATCAATCTTAAAACACAGAGACGGTCAAATTTCTAACCACTCTGACACTGAGATATCACAGATCAACAACATGGATTTTACAGCTGTGTCTACTTGAGCTTTATATCCTCTTTCCACGGTCTGTCTACCATTGTAGTAACTAGTTGGTTCTGGTATATAAACACTTTAATTCTGTCAAACACAAACAGGAAGAGTAACAACACTGACACGTATTGTACCCAGCCCCACTTGATGAGGTACCAGAATCCAGGTGTGTAGTTAAACAGTTCCTCTGGGTAGGCTATGGTTGCCGACAGGACAAAAGGTTGATCTGCTCCACGTCCTGTGCTCCAGACTGTATATGGAGCATTGAGGTAAGTTGTGAGATTTCGTGCGACATAGTTCTTGAAAATGGTTGGGAAATGGTAGGCTTCTGCGTAAATACTTGTGCTGTCAATTACAGATGTCTGAAGAGAGATTGAAGAGAGTTCATGATGTACATGTAACATAACAATTTTACTGGCATGATATTGTATAAAAAGATCATCACTTCACTCAAACTTGAAAAATGTTGTTCAAGTTGCTTTGTGCATGAGACATATATATTATTGCGTCAGAATATTAAAATTTTTGTCTGAAGTAATTAGCAAATCAAAGTTCTTGCAAGAACTTCTCACCAATATTTGTTGAGGTAAATACTCCACTGGTTTTGACAGTTGAGAACATTCTGTCTCATAACTGTGAATACCTGCATCACAAAGATTTGTTTAAACCCTTAAAATGTTTACTACAGAAATTTTGTGTTCTAAGTTCTGTTTACTTACATTGTATCTATTGTCTGAGCCTCTATGTGCCAATGGTTCTTTCTGGTTAAATCTAAGTTCACCAACAACATCATATCGGGCACCTGACTTTGGACTGTCATGACTGATGTATGCCATTCCTTCCATAGTCAATGTGGAAAATTGCTACATAAAAATAGATATACAGAGTCAGTGATAATCAGATACCAATGTGCGTGGTAGCAAATAACAAATGTATAACACAAAACATGTACATGTATATACCAATATCTGAATGTAATGAAGCTGAGTACTGGTTAGAAAATATTTAAAAACAACATGTTCATGTGTTTGAAAATGACTGATATATAACATTAGTACACTTTGTTGTCTTGGGCTTAAAAATTCTAAACCAATTAGAACCTCATTATTTATAGGGATATTAAACACAACAGCAATAAGTCCAATCTCTTTTATATAATTCAGATGTCTTCACAAACCTCAGTAAGATGTCTACTTACGAAGAGTTTGTAGTCGAAGATCATTATCATTCTAATTCCCACTATGTTTTCTGTGTCAAGCAATGGTAACTCCAAGTTGAACAAAAGAGAGTCTGGTCGGCCATCTCCATTCACATCTTCTTCTCTTGACTTAAAAGTAACAAAGACTTAAAACTTCTGTCTTTAACAGGCAAGAGTAATGTAATCAGGTACTATAGTTTTTCTGTCACATGTTTAAGCACCTGATATGTACATTTTTTCTTACTTGTTTAGTTTTGTCATAGATAACAATACAGACTTACTAGAATTTTTAACTCTAACCTAGCTCTGCCTTTTGGACCATTGCAGATCATGATCAGCTGACCTAGACATGTAGTCGCATTATGATCTGCACTGTTTTCAGACAGTATCTTTTCAGTGAACATCTCTTTGGACAATTTATGATAGTGCTGTCCAAACTGAAAGAATGACAAGTCTATGTCTTTAGCAGGGTAAGGGTTAAACAAGAGAGAAAGCAACTGCTTGTATTATTTTTCTGCTATTACTACAGTACCCTGCTGATGACTCCCACAGAACTGAGCTGCATCCAACATGCTGCTGAATAAACTTCTACTTACTGTGATCACAGGTATCCTGACACGATCTTGCTGTAGTGTATTGTATGCTTGGAATGTACTGTATGTTATATAGTTCCCATCCCCCTCCAACTCTACTACCATTAGCAGCTCATTTTTGAAGTGTATCTCAGGGTATTCACGATAAGTAGCAGTTTTTAACCAAAACCCTAAAGAACAAAAATAAAACATACATAAATGTACAAGAAAAGTTTTCGTCAAATAATCAAACATATCATAAACATTTCTAAACAATCTTTCCAAAGCTAGATTACACTGCTTTTAAATTTAAGGGTGGAAATTTAGCTGAAATATGTAACAAACAGGAATGTCACATGATTCTAGTGTTATTAAAGCATAACGAAGTATATATTTGATAGATTTATGCTTTTTTCAGACCAAATCTTTCAAGCAGATGCCCTGAAATTAATCTGATATCAGTGAAACTCTCATGTATTCAAGAATAAGCCTGCGCAACTCTGTACAAAATATAGTGCTCCTTGTATCTTAAGGCGCCAACAGTAGGTACGTCAGTATCACCAGACGTCTATCACATCACGTCTTTGTATTATAAATGCATGTGTAACGTCACACCTGTTGATATGTTATTATTTCATTATGTTATTTAATGTCAGAAACAATAGCTGTTCTTCGAGTCTTTACAGTGCTCCCTACCTACTGTAAACCAAAAAGTATAGTTGCCTGGACCTTAATTTAAAGGGTAGTGTAATAGCTTTGGACATAACCTGTTTATAATGTGACACTAGAGGAGGAACATCTACGAGTGTTAAAAATAATATATAAAATTTGCTTCTTTGCAAAGCTCAGGAAAAGTAAAATTGATTTATTGAAACCACGACCTAAATTGAACATGTAGTATAGGTATAATACAGCACTTGTACATCCTTGCCATTGAGCTAGCTTTTGAAGGTCTTATGGTAAACAAGGTCTTGAGTTCTAATCCTACTGGGGGTGAATGATTTTTCACTGTTATATTTGGCGGCGAAACCACTAACAAAGTTTGCTCTCTATTCGTATGCTACGACCGGATGTAAACATCACGCACACACAGAGCATGCGCGGGCCTTTATCCCAACCCATATATTCAAATTAATTCGTTACGTTTTTGAATCAGTATTACGTTTTTAATCTTGTTCTCACTACACTGAAGTGTGAGTATAAATGAATATGTTCAGAGTAAATAATAAATTTTTCCTACTCCGGCGGAGTTTCGATCTCAGATCTCCCGCGTGTGAAGCGGGAATACAAGACACTGCGCTACCGAGGCTTTGCATGATAGAGCGTATAACTTCGTTTATCACCGATACAGACGTTTGTTTCGGAATGGCGGTACAAATTTATGTAAACAAACGAATTTAACTTCCCAGACACTTTTAATAAGAAGTGGACACATTACAAACTTTGTAGTTTCGTAAAGTATATTCAAATTTCTATTGGGAAAAAATTGTCTGCATGTTCAAAAAAATTTCAAAGTTGGTTTAAAAGGCTATTTTCAGCCGCTATCCGGCGACAGAATCTCGGTCGTCCGATGAATTCCTGAACTTTATAACGCTCGTAAACTATCAATCATCGGCCAATTTTTATCATATTTCTTTTGTTTTATTTATCATTCAATATGCAATCAAGAACCATCAAGTTTTCTTACATGGAAGAAAACTGTTAAACGTGGCGAGCTTTGTAAACGGACATGTGTCGATTTCCAGCGCACCATAGCGCGCTTACCGTAATTCTAATATGGCGGTTCATTTGCATAATTTATTCATAAACGCAGGAGCATAGAACTTTGTTAGTGGAAACCACTACAAGTACAACCCTTTTTTATCACAGCAATAAAAAGAATGTGGAAAAGGTCATATGCACAGCCATACCATCCACGACCGCCTTGCATTATGGTGTAGGGCACATTTATGTAGGAATCATGGACATCTATCAATCAGTGACCGACCTCTCAAGTTCTTTAACTAAAACATTCTCAAGTTGTAGACTGCATTTTAGAAAATCTCGTGAGAATATCAGTACGTATCAATTATTTTGTTTATCAAAACCGACTATAAATAAAGATTATCTTATCTTATCTTAATACTTTTCAGAACCCAAAGTATACCCCACCCACCCATTTACACTGTTAACTTACAAGATCGAACATGTTTAGAGTTTAAACATTGTTTTTGAATTAATCAAGATACACATACCATAACTTCTATACACAACAAATAGAGGAGGAATAAAGGTAAGGCCTAGGATTATCAGTAACAACAAAGATGCCTTCGAACAGATATGAGTCCGATATCTTCGCAACTCTGGGTGCGAAAATACTTCGTAGACCGCCATTTCTAAACAAATGACACTTCCGGTTTCCTATTCAACGACACGTTAGTCGCAGTACGGTCCCACAGTGCAGAGATTGATTTAACAAAAAATGTTCAATTTTACACGAAAAAGACACATGCTTCGTTTAAATATTTGCAAGAATATTTAAGTGACACTACAGTACTAATTTAGTTATTCTAGATTACGAAACAAGTCCGACTGATCGCAAAGAGAAGACAGGGAGGCACTGTGGAAATACCTGCACCTGTCCAACCCAAGGACCCTATACCACCATCGATTGAAGTTAGTTACTGCTGGGACGAATATATACTATATTAATATTATTGCTCCAGGTTACTGGTACTTACATTCTACAGTCTAATAAAGCAGCTTTTAATCAGAACATGGTAGATCCTACATGTAAATTGTGTAAAACAGACACAGAAACTTTAGAACATTTTATCTTGGCATGTCCAGAACTTGCAGTTAGAAGGGAATCAATCCTTGTGGACGTTGAAAGGGAGATTTAACCTTGGGTTTTTCAAATTGGTCATTGTTGACAAATTTCAACAAAATTAGGTTGGTCTTAGACCCCGCACATGTTTTAACTTGATATGGACAGAAAAATAGTCCACTGAATACACTGGTCAATCTAGAATTTCATTGTAAAAGGTTATTGCACTTTTTGCACTCTAACATATTTAAAGTATTAAAAGATCTGTGCATTAAGAGGTGAAACTGAGGAACTGAGGTGTCTATAACTCTCACAATCATAATAATATTTATGTGTTCGGTCAGTGTTTTTAATTACAACGCGGCGTAAATACAGAAGCGTACATAGTGTTGCATTCTATTCGGTGGTGGATTTAAGTTGCTTTCTATTCAATGGTGGATTTACGTTTTTGATTCTACACGACGCATTGTGGTTCTCCATCTCTGGAGGGAAAGATATATACAGAATACAGAATACATGGCACTGATCGAACCCGGTACCCTTCGCTCAAGAGGCGAACGCGCTACCACTTTGTCACGATTAATATGTATTATATCAATTTACTTTTCTAATAATGATATATTATAGAGCAAATAATGGGATAATGTGATAATATTACTAATCTATTAATTTTAAAATTTGATATTTATTATGACTCCTACATAAATGTTATTTCTTAGGTCGGTCAAAAGCTATACATAGCTTATATCAAATATCATAGTTTTTTTCCTTTTATTTTTTTTTATAGATATTACCATCTATGTTTTTTGTTTTGTTTTTTTTGTTTGTTTTTTTTATTACTTTTGGTTGCTTTTTGGTATCTGAAAACCATGGCTTAGTTGTTTTTCTTTCTTACTTCTGCTCTCTACTGTAAACAAAAAATCGCTGTTTGCTTTATTCAAACATTAGCATGACATCAAGGGGCGGGCCGATCTCCAGTGTTGTTAAAACTTGTGGCCTTACCCTTTCATATTGTCTTAAAAATCATAGTATATATAAGCCAACCGTAAACCATAAATAGTGATGTCCTTTTGTATTATATATGTATTGTATTCGTTCAGTAAATATTATTATATAAACATGTACTAATATGCTGATTCAACTATGTGTATGTGTTCTGTATATATTGAGTTGTGACAAATATAATAAAATATGATTAAACTAAAACTAGCTTATGTTTCTACTGTGTTATTATATGACATTATAGACTATAAATAAACTGTATTGTATTGTATTGTATTGTATTGTATTGTATTGTATTGTATTGTATTGTATTGTATTGTATTGTATTGTATTGTATTGTATTGTATTGTAATGTGTGAGTCACCTCTATGCTTTTGTAGTGAGGAATAAGGACTTTTTTAACGAGCGGATCAGTTGTCTAGTGGTTAACGCGCTGGACTTGTAACCCAGGGATCTCAGGCTCGATCCCCTGCTCCTCCACTAACATAACTAATGGTCTTTCGGATGAGACCTAAAAAGAGGTCCGATGTATTGGTGCTGTACACCGGAATATAAAAGAACCAGTGGGTGTCTCTGGAACGGGACGTGTTCTGTATTTTGCACTATACCTCGAAACCTAAACTACGATTATCCAGTAAAATGATTAAACTCTAAAACTAGCCTATCTAAAACACATACATACATATAGCTCCGTGGTCGAGTGGTTGAGGACGTTGTCTGGAAAGGATTCCCAACTGAATTAGTTCACATAATGATAGACCCCTTTTTATATATACATGCATAAACATATCGTATACAAGCATAAACATATCATTATGCTTCGAATGCATGTCAGTAGATCCATCTCTTAACCTATTTATTAACATAAAAAGTATGGTACGGGTAGGTTTTTAGTAGACTAGCTGGGATATCTGAATACACTTGACAAGTAATGAAATAATGTATATTTATAACCTACTAGATCTATTTGTAATTTAAACCTGGAGCAATAATATATATTCGTCCCAGTTTAAATCTTCCGACGCCAGACATATATCACTAGCGGACCGACATTTCTTAACCAACGCCGCGGCTTGAATTTATTTGAAAAATCATTATTTTTAAATGCCAACACGCAAAAATCAAAATTAGAATGCACATTATGATGTTGAAGTAGAGATATTGTTAACGCTGAACTCCCTTTAGCAAGTCTAATTATATACCTCAGGTCTCTATGGTAACGCTGTAGGTATTCTCATAATCTGATAGTACATTGATTCAATCAATATGTTGAGTTGCTTATATGCCATGTGGCTGGCTGTCACGATTAGCATCTGCATAGATGAATTAAGAAAAGGATAAAAAAGGTAAGACTCCATTTTATATTTTAATGTTGTTGAATTTAGTTTTCAAAGAAATGAAGAATTGGTTTAACGTAGTTTACATACAACAAAAGAACGTACATGTAAACTTACTCATGTTCCAGACGAGAGTTCATTGGGAGCTATATAACTGTATGTAACATCCCAGCATGATGAAAACGACAGGTAAGCATATAGACCATGTGTATGTATAAATTCTAATTAAGGTTCACGTCAGACTGAAATAAATTAAAAGTCACTTTTATATGGATATTACATTTTGCCAACGAACTTGATTAGTTTTGCAAGTATTTTGCAGTACTACATTTTGCTATAAGTCTCCGTTGTTTGCAGACGAGTATCATTTGACGTCTAATCACTGTAACAGTAACGTTTAATTAACGTTTTCAGCCGTAGTTAATCAAGACATCTTACTTGCATAAATTATACTATCCACATACTGGAACTGTATGAGTGCTCTTATTATCTTCTTAATACATGTATGAACAAATTCTGTCATTGCGTCTGTACTGGTATTGTATATGCCGATGTAATGATGTAATATATGTAATGTCTATATAGTGCTTTGTATGTTGGATGTTTTGTTTTGTATACATATCTAAATGTATTTTGGACCGGATGTCTTGTATTACCAATTAACGAATAGTTTTAATCAGCATTAAAGTCCCAGGATCACTTTTAAATAATTGATATTGTAAAATAAATGTACTGATAAGATAATGATAGAACCATGTTCTATTAATTTTAAAACAATACCAACATTGTATATGCCTTTCTTTCATATTCAAGTCGTTTCTAAACGAAAAAGAATTTCCAGAAAGCCTTTCTTATTTTTTGCAATATCATTGAAAAAATGCCGCGTTATATTTCTAATACATACTTATTAATCCAAAAAGCAAAATTTGGAATGTTTTTGTTTGGTACAAATAAAAGTTATTTCCACCGATAAGACATCTTTCTTGGTAAAGTGAGAACTACTTGTTATTTTGCTCCTGGGGCTTTAAGTGAAGGTAGACTCTCCTTTTCTTGCCATGCAAAAAATAGAAGATAACGATGGCTAGTAAAAGTAAGCAATTGTAAACATTAACACAAAATAGAGCATGGTAATAATTAAGGTCAGTGTGATTTTCATTTCGTATTTTTTAAATTTCAGTATCGTTGTGACGAATCTGAAAATGGAAAACCCAATCGTACCAGAGAAAGAAATTTCTGACATAACTTCCTTGTTAGAAGTCGAGAAGTCGCCTGAAAATTTTGTGGAGAGATCAAAATTATATTTCGGTAATGAACAGTATCGGCAGGCATATGAGGATGCCAAAAGTGCATTGGAGATTGAACCGAAATATGTTGATGCACTTGTTGCGGCCGGAAAAGCGTCACAGAAACTGAAAAACTTTATGGAGAGCTTTGAATTTTATAAAGAAGGTTTAGCATTAGATCCAAAGAATTCTGAAATAGCCGAAGACTTAAAAAAGCTTCAAAGCATACTTGTTGCAGATTTTGAAAGAGACCAAGAACTTTCAGAGAATACATACAACGCCGTAGAACTTTGCTCTCAAGATGTATATCCCGGAGATGATGAACTCTTTAAACTTGAAGTTGAAATTCTCTCCAAGAAGTATAAAATTGACGCTACTAAGTGTATCAAGCCAGCTCAAGTTGACCTCAAGACAAGAAGAGACGCGGCGACTATTGCCGTGATGGCGCACAACGCTCGAGAGGATGGTCGTTTGCAAGAGGCGCTAGAATGTATCCAGGTGGCGCTTAACAAAGATGGCACAAACGCGCGTATGATGCAAATCCGTGCCGAGATTTTACGGGACCTTGGGGAAGATCTTAAAGCCCTCCAAGACGTGATTAACATTCCTAAACCACACAGAGTTGCAGACGTCTGGAAACTAGGAGGTAAGATGCTAGTATCCCATAACCAGAACACCGAGTGCCAATGATACGAAGTGTCATTATTTCATTCTCATGATGGTTTTGTAGCTTTAAGCGTTTCATATAATTCTATTCCAACATGTTTTAATAACCCATTCTAATATGGTATGTTAAGTTCTGTAAACCAGATCTAATTAGGCATCGCATATAACACATGCGTTAGCCAAGAAAGTCATTCGTCATTTTCTCTATGTAATGCCACTAAAAAGTTATTTTTTATCATTGTTTAAAGTACAAGAACCACATTGACAAGTAGCTCTTATTTTACCGAGAATGATGTCTTACCGGCGAAATATCATTTATTGTATTCATAACTTTACTTTTTTAATCATGTTAGAAATATAGAGCAGTTTTTAAAAATGATATTGCAAAAATTAAAAAAGGCTTCCTGGCAACTCCTTTTCGTGAAAATGCAACTTGAACACAAAAGAAATGAATATGTCAACACTGTTTTAGAGTGAAAAGAACATAGTCCTATCATTATCCTATCAGTATGTTTATTTTACAATATCAAACGATCCTGGGACTTTAAGTTGTTTGCCAGGATTCGTACATGTCATGCTAAACATTTGATATACATATTACAGGTAAAATTTTCGCCAAAATTGAGCTACCTGTGATGGCCGAGTTTTGGTTCCGGAAAGCGACAGCGCTCATTCCCGAGAAGGAGCGACGCAAAGATCTAGAGGCACCGACACTGTTCCAAAAAGTTCGAGTTCAGAGAATCTACAGTCCCTTAACCATGGACTATCCGGTCAGGGTAGATTTTACAGAGTATGGGAGGGCTGTATTTGCTACAGAGAAACTTGAACAAGGTAACGCATAGCAACAAAGATTGTGCAGTCGCATTACGTCTGTCCTAACACATGGTCACTTAACACATGGTCACTTAACACATATCATTTTGTAATTATCACATCAATCTAGAAAAACAATGTTTAAGAAAAAAAACATAGTATATTAAGCCATTAGAAAACTGAAAATGTTTTATTCAAAACAGTAGATTTGTAAGAATATGTTGCTCAGTGTAAGATGACATTAAATTAGGTGTAGGAAGAAAACATGTACAACAAACTCACACGGGTTTGTGACTTTAATGGCAGAAACAACATGTGTCTAGTCCGAACTTAATTGTAGATTATCCTATACTGAATGTGGTTGGAATATCGAGGAGTAGTAAGCTTTGTATTGCCAGTACAACTATGTGACAGGAATAAAAATGTCGATCATTTCAAATATCAAATCGAACCAGATATAGGCTAGCGAACAATAGGGGCTTTGCTTTTGAAAAAAAGTAAAACAACTATAAAACCATCCGTTCTGGATGCTTATAAGTAAGTTTTATGCACAATTAGTGACGTTAGGTTTGGCGTCGAATTAGGAGACTGGTTATTTTAACATTACAGTGAACTGTCAGTCTTTCAAAGAAAAAAAAAATAGCAGTCCGTCATTCACATGACTGGAATCTGCTTAAATAAACTAGTATTCTTGGATACCGGACAACTCTTATTATAAGCAACATAATTAACAGCTTATTATGTTAAACGATAGATGCCTGTAACAATAGCATTTAGAAAGATTCATTAGCTATTATCTTTCAAAAACAATTCTGTAATATTTTAGGAGAGGACGCATTTGATGATTTTCCTGTCGTTCTTGGTCAGTTGTTAAACTGCTTACACCTCCCTGGCTGCGACCACTGTGGCCTATCGCTCATAACTCAACGGGACTATTTTGGGGAGCGTTGGAGTACTCTTCCATCACATCTACGCGCCTTCGTAGACCACCATTGGCCCGATGCAACACCTTTGTACTGTAGAAGTTGCAGACGAGAAAAATACTGCAGCGCCACCTGCCAATCGGAAGCCTGGGATCGCTACCATCAGATTATTTGTCCGTCTGTTAACACTGCCAGCAATGAGTTATACGATATAATTGATAACAAAGGCCAAGGAAAGAACGAAAGGGGCGTATTCCAAGATATGTGGGCTGGTCACTATAGTCCCATGGTCTTGATGAAGATATGGGGTTCAATAATTGCTGAGGCTAAGCGACAAATGAAAGAAGCTGGGCTATCGCAGCCGACCACGGATATCTGGGCTCGAGCAAAAGCGCCATTTCGCAAGTTAGTTTTTCTAGATACTCGAGTATATTATAGTTTCTTTCTTATTTAAACTGTATTGGTTACTCCTGAATTCTTTTGGAATTAGACAAAGTGGTTTTCTCTTTGCTAGTTCAGACAGAATTTAAAAGATTTGTTTCATTTTATAAAACAATACTAGCCCAGTTCTTAGAAAATAACACATATAGTATACAGCATGTACTTGGGGAAAGATCGAAACACTCGATATCGTCATTGCAAACCCAAATTTATCCGATGTTTGCAAAGTTGTGTACATGCATGTTGTCTGACACAGTGCTGCAAGTATAACTCGATTTAACATAATGCTTTTCTACTTTAGATTTATATCCTTTGGTCGAGTTTCCGCGGTAAAACGGATGCCGGAAATGTTCAGCTTGGCACAGAGAATGTTCGCAGACTGCGGGGATGGAGTAAAGTATCCAATCAGCGAGGGAGAATTTGAGGCACGTTACTTTCAAGCCACGTGTAATCTTCAAGCATTTAGTCCTTCGATCACACCGAAACACAAATTCATGGAGAAACTTCCAAAAATAGAAGATCTCCGTTCTCTTCAGATCTTGAAATTCCTCGAGGAGAAACCGCCAGCTGTCACGTTTGCTGGTATGTTTCCACTTCACGCATGTTTAAACCATGCATGTAACAATAATGTTGAGGTCATGGACGGTTTTGCAGAAGGCAGGCCTGCTGTGCACGTGCGTGTTAAACGAGATATCAAACCTGGAGAGGAACTGTTTACGGCATACATTGATACAACGATGGAGAAAAGACTGCGGCGTGCATGGCTGTACAAGTCATTCAATTTCTGGTGTATGTGCAAACAGTGTCAGTTCGAGGGCGATGACAACACCTCGTGCACACAATGTAAAAAGGTTGCATCGGAAGGGAAAAAGTTCCCTGGATGTGGCAAATGTAAAAAAGCGTGGTATTGTTCAACAAAATGTCAGAAACAAGCTTGGGTGAAAGGTCACAAAGAAATTTGCAATATCCTTCGTTCCAACTCGCAAAATGTGTCTGGGTGAATTGCGGTCCAATAAAATCTGACCTGTGCATTTGATGTAACAAAACAGGTATGGTCTTATTGGTGATTCTTAAACGAACTTCCTTGATTGTGTGTGTGTCACCTTGAACAGATTGGAACCGAAAATTGCCAGCCTCTATATCCTCCAAAGTAACTTTCATGAAACATTTGCAAAGAAGGGACATTCAAATATCAGGCCAAAATTTATCTTGGAACGTGAACAGCTTGAACTTTGACTTTTCTGAGGAACCTTAACCTTTTTACATACTGTTTATAATACAGGTGGACTATCTAATCTAATCCAGGTGGAATCTTACTGGAAATGATTTCTAACTGCTGTTTTGGCATAACGACTTGTCCACCACAAAGACCTTTGTCCAAGCTAGATAGGAAGGGGAGACAAGTAACGATTCATTTGCATCTGTATTCTGTGTTTACCTAAACACGGTAAAGAATTGCTGTTGTATATGAAGTGTTACCTATATGTAAAGGACACCATGCTTTTTGATCATGTACACTCCTTTTAAATAATCATGTATCTATTCTGTGTTTGCATTGCTTCTTTTACGAGTCCTATTACATTTATGCCTTGATAAATATGTAAAAGATGTCGAGTCGAGTGGTAATGCATTCCACTTGTCTGTTTATTCACCAATTTGTAAAGTTTTTTTCTGTTAGCCTAAGTGAAGTACATGCAAGAGATTTGATACATAAAATTTAAATGTATAGTTAATTACTTTTTTTTGCAGTTCAGACCTGCATAAATAAGTAAAAATATCTTTATACGAGAAAGTTCAGAGTCGGACTGATATCATTTTTAAATACCTGTTGCATCTAGTGTTCACGCGGGCTTGTTTTAATTTTACCTGGTCACTACGTTTTGAGCCTATCTAAATCATTTTCAAACCTGACCTTTCAGTCACAAAGACAAGCATCACAACCAATTTAAACTAGAACTGTCACAAGAGTGACGAATTATACCCCCACAATACAGCTTTGTCACAGAAGTATGGCAACCATAAGAAAGGAATGGCCACAAGGACATAGAGTTGAGTTATCATACAATAACTGTAAATGTATTGTCTTAATAGCATACAAAATGTGTAAGGTTGACCTTGACCCTTGTGACGTTGACCCCCAATTTTTTTTGCTACAATTAATTAACAATTTTTTTTTAAATTCTTAGTAACAGTGAGCTGACATTGACCTAGGACTTGACCCCAAAAATTTTTTTCTTAAAACAACAAAACCAAAAATAAAAAAACTATTATTAGTAACAGGACTTGACCGACCTAGTGCCTTGACCCCAAATTTTTTTTGCTTAAAACTCAAACTAAAAGAAACTGCCTTGACCTTGACCCTTGTGACGTTGACCCCCAATTTTTTTTCTACTATGTCTTTTTTGTCTGCCTTACCACCTCCCCGATTTTTTTTTGCTTAAAACAATCTAAAAACTAAAACTAAATAAATAGAAAAAGACCCTAGTGACCCAAAGCTTCCTCTCCACCCAAGCTACCTACACACCAAGTTTCATTACAATTGGTCACTCTAAAGTTATTGAGCAAAAAACATTTTTCTATTTTTAGTAACAGTGCCCTTGACCTTGAACCTAGTGACCCCAAAAGCAATCCCAAGCTTCCTCTCTACACAAGCTACCTACACACAGAGTTTGATTGCAATTAGTCACTCCTAACTTGAATTATTGAGCAGAAACCATTTTTCTATTTTTAGTAACAGTGACCTTGACCTTGACCCTAGTGACCCCAAATGCAATCCCAAGCTTCCTCTCCACACAAGCTACCTACACACCAAGTTTCATTGTAATTGGTCACTCCTAACTTGAGTTATTGAGCGGAAACCATTTTTCTATTTTTAGTAACAGTGACCCTGACCTTGACCCTAGTGACCCCAAAGTTGAACTTGACCTGTATTTCATGAAGTTGCACGTGTGTACCAAAAATTATTCAAAAGGGTAAAGTCATTCATGAGTTATCATCCGGAAACCATGAAAACCAACAGACCGACCGACAAACAAACAAACAAACCGACAAGCTCACTCCTATATACCCTCCACCAAACTTCGTTTTGTGGGGGTATAATGATGGAGTACAAACTGCTAACTCTAATGCAATCTCACTTGACCAAGACAACAGGGAAACATGGATCAATTTTCATCATGACTGGGTATAAACAAGGTTTTCATTTCATTTACCTGGTGACTTAGTTATTATCAAGACAAACATTCTAAGGCATTTTCATGATCATTGGGTATAAAATGTGACCTTGAAAGTGTTTACAAGTTGTTTCTTTTCACTGTTGATTTTTATTTTGTGACCTAGTTTTTGAAACCAAGTGACCAAGTTTCAAATCCAACCTAGACAAAACTAGAGCTATCACTAAATGTGATTAATACCCCAAAAAGACTGCTTTATAAACTGAGGAAGTTCGTAGTAACAGAATACCTTGCAAAAGAAACTAAAATAGAGATATTGTTCCTGGTAATAACTCTGTAATTAGTCAAGATAGAGCTATGGTTCTTGTACACTGCACTTCCTCTCATTGTGCTGGACCATTGTATGAAGTTGTATTGCATTCAAACCAGTATTTTTCAAGTTATGCTCTGCGACAAGGAAAAGTAAAAATGGGCAATAACTCAGTAAATACTCAAGATAGAGTTATGGTTCCTGTACACTGCACTTCCTCTCATTGTGCTAGACCATTGTATGAAGTTGTATTGAATTCCAACCAGTAGTTTTCAAGTAATGCTCCGGACAAGGAAAAGTAACAAAGGGCAATAACTCTGTAATGAGTCAAGAAAGAGTTATGGTTCCTGTGCACTGCACTTCCTCTCAATGTACTTGACAATTGTATGAAGTTGTATTGAATTCCAACCAGTAGTTTTCAACTTATGCTCCGGACAAGGAAAAGTAACAAAGGGCAATAACTCTGTAAATACTCAAGATAGAGTTATGGTTCTTGTACACTGCACTTCCTCTCATAGTGCTAGACCATTGTATGAAGTTGTATTGAATTCCAACCAGTAGTTTTCAAGTAATGCTCCGGACAAGGAAAAGTAACAAAGGGCAATAACTCTAAAATGAGTCAAGAGTTATGGTTCCTGTGCACTGCACTTACTTGACCACTGTATGAAGTTGTATTGAATTCCAACCAGTAGATTTCAAGTTATGCTCCGGACAAGGAAATGTAACAAAGGGCAATAACTCTGTAATTACTATAGATAGAGTTACGGTTCTTGTGCACTGCACTTCCTCTAATTGTGCTTGATCATTGTATGAAGTTCTTTTGAATTCCAACCAGTAGTTTTCAAGTAATGCTCCGGACAAGGAAAAGTAACAAAGGGCAATAACTCTGTAATTAGTCAAGATGGAGTTATGGTTCTTGTGCACTGCACTTCCTCTCAATGTGCTTGACCATTGTATGAAGTTGTATTGAATTCCAACTAGTGGTTTTCAAGTTATGCTCTGGACAAGGAAAGTGCAACAGACCGCCTGACCGACCAACCACCGGGTGACTCCTATATACCCCCCCCCCCCACACAAACTTCGTTTCGGGGGTATAAATAATGACAAATTTTCATGATGATTGATATACTTACTTTAAACATTACTTGAGTGCTCTGGCACAAAGTGAATGTGGATAGTCAGACAGCAGACATTTGGCAAACAAACAGCTCACCTGGAGTACTTATCCACAGGTAAGCTTAAAAGAAACTTAACAACAATAGAAATATTTATTTTTATTATAGTAAAGCAGGATAATTGAACTTTTGGTCGCTATCAAAAATCACTGAATGTTACTATAAACTGAATATTTGCTATTTTTCACCAATTCACCACTTCACTAATTCAAAATGTCTTGCAAAAACTTCATTTCAGAGATTCATGATAAGGCAATTCTTCTTTCCCAAATTATGAATTTGGAACTAAGTCATCTGCTGTCCAATCACAAAATTTTAGTCACATGAAAATTACTCTTAAATGTTTCTGCTGACAATTGATTGTGACCCTACCTTAAGGTTTCAGGTCTACCCTCTCAAATAATCTATGCTTGATTCATTTGTTTAGACTAAAAGATTACTGAAAGATGTCACAGTGATCTCCAATATACTGTGGGTGAAGGTATGACATCACTATACCGTGGGTGAAGGTATAAAACCACTATACCATTCTTCATCCTAGATTGTTTATAAAACTTCTGTCTGTCAATAATGAACACAAAGGTGGATTTATTGTCTATTAAACAGTGCAATTATCACAGGTCTCTCACTGTATTTTCATGGATGCTTCAATTTTACTTCTTTTCAGTATGTCAGTGTTTACATTACACATTAGATCACTGCACACTTGTGATCACTGTGATGTTCTGCAAGCTAGCCTACTGCTCAGTTCATCAACACCTCAATTTGTACAAGTCTTGCGTATGTGTCACCAGGTAATCTGTATGGTAACATTCCAGCAAACATGATCAATGCCTTCCCTTGACTCCTCAGGTAGCTCAGATACTGCAATACAAGTGTAAAGGTTTGTTACAAAACAATCTTATAAACAGTTACAACATTTACCATTACTTTATTCTTTCAGGATTCAGTTGTTTGAAACTAAAACCGGCTGTTAACCCAACAGTGGGTGAACTTTAAGGGTTGCATTTCCACACTTTGAATTACTTAAAATAAGTGTATATCTTCAAGAAAATAAAAACTTAAAGCTGTTAAAAATAAATTAGAAATACCAGGTGCTGTACCATAACATCCACATTAATCAAATTTTAACCGGTAGTTAGCTTTTACATGCGGTTAAAGTTTGAACAATCAGGCCCTATTTAAAAGCTCTAATTAAAAGTAATCAATGTCAGGAAAAAAGGTAGTAAAATCTGGTCCCTGGCAGTAAAAAAATCAAAATTAATTTGAAAAGAAAATGGGAGAAGTATGATCTGCACAAAAAACAGATATCGTGTTTAATATACTTGGTATGAGCACATAGTTTGAAGTACGGTATACATACTGTCTCCTTGCCTCCATCATCTGTCCTACCTCGTACTAAAGGACTCTGTGCTGCTGTATTCCTATATTAATGAAAAAAAAGAAGATTTTTTTAACAATATACCTAAGCATAAAATTCCAGCATTGCTTTTGTAATCTCCTATACTCTGACCTCTTACTGAAAGGGATTGCATCTATGCCAGCTATATCAAATTTCAAAACTTGATTTTCTCTCCTTTTTATGTTGTTCGAAGTAATATTTCGTACAGTTACAAAGCAACATGCCAATGATATGCATACATTGACTTGGTACCAATCACTCCTGAAAAGTCTCTTTGGTATCTGGCCAGTTGTCGGTGAGAAATAACATGGACAAAAAGTGCACAGACACACAGAAGGACAAGGTGTCTCCAGTATACCCTCTTAAACTTCTTTAACGGGAGTATAAAACAAGTTTACAAGTCCTTTAAACATAAACATAAATTGAGTTGCACTCCTTCTCTTTAAGGGCCACATCTCAAGCCTGGGAGGAGCCATAACTCTACACCATTTATGTTTAGAACGAATAGCAACGCCAGTTGTCTTATTCACAGGAATATAAAAATTCATTTAGTATGAATACATGTACTCCTTACTGGAAATGATTTAAAATAAAATGTTTCAAGCAACAAGTTCCACAAATTTTACAGTATGCTGACATGGCCTTGACAGACGGCCACAAGTCAGGAATTACTGTGACCTGCTTACCTTGCATTCTTATACTGGTTGTGTAAAACATTCATTGTAGCCAAAAGAACATCAGGCAGACATCTCCGCACCTGCAATAATAACACTTTCCATAAAGCTTTTTCAATACTTACATTCAACTATTTGAGGAAATTAAGGTTTTCACATAAAAGCAATGATCAAAACTCACAGTGAGTCACTGATAATGTTATAACAAAGCCCAATAATAGAAATAGTAAGGTTAATATCATTTTATGAGACCTTTCTATTAAAGAGGCTAGCGATTTCTGAATATAAACACTAGTTAACATTTACCCTACTAGCGGCAAACAATACTGCCTTTACCACCAGTGCAGATCATGATCAGCCTGCCCATCCATGCAATCTGATCATGTTCTGCTCTGTTCACTATTCAGTCAGTAATTTTTCAGTGAGCACCCCTTTAAACAATTAATGGAACTGTCCAATTAAATGACAATTAGACTACAAGTACATTATAAAATCTTAGCAGAGTCCATTATAGAAGCTTAGCAGAGTCAGGGGGAAACCAGTGTACATTGTATCTATTTATAGAAACTTCACACTGGGCAAATCTCTTTCATTCATGCTGACAAAATAAAATTACCAAAACTCACCTCTTCAGAATAGTTTCTAAATGTGTTAACTTTGTGTTCAACAGCATCTGTTGTCAGGGGAAGTAACTGCAGCTGTCTGATAATCTGAAGAATTAAAACCAGGAGAAACTTTATTCTTGAACAAGGAATGGAAGTAGACAGCTCAAACCAAGGAATTAGTGTCTACGTTTACGACATATGATACAAGCATGTAATTAAGCAGAAGCATTTACAAAACAACTATTACACTTCAATACAGATGACAGATTTTTCAACCAATAGAGTACTAAATTAATATTGTACAGCAGGTGCTATTTGCAGAAGTTCAAATTTAAAGTTTCTTTGAATAGTAAATTGAATACATGCAATGTCTATTTATTTCCAACAAAATCATACACCACAAAAAGCCCACTTTGGATATAATGAAAGTCAAAACTTATTTACTTCACACTGAAAACATCTTGTCTACTAACAGGAGCAATCTTCATAAAAAGTAATGACATTTTTTCTGAGTTACAAATTATTTTACCCCTTTTCAGATATGTCCTAACAGAAACCTGCCAATTTTGAAGGTAAAGTCTTGGACCTTGTCTTACATGAGGTGTCCCTTAACTTTCAGTAAATACAGAAATTATGAGCCTACTTCTAGAGCTTCCTCCATCTGACCTTCATTGTAAAGGTCAAAGAAAGTGATGAGGTCAAGAATAAGGTAGAAACTGCTGGTATTTGCTCTCAAATTGTCTGCCACACCACTGTTCCTGTATCTGAAACATGCAAAATGTACTACACTTAGAACCAGAATACTATTGTCACAAACTGTCAAAAGTTACACTGATAAACTATCTATGCAATGACCTTGAATAGATATAGTTGATTTCAATGACCTTGAATCAGTATGAGTGAATGCAATGACCTTGAATCAATATGAGTGAATGCATGACCTTGAATCAATGAGTGAAAGCAATGACCTTGAATCAATATGAGTGTATGCAATGACCTTGAATCAATATGATTGGATGCAATGACCTTGAATCAATACAATTGGATGCAATGACCTTGAATCAATATGAGTGAATGCAATGACCTTGAATCAGTATGAGTTAATGCAATGACCTTGAATCAATATGATTGGATGCAATGACCTTGAATAAATAGACCTTATATCAATATGGTTGAATGCAATGATCTTGAATAAATATACTAAGATGCAATGACCTTGAATCAATATGAGTGAATACAATGATTTGAATATTTGATGGTATTTCTGTTGAAATCTCTGCTAGAGTATCACTGTGAAAAAATATTTTTTTCTTTTTATGTAACTGTTTCAGAAAGTATTATTTATTTTCTACCTGTGACAAATCCTTGCCAAACTTTGAATGAAAGCAGTAATTAGGGAGACTATAAACTTGGAACTGGATGCTAGGTAAAGCATGGCAAAATCAGGTGAACAAATATTCCATCTGAATTGGTCCTTTAGTCAAGGCTATACAGGATTAGAGATAAAAGCCAAAAACATAATCAATGAGTGAACAACACAACTCGAAAATATTAAAACAAGTAAGATTTTACTTTTAACTGATAACAAGACAATATTGTACCTCTCTGCAATTCCAAGAGCCAAACTTTTAAGTCTATCTCTGTTAGTTTGATTACTAGAAGTCTGTGACACAACCTGGCTTAGTAACTTGTTCAACAACTCTAGAACCTTATCTGGTTTCTAAAAACAGTAATAAAGACATACATCAAACATTCATATCTTCATGCATTACCAACCTATGTGCACTAAACAGTTACCTGAAACGTCCAAAAGAATCAGGTACAGGAAGTACTTGTTAGTTATATATACAAACCTAGCCATTTCTTTACCAGCTCATATTATTCTGGACATAATAATTCTGCTTGATAGGGAAGAAAAACTGCAGGTTTATTCAGTTACTCTCTAGTACATAGTTTTGGGGAAATATTATTTGCTGCCTTAGTATCTTCACAATAGATACAGCTGTGACTGAGTCAGCTGCTGTACCATCACATCCACACGGATCTATCTTGCTGTGACTGAGTCAGCTGCTGTACCATAACATCCACACGGATCTATCTTGCTGTGACTGAGTCAGCTGCTGTACCATAACATCCACAGGGATCTATCTTGCTGTGACTGAGTCAGCTGCTGTACCATGACATCCACAGGGATCTATCTTGCTGTGACTGAGTCAGCTGCTGTACCATGACATCCACACGGATCTATCTTGCTGTGACTGAGTCAGCTGCTGTACCATGACATCCACAGGGATCTATCTTGCTGTGACTGAGTCAGCTGCTGTACCATGACATCCACAGGGATCTATCTTGCTGTGACTGAGTCAGCTGCTGTACCATGACATCCACAGGGATCTATCTTGCTGTGACTGAGTCAGCTGCTGTACCATGACATCCACAGGGATCTATCTTGCTGTGACTGAGTCAGCTGCTGTACCATGACATCCACAGGGATCTATCTTGTTGTGACTCAGTTATGCTGCTTTACCATGATCCAACGAATCCATCTTGATGTGAATAAGTAGCTGGTCCAGACATCCACAGGATCTTTCCAAGTCTATGATCTGAGCAGCAGCTGCATAATGACATCCACACGGATCTATCTTGCTGTGACCATTCGCTGCTGTACCATGACATCCACACTGGATCTATCTTGCTGTGACTGAGTCAGCTGCTGTACCATGACATCAACACGGATCTATCTTTCTGTGACTGAGTCAGCTGCTGTCCCATGACATCCACACGGA
Source organism: Saxidomus purpurata (assembly GCA_022818135.1). Taxonomy (NCBI): domain Eukaryota; kingdom Metazoa; phylum Mollusca; class Bivalvia; order Venerida; family Veneridae; genus Saxidomus; species Saxidomus purpurata. The sequence goes on from JAFMSR010000012.1 coordinate 45,911,996, forward strand.
TCTATCTTGCTGTGACTGAAGTCACTACTATACCTTGACATCCACACGGAAGTCTATTCTTGCTGTGACTCACTAGCTGCTGTACCATGACATCCACACGGATCTATCTTGCTATGACTGAAGTCAGCTGCTGTACCATGACATCCACACGGATCTATCTTGCAATGACTGAGTCAGCTGCTGTACCATGACATCCACTCGGATCTATCTTGCCTGTGACTGAGTCAGCTGCTGTACCTTGACATCCACACGGATCTATCTTGCTGTGACTGAGTCAGCGGACTGTAACCATGACATCCACACGGATCTAGTCTTGCTGTGACTGAGTTAGGCTGCTGTACCATGCACATCCACACGGATCTATCTTGCCTGTGACTGAGTCAGCTGCTGTACCATGACATCCAAACACGGATCTATCTTGCTGTGACTGAGTCAGCTGCTGTACCATAACATCCACAGGGATCTATCTTGCTGTGACTTAGTCGCTGCTGTACCATAACATCCACACGGATCTATCTTGCCTGTGACTGAGTCAGCTGCTGTACCATAACATCCCAACGGATCTATCTTGCTGTGACTGAGTCAGCTGCTGTACCATAACATCCACACGGATCTATCTTGCTGTGACTGAGTCAAGCTAGCAGTACCATAGTTACATCCACACGGATCTATCTTGCTCTGACTGAGTCAGCTGCTGTACCATAACATCCACACGGATCTATCTTGCTGTGACTGAGTCAGCTGCTGTACCATAACATCCACACGGATCTATCTTGCTGTGACTGAGTCAGCTGCTGTACCATAACATCCACACGGATCTATCTTGCTGTGACGGAGTCAGCTGCTGTACCATAACATCCACACGGATCTATCTTGCTGTGACTGAGTCAGCTGCTGTACCATAACATCCACACGGATCTATCTTGCTGTGACTGAGTCAGCTGCTGTACCATCACATCCACACGGATCTATCTTGCTGTGACTGAGTCAGCTGCTGTACCATGACATCCAAACGGATCTAACTTGCTGTGACTGAGTCAGCTGCTGTTCCATGACATCCACAGGGATCTATACTTGCTGTGACTGAGTCAGCTGCAGTACCATGACATCCACAGGGATTATCTTGCTGTGACTGAGTCAGCTGCTGTACCATGACATCCAGCAGGTTTCTATCTTGCTGTGACTGAGTCAGCTGCTGTACCATGACATCCACACGGATCTATCTTGCTGTGACTGAGTCAGCTGCTGTACCATGACATCCACAGTGATCTATCTTGCTAATTAATGCAGATCTTTAACACTACTACAATTCTTTATTCATACCAGTTATGCATAAATTTGAAAATAGATTGAAGAATGCAAGACATCTGATGAAAAGAATCAAGAGCTAAAGATTTTAAGACATAAACAATACCTTTCCAAGATCATATAATCTGACAGCATCTTCAAAAGCACCTTTACTCTCTGTATCTCTGGCCACCTTCTCTATGATATGCTGAGTGTCAACTTGAAATTTGTCTATAGCACCAGGCTGCAATATTATTATTGTTAAAAATTATTCTAACTTTTTGTTACATTAAAGGTCCAATACTAACGAAAGTGAAAATTCAAATATACTTTAAAAAGTACAGAAATAAGTTATTTTTAATAAAAAATGAAAGTTGGTATGTAGAGATTCTAAACAAATCGCAGTACATGTACAACTATTTTTCTATGAATTATGAAGAAAGTTAAAAAGACCTGGGTGGTCATTTTGTCGATTCACTGAGATTTCAACATAATACACATATTTTTCTTCGTGTTCCGAACACTTTCTGTAAATTTTAATCTGCCAATCTTCATAAATTAGTGTCTTGCATAAGGTAATGTGCATGCCATTGAAATAACTGTCACTTCATTTTCGCTTAGTAGTGGACCTTTAAATCTATTACAAGCTAACACCTTTTTACTATATAACATTTACAAAATATAATAATTGTATATAATGTTTGTAATTTATGCCTTATTCTCAAAAGTGCTAAACTGTTTGTTTTATAATTTCAGATAGGACCTTTCACTGTTTAAGTCAACAGACGTAGTTTATAACAAGAAACCTGGCAATAAAAAAACAGGCCTTCCGCCCACATTTGCAAAATTTATAGCTATTTTTTCAGTTGGAAAACCTCGTTTATAAAATATATCTAAAGCAAAACTGTGGAAAGTTTAAGAGATCAAACTATTATGGTCCAGTTTTAGGAACAACATATGTTACACATAATTTTTTCCACAGCGTTCAACCAAGCTTGAACAAAGATGAATGGTTTTGATGTGACAACACATACTTTTAAGTGTGGTTTATGCCTCGACATACCTTTCTTGTTCCATCTTTGAGTAACTTGCCAAGCAACATTTCATACTGAAATAAACAGAAAAGTTAACACATCAAGTACAATACAATTTATTTACCTCTTTACAATATAAACGAAAGGCAAGAAAGTCGTTGCTCTTTATCTACTACAGAAGTTTTCAGTGAAGGGAAGGAAGTGTCTTGTCTGTAAAGGGGGTGAATAATTCTAAGAATAAAATTTAGGATACCAGACCAGTATTTTGATAATGAAGGAACTCTTTATTTTTCATGTGCTCAGCCTGTTAACAAACAATACCCCAAAACCTACTACAGGTCCGATGTACATCAACATCAATAGCAGCCATTGATAGCCAAAGAGTAACTAAAACTAAAAGCCTACATACCTAACTTACTGAGCAGCAAGCATTACTAATGTGACCTAACCTTTTCATCTTCTGTCCCCTCAATCAACCACCTTTATGTAGCAAATAGCATCTATGTTTCACAAACACGGAGGACTGTTGGTAATATAGGTTTTCAGTGTTACTTAGGGGGTAACAAAGTGTCTCAGACAAACAGATTTCTGTTATAGGGAAGAAGATGGGAAGGGTGTAATATCACTACTGTTTTCTGTTGTCCGATTATTTACCTCTTTAGTTTCTTGCACAAGTTCTGATACATACCTCTTTAGTTTCTTGCACAAGTTCTGATACACAAGTCATGAAAAGATTCTCATTCTGGCTTGTCTTCAATTCTCTGAAATACAAAACATACAAAACAAGACTGATTAAAAAAGAAAACAACTCTGCTACACATCTGCCATAATATGTTCCATTACTGTAAACCAGGTTTTACTGGTTACATCAATAAAGATGTGTTATCTCAGATTTCCAGTTACAGATACAGTAACAGTATAAGTATGGTCTTTAGATATTGCAAACTTTCCTTAAGGTGTAAAAAAAAAATGTTTGTTTCAGGTTTCCCGACCTACCCTATTTTTTTGCCCCGACCATACAACATTTTTTGCATGTAAATATTTTTCCCTACCTACCTACCCTAATATTTTGGGGCATGAAACCTGAAACAAACATATTTTTTTTTTAGGCCTAAGTTTTTGCTGTTTCTATTTCTCTCCAACAGCTGGTAGCTCTACCAATCAAGATATGCCAGCTAAACAGATAAATTACATCTTTTTGTATATAAGTAATCTATCTCATATATCTATCACACCTCTCTTCTATTTGGTACCCATGTATCTGAAACACTTTACCAACTACAACATGTCTGTATGTGGACATGACCTCAATGATATTAATCTATAAACAAGTTACCTGAGAAAGTAGAAGTACTGGAGGGCTTCCCTGGGATCAGTTTCCTCAAACTTTCTTGTGTACATCATCACCAACCTGGCAAAGTTCAGCCTTCTCAACGGACTCTGATCAGAGGGATCTCTGCTCACTGATGTAATTAAATTGTTCATGATATTCTTTAATGTTATTTAGAATTATACAGATGATACACAGAGAGCAACTGACACAGGCAAATGATTCTGTGGATTTTGTGTCATTTATCGACAACCCAGTGTTGAATTCTAATTAAACTAACATTTGTTTTGCCAATAGTCTAAAATGATTAAGTTTTAAAACACATTTTAATGCATAGGTACTGTAATATAAAACAGGAAGTTTATAAATTGTAAGAAATTTATACATACGCAGCTGTGCTTGTGTTGACTGCGAACAAATGAGCAGTTTTGTTTGATACAGTACGAGTGCCACATGCACAGCGTGACATCTTAACCTCTCTATCCGTGACAGAAATTCTATAGCCGCCTCAAACTGTGCTGTCAGCACTAGAACTTGAAAGTACAGGAAGGGCTGCTGGTAGGCATTGAAATGACCTTCTCCTGGAAATGAAACAACATTATATTACCACTACATTTATATATTGCTTACCAATACGAAACTGTGGCAAATCAATACCATATCTATAAATTTTGCAACCATTAAAAACTACATAAAGCCTTGTAAATACCAAAAATTACAAAAGGGTGAACCTAATAAAAGAAAGCAAGTCAAAGCTGATATTTTATCACACATAATTTGTAAATACATCTAAAACCAGGATGTGGTGGTATGCTATTAGCTGTAAAATGTTCCATAAAAGACCTCCTGTAAGCAAACATGTACCAAATTAGATACATTTCTTCTGTGTATCTGAAACAGGTTGTAGCATCTTACCATAATCCTCAAACATCAATGTCTGTAGTTTCTGTAAGGTGAGAACATCTGATCTGTCCTCAGCTTCTAACTGGGTTTGACACAACTTGATCCATAAATAATCATCTATTTTATCAGCCACATCTCCATGGTCCTCCATGTAATCACACTGTCCAATGATGCAAAACACAGCCCTGGTATGTAAAAATACATATGATTAAATCTTTTTCCTACTTTATTTCTAAAACAGATCAGTCAAGCTCTCAATTGAGTCATCACAAGGGCTCTAAATCTTGTACATAAACATATTAAAACATTTGAGGTTAGCTTTGTTTATGTGCATAAGATTCAAAGCCATTGTATCATTCTCTAACTTTATAATTAGTTACAACAGTTTTCAATTTATTAATAAGGCAACTAAAATTCAACAAATCAGCATTTCGGTATGCTGTAAGTTTCAGGCTCTTGTAAAACACAAATCTTCCTGTAATGGCAATTGTCTGTGTATGTTTTTAAACTCATGTTATACAGATACATGTACAACAAACCTTTTGTATGGGTCTGGACACTGTTTAACAACACGTCTGTATTGTAAATGAATTTTTGTTTCACTGCTTGGACTTAATCTGCAATTAGAAGAAGAAATTTCTATATAGAACAGATGGCAAATAAATTTAACAGCATACATACAAGAGCATTCCATCATTTTATTTATAAGCATTAAATATGAATGGAAGTTAGAAGTTTATATTGAGCTAGTGCTATCCACCTTTAAATGTTTTATTTACACAAAAAAATGCCAACTTTTCAATGTAACAAGTCAGATGTTCAAATTGGACTTGACCCAACAACCATCCAATGTGAAGCAATAACAGAGACTGTTAAATCATTCCCACTGGATTATGGAGACTGCTTCATATACCTACTTACATCTTACTGAATTCTGTCCTCTTCAAATGAAGTTAAACAGTGTTTGTCTTAGAAGCAAACTTTTATACATCATGTCTTAAGTATTTCCTATATATAACCACTGTTTTGTTTACAGTACAAAAACTGAGAATGCAGTGTTCGGTTTACCTATGGTCTGCGTTGCTCATATATTCCCGAAGAAATGTTGGGAAATCATCTAGCTGGTGCCTGCAACAACAAAGTCAGAAATCATATTTACAGGTCACAACTCAGGTATCTGGTTAATACACCTTGTTTTAATTCAACATTTTTATTAGTTCAACTTCTTTTCAAACAATTAAAAATTTTCGAAGTTAGTGCAGAAAATTATGCTCAAATTACAACTTGATAATAAAGTCTTACGCAGCTTTTTCGACTACTGTTTGTGCTGCATTGAGGTCACCACATCTAAGACAGTAGTAAATCATAGCCCAGGTGGGATGTCCATCAATCTCTCCATCCTGTAATATGATATATATTTCACATTAATGGCAATCTGCTAAAAGATATAATGCTACTTCCAGTCAACTAATTTAAACCTGTTATTTCTATAAGCTATTTCTGAGAGATGAGTTGAACTTATTTGTTCACTGTACTGGTAAGCTGCACATAACAAATCCGACATTGGCCATCAAAAAGGTAAAATAAATGTCTTATATAAATGTAGCTTCCAACAGAGCTATAGGAAATTATGTACTAGTTACTCCAATATATTAATATGTCTCAATTTTAGTGACTCTGACAAAATAATCTATTACGAGTAGACTTTTTAGAAAGTCAAAGAAATTCTCTAGAATCCTGTTATTAAGCTATCTTTTATAAAAGTCAATTCTATACACCTAAACTTTATATAGGAAAGTTAACTGCATGATATTGAGGAAACTTTAAGCAAGGCTACATCAACTCACCTCAAGACCTCGTGGTAATGTTGCATGTTTGATATTTAGGTAACTTCTAACCAGGTTACAAGTACCAGGAATGCCACCTAGTTGTGCCTGCTGTAGATTGCCAGAGATCTGATGGGTGATAAACTTCTTGTACCTGAAACATGTGACAATTCATCATAAACAACTGTCTTACTGTACTATCAATGTGCTGTAAAAACAGCTACATCAGTTAGAATTCGACAACACCTCAAGAAATTAATAGAAAGATTGGCCTGGCATATCACTGAGGATGAGTATGACAGACCTGTAAAAGAACCCTTGAACCAAAAGGCAAATCATATTTGAAGTCATGTCTGACGTTCAAGACCAAAAATGAAATTTGTACACTACTCAGCGCAAAAATGGTAAAGATTTATGCCAATACAATAAGATATCACATGAACCTGCCTGGCACTCTCAATGAAAAAATGTTAGACACTGAAGAAGACAACTCAAATTTCAGTTTTACCTTGACATAAAAGGGGTCCAAAAAAAGACTTAAAATTAATGACTAACAAATTCCATAAATGCTAGGAAAGATTTTCTATGTCAGAGCTTGAAAGTATATACTAAAATTTTAAAGTATGTAAGAGCATAGTTAAGTTTAATCCAATGCTTATACTAGCAAACTGATAAATCAGAACAACTTGCAATTAACAAAATTTCAATCATTGAGTGTTCTTCCAGACTTACGATTGTTCAAGGTGTGTTCTAGCATTCCGTATAAAAGCTTTCTGTGTGTTCCTGTTGAGTCTGAGTGACTGGCCGCTGGTGCATGGAGGAATGTCTATCATATATCGTACCATTTCCCATAGATCTAATACATGCTAAATATACACAAGTACATGTGGAAGAATGTTTACATAATGTAAGTATAATATGACCGTCGACGCGCGAAAATGTACCTTCGGACATTTGTTACATTATTCGACAATAGTAGATACAAAAACCCATAAAATTTACATTTTTGTCACCCTCATTAAATGCAAAAACAATGTTAAAAACTGATAGCCACTATATTTACCTCAACAGAAACATACTATTTGCTTCAAAATCCTCCAAGACCATTACTATGGCAACAGCGATTTGAAATGATTCTTTTTTTTTTATTTTGGCTATACGCTATAAGAAACGCATATGGTGGAAAAAGACATGAACTTGTTCACCAGATATGATTTATATTAAAAGAGTATATAATGTTGCAACCAAGAATAAATGATGCTGTTAAATGATTACAGGAATAGTTTACTGCCCATGTAAATTGAAGTGAGTTTTGACGTCAAATTGTGGTATGTGACGTCATTTTTAGAGTGAACAATGACGCCTTTGGTATACTTTTTCAAAATGTTGTAGTTTTGTATGTATTGGACGTAGGTAACTGAAATTTTCCAGTATTGATATTGAAATATTGTTTGTTCAAAATATGCGAAGCTACTTTCCAAGTATTTTGTCCGAAGGCCCATTTTCCTGTGTCGCTGGTCAATTATTAAAGTAAATATATACAGTGTAAGTGGTCATCTGAAGTAAGCAGCTACCTGCGTAAAGCAACCAGTCTTATGATATCTAACAATAGTCAGTTTTAGAATAAATACACACATACTAAGCAGGTGCTACTAAGCAGGTGCCTGCTTTTGTTGTTTAACACACATTTAAATGTACAATTTAAACTATGAGAAAACATTTTAGCAGTTGTGTAAGTAACAAGAGCTATCCGTAAGACAGCATGCTTGACTTTTCTCATGTGATTAAAAAATAAAACAAAACTTTTATCAGTACGATGTATATAGCAAAACAAAATTCTGTTGACTCTTTAAGTATAAATTAGAAAACTATAATCATAAAAAAGTCAAAAGCTATCTATGATAACTTAATTGTTTGATACCCCTGAACACTATTGCTAAGTTTCAAATAGCTCTCACAAGTGGTTACTGAATTATGTGCATGATAGTACCTTTCATGCAAATCTTGCACCAAGTTTTCTAAGTCAAACAAGGGCAATATTTGAATTAAATTCATACAAGAGTCACCTAACCTGACAGACTGCCACCCCTGAAGACTTCAATGAAGTTTAAAATTAACATCATATGTGGTTACTAAGATATGTGCATGATAGTACCTTGCATGCAAAACATAAACCAGTTGCAACGCTGACACTGACGCACAAGTGACTGTAATAGCCCTCCAAACTCTTCCAATAATCAAGCTAGAAATACTTCAAAGTTCAGACACATCAGTATTTCCAAGAAAAAAAGGCTATTTTTAAACTTTTCACTGCAATATGACACCAAAACCTGAACTCCTGCTGACTTAGAATTATTGTATATACACGAACATAATCAGCAGGTATAGCACATCTCACAAATGTACATAATTGCTGAAAACAAGAGTCAGATTTCCCAACTTGTAGCTATAACAGTACGACTATCTTACACTACCTTGTTGTCCAAAGTCTTTGCCACATCATAGAACATATCAGCCAAGTTTGGCTTTATGTATGCCGAGTTGATAATCTGCTCATTATAGTCATACACCTGGAAAATAAAACCACGACTGTAATATCTGTTAAAAAATTCATAAACCAAAACTGCATTACTTGCCAATGTAAGTAAATCTACACAGATGAACTTAATAATCTTTTGTTTAATTCATTTTTCCCTAATGAGAGTGGGGTCAGAATATGAGGATGTTTCATGGTTTTGTTTCCCTCATTAAAGGCAGTTGGAAAACATTCAGTACATTAGTATCACATTGCAATGTATGTTTGGCTGAAGCTAGTTGTCCATTTTTTTTGGAACACACTCGGGGCAGCTTGTCTGGGCAAATAATCAATCAAACTGATATAATCTTTGAATACTGTGTACGAGATATAATAGACAAGTCACAAATACAGTGAAGTCTTTTTGTTCAATTTTATTGCTTTGTAATGAAGTATGTTTCTTTCTGCATGGAAATTAAATTATTATTTTGCAGTCTAAAGATATGGTTGAATTTATTTCCAAACCTATACAGCAGGTTTGATTTTGCAGCATTATTTCAGGGTAATAGAGGTTCCTTTTAGTTAGAAAATACCTTAGCTGTTAATGCATTATAGTTGTTGACTCATTGTAACTTTTTCTTAACATATGCAAAGATAACAAAACACATGTTATGATTTAATGAACACAATCTGAAATGTACAAATAAGCATGCTTTACCATGTCCTTGCATATTAATCTCCATATTCTGAAAGATAACTGTATACATGACCATGCTATTTTCAATTTACCAGTATGTAAAACTATCCTCATATGACTGTCTTATTAACATGTACACACATGTTTATGCAGCAGCTTTGCTTAAAGAAAGAATCAGAAGTTAACTAGTCATGCATCTTAATCTGCCAATTATTTTATTAATAAGATCTTCAATTGTTCTCTTAATCCTCTGTTTGACAGGTTGTTATCGTTCACTGGCGAAACAATGGCAATGGTTTCAAGACTGACACAGGCATTTACAGTCATGATCAGATTGTTCATTGTATAGTTTTTATAAGAAATTTTGTATTGAAATAGGTTGGAAGTCATGAAAATATTGTTCAGTTTTCGAATTTGGAAGTTCCGGCATTTAGAATTACGATTTATACTGAAAATAGAGGGAGAGATATCGGGACCCACAAAATAATCCATTTTTCAGAATTTTAAGGTATTCGGAGGGTCTAATTTTTGGAAGTTCCACTGTACTAAGTAAGAAAATGTTGATTACCTGTCTAGAGTAAGCCATTTCAACATTGTCTAATGCACTCCGTCCTTGCATTGACACTGAATCCATCAGAAAACTCTAAAAAAAAATAAATTATATTAATAACTACAAAGTACATTTTGTTAGGTATTAATTATCCGGAAATGGAAGCATTTACAATTTGACTAATTTAACAGGAAGCTGATATTATGTGCAATGATATCCTAGGAGAGAACCAACAGACCAGCTAACTTGGACAAGGCATCAATCAGTTAACTCTTACCATAGTTTGTTGGAAGGAGCAGCACTAGACTTCCATCTGCCATAAGAAACTCCTTTCTTTCACATTTAAAGGGTCAGGTCAGTTTCAGGGCTCATAACCTTCAATCAGTATCAACGATAGGTTGAATGATTATGAGTCAATGATCTTAACCACTTGACCACCGGGGTCATCTAAACATTTACTATCAGCTTTATAACATCATGTATTTACTTCAGTTTCTGGCTGGAAGTCTATTGTATCCTGTCCCGATCCAAGTAAAGCGTTGAGAATCTTCTGCTTCTCTCTCTCCCACTCATCTTCCATACACTTCCAATGACGTCTCTCCGTCTCCGCAAATGTCTACAACAGTATTAACATTTCTATTTACCTTTAGTTCAAATTCTACAATATGTAAAAATACTTGAGTAATTCATGTATCTTAAATGCCTGACAAAGATGATAATCCTAATTTGACGATATACATTCACCAATAGTTAAGTATCATTAGAAAAAAAGCACTGCAAAATTTGTAGCTAAATAACATAAAAATATACACCAGTTTTATTCCTATTGAACATAGTTGAAAAATGATAAAAATCTTTTTTGACCCACCTGGTCAAAAAATAATTTCCATCAATTTGATTATGCTAAATCTGTGTTTGCATGCACTACTGAAAGAAATGGTTGACCATAACTTATTTTCTTTCTAAACATTGTTCATGTTTTGACAACTTTTCTTGACCATACTTTTTTTTGGGTATTTTGAGCATTATTATAGCTTTCAAGATACAGAGCCAGCTTTCGACTGCTTAGAAAGTAAGCTTACTCTAAAGTCTTGTAACATACAGCGTTCAGACTTTACATTTACATAAAAACAATTAAAGCAAGCGTTGTCATAACAACATTATGAAAGTTTCATGTATTTCATTTGTTCTCACATTTTGCCTGGTTTGTTCAATCACAGCTAAAAGAGCATTTTCCCTCTCATTCCTAAGGAAACCCTGAAAAACAGAAAGAATGAGTCATTTTTTGTCACTTCTATTTTATTTTTTTTAACGTGTCAATATAGTTTTCAAGATTTTATTTTTTTATAGAATTTGGTTTCTATGGGTTCATAAAAGATTCTTGATGTTTTCAAGAGACATTTTACCAAATTAGCTAAAATTTGCCTAAAAATATGTGTCGCTTTTACCACAATGAAGTGAGTGTTTTCTAGTTCTTGAATAATGTTTCTTTACATTATCAATTACAGACAGAATAAATGGATTGGAGCCGTAAGATAAGTAGTCATAAAGTGAAGGAATGTTATGGTAGAAGGTGCTTAATTTTACCTGTATATCTGTATCCCTGACAGGTTCTAGAGGTTCAAATGTTTTTGCTGCACTCAAGCCTTCAAGTTTCTGAGATATTTTTGGCACATCATAACCTTTTGAACCTAGTAGAATTGAGCTGGAAAAAAGACAATTATGTCATTACTATTTGTACTGCTGAACCATCAAAGCTTGATATTCTCACATCACAGTCTATTACCTCGGAAAACTTGTGTGACACAGCCACAGATTGAATGAGGAGTTCAATACATAAATTGCTGAATTTACAATTTACCACTGTCTGCATATCCATGACTTCCTGTGAAAATGAATGTGCTTTGTGAGTAGATTGTACCTAGTTTAGGATACTTCAATGTAATAAAACATTCTCACAGCACAAAATCCTTTTCCTATCAGTGGTGAATACAAAATTGCCATTTTAGTAATGGTAACACAAAAAACCCCATAATATGAGGTATCTTACGCTTTGACATCAGTAGCATCTTGACTGATAGGTCCCACTTTCGCTAGCAGTCTCTGCCCTGCTTCTAGGATTTGGGTTAGGTTTCTCTCCACACGTGGCAGGTCAGTTCCAGTATCCATATCAGCAGTCAGTTGCAGTGCCTGCTGCTGCAGGTCGGAAAAATCACCAGGATTGTCAACGTCCATGGTTGTACCTAGCAACCAGAAGAGTATTATTTGTGACAATTTCTTAGCAGTAATATTTCATTGTTGTCTTTCCAGAATTATTTGGTCTTGTTCAAATTATTGTTATTGAAATACGCTTAAAACTGATCAGTGAAGCATTTCTTTTTGACATCAGTAATAATAATAATAATAATAATAATAATAATAATAATAATAAAGCTTTATTTACCGAAGGTTACACATTTAGACATATGAAAACATATATTCTAATTTTCAATATGGCCTTCAAAGTAAAGAAACAAAAGAAAAGCATTATACTTAAAAATAAATCACCTGTCAAAGTTAAAACTAGAAAGACACATTTACATATAAGACTATTAAACATTCTGTTAATAAATGCATTCATACATAAACATTCACTGACAGACACTCAAAGGACATGAATATAAATTAAACATATAAATATGTTAAAGAAAAGGCAGTGGCTAGAGTTACGGTACCGTAACTCTAGCCTCCGAGTCTAGAGTTACGGAAGTTCCGTATCTCTAGAAAATCCTATGAGGATTGGCTAGAGTTACGGGAGTTTATAAAGGCATATGTATGTTGCTTTAGATTTGCATGGTAATGTGTTGTAAACTTAAATATTTCATCAGTAATAGTGAATAAACCGATCTGTCAGCAAATGCAGCGACTTCATAGCCGCCATTTTGGTAATACATAATACATTGGCGAAAATATCGTTGTTATCTTCGTCTTTACTTGAGCGTTCTATTGTAGTTGGACAATTATATCACATTTTGTGCAAAGCATGATAGATAATAATTAAGTGAAATATGTTGTTTTTGTATTTAATTGTATAACTACATCTAAGCCACACCACGAGAAGGAACTCAGATCGTGACAAATAAAAAAATTAATTGTGATCGAAAGTACAGCTGTAAAATAAAAAAAATCTTTTTTTTGTTTACGTTTTTCGTGCTCTTAGAATTCTAATATCCTTCTTTTCTTTATCTTACTACTGTTTTATTAACGTTGTTTGTAAACAGAGAACACATAAATATGTGCAAAAGTATATACCATGACAATGATAGTTCCGATATTAGCAACATATTAAGTATAACCAAAATGGCGCCTGTTAAATTGTCGTATATACAACAGATCAGTTTATTCATGAATAGTGGTAAAATATTTAAGTTTACAACACATTATCATGCATATATTAAAGCAATATACATACCTTTATAAACTTCCATAACTCTAGCCTTTCCTCATAGGGTTTTGCTAGAGATACGGAACTTCCGTAACTCTAGACTCGGAGGCTAGAGTTACGGTACCGTAACTCTAGCCACTGCCTAAAGAAAATGTAAATTAACTTATCATTCACACAATAAATAATGCTTATAATTTCCTTTGAACAATTTAAGAGTATAGTTTGGAGTCCTGATCAGGTAATCATGTGATCAGCCTGTTGTAGTGTTGACTCAATATCTCGAAACCTTTGAGTGCAATCCCAATTTTGTTGAGGGTACTGGTCTGATGAAGCCGATACTTTTAGCAACTTAACATCAAACAAAAGAAAATCCTGAATGAAAGCGGCTTTTAAACACGGAGGAAGAAAAAGGCACTGCATTTGAGTGGACTGCGGAGGAACACCTCTGTATTTGTAGTACTTATTCATACCTAAACTGTTAAACGCAAAACAGTTCCTTACCCCACCCACCTTTTCCCAATGATGCCTCACACATTAATTAATAAATTTTCAAACAGAAGGCTTTTCATACACTTTTTTCGTTGTATATATCACGACTTATACAAAATAGTATGTAAAAATCGTTTTTAATTAGTAGAAGGAGTAATAATTACACTAATTTTGGGGGTTTTGTGTAGTTTCGATTGCCACTGGATTGCGGGTGACTACTAAAACGCTTTTTGAAAGAAGAATAATACAGCGTCCAGATTATCGTGATCTGGTACTGAAGCCCAATGTAAATCAGCGCAGATTTGGAGGAACCAGTATGAAATTTCTGGGATAAACTTTAATTTTAACACAGACTGTCACAGTTTAAATCTGCATTCTGAAGAAAAATGAGACGGAGTGAATTATTGACACGGAAACTGTATGCATCGATTGGTAAGTTAAATTCAGTACTATATTGACTGTTACTGTTAGCTATTGCATTATTAGAAGAAGAAGAAAAAATAATTAAAGCATAATTCTGAAAATGCCTTGTTTTAAATATTCCCATTTATTTACACAGCTACTGCAAGATGCATGTAGTCACGCACCTATGGACACATATATAGTGTGTTTAGGTCCGTGATAAGTCTAACTGGTTAATTGAATTTGCATCTGAAAGTTATTAAATACTCCCTTTCAGTTGTGGTTGAATTTTTTTTTCAAAAATGACATACTAATACGTCATAGATATAAATCTAAAGGCTAGAATCAACAATAGAAGTAAAAATCTAGGTAGCAAACCAAATACACTGTTAACTTGTATAACATGTGCTTGTGCTTTTATTATTTTATCTCATTAATTAATTTGTTTATTATTCTCAGCTTCAATACATGTATACAGTATGGTTATTGATAAAATGATTCATTTGGTCTATGGGTATCACACGGCTTTTATTGTTGAACTGTATATGCATATATGCAACTTAAGTTTACATAGGTACAAAATCAAAGCAGAAAAGGAATAGAAAATGTTTGTCTTTAGGTAAATTTTAAACTTTGAATTCAATTACTAAAGATTCTTTGTGTGATAAACACTGACTGACATATTTTCCAGCATCTTACCAGACCCACAATATTACTTTTCTTGGTCTTATATATAGGAAGTGAGTGAGACCTGACATACATGCAGTACACAATTTGACACAAATTTTAACACAAATTTGTAAGACTGTTCTTTTTCCATGTCAGTTACCATGGTTACTGGAATTACTTTTTTGCTCTAATGACTATACAGATTAGAGTAATCATATACAAGTAATGCTCATTTGATGTTTGGGAGCCAGTAATGAGTTTCATAGATGTTTTACAAAAGTTACTGTATTACAGGTAAACTCCGTCAACAATGTGCCTGTGCTGCTTCAACAATGCCACCATGTGACTTCAAACCAGAACCATATACAGTTTGTATATACTATCTTTAATACATGTAGTCAAGCATTAGTTGTAGATACTCCAGACTTTCTTTTCTAGTGCCATACTTAGAAGGTTGTTTTGTTAGATCTTGTAGCGCATATCTGACTTATGTGTAGATAAAGTGTTAAATGTCATTTGCAATGTTGTTAATTGCTTGCATAGAACTGAATTTGTACTGATCACATTAAAAAGTACAAAGATTTAGACCATGTGGACAATTTATGCATAAGCATGCAAATGTTGATTCTTACACATGTTCATTTTGATTTCAAACAGTCTTTCAAAGTATTATGCATGATTTAATGAGATACAAGGATGGTCTACTTTTGCTGGTTTTTCTTGTAGTTTTTAACTCATTTAAATAGTTCACTTAATATCATTCTGATGAATATCATTATCCTTTTTCAATGTCAATATACATGTCCTGTCTATAAGATGTGACCTACAATATTTACAGCTTTTGGCTAGATACAATAATGTCAATTAGTAGATGGTTTGATGACTATCAACAACTTAACAGTTGTTGTAATATTAAGTACATGTACCAAATTACTAATTGATGAAATATGTGCAGTGCTGTACTACCGCTGAATTTAGACAGTTACGGAAACATTTGTTTACAAATCTTTAATAAATCGATACATTATATTCCATAACAGTTATGTTTTCATACTGCCAGTCAGTCAGTCAGTAGATGTTACAAGTGTTGTGGTAAAGGTTCAGCCACCCTTGTTTCTGCATGAATGGTGCAGGTTTGAATCCCATGACAGGTATTTTTCTTATTTTTACTAAACATATTGATGTTAAGTCTGTTTGTCAGGTTTCATCTTAAACGAATATCAGAGATGCAAAATTCATGAACAAAAACTCTTCTGTTTACACAACAAAATTCATCATAACAGAAACAAATTCAAAATCAGTGTTAATTAAAATTAGTACATGTGTTTTATCAAAGATGAAAAACGTAGTGCTCATGCAGCATTGTAAATCATATGTTAGAGGTTAACAATACACATATATTTTGCTTTTTCCATCAAAATGAAAACATATGAGTGTACATTTGAACCTTAAAATTTTCAGGTTCTGTTATTGCTGGGCTATGCTGTTAACCTCTACACTATAGTTCTGTATTGACTGAGATGAATGAAATACACCTATTTATTCTTGTTTGAAGTATAAAATTGTAAACAAAAAGTGACGTCACTGTTAAAATTTAGTGGTAGCATTATAGTATGCTGCACTGGTTGTTTTTCTCATTATACTTTGTAGCTATTGTAGCATAATGATACTGAATAATCTTTCTACCTTTTTGACCAATGTAGACCATGGTAGCTTTCACATCCATGATTGCACACAGAGTTTGTTGTTTAGTTTGTAGAAATAACCCTTTGATATAAAAGGCTAAATGGCTATGTCAAAAGTGAATTTCCACTTTATCAAATTATCAGGTTATGGATTAAGGTAGAGAAACTTTAGGAGCTTTGTAGTTCATCATGTATATGACATACTTTAAGGCATTCATTTTATCAGGGATTTGTTTGTCCCAATTTAAATACCGTTATCTTCAGCACCATTGAAATGCAATAAAGTTGGAGATATGGCTGATCTTTATTGAGTGTTTACAGGAAAGTACATGTCTGTAGCTTTTGTACTGAATTCATGACATGGTATTTAATTTGGTGAAAATAGTAAAATGTCAAATACACATTGGCAGTATCAACAGTGGTATATTTAACATTTGAAACTGAAAAAATTGCATGAGAAACTGGCATTAAAAGTACTTTTTATACTGTTTAAAAGTATGGTGATACAAATTTGGCCTAAGTTGGCTGCAGAAGAATATATGTATACAAATGTACTGATCTTATGATAAGCTACTGTTTCTATATGTATGTGTCGCTTTACATGACCAAATGAATAAAACTGCTGATAAATAAACTTACTACTTAAAAAAGCTCACTGAAAAAAAACGAACTGATAAAATATTCTTGCATACCAGATGGGGATATCTGCAGTTTTACCAGTGCTGGAAAATCGCATCTTACCCCCGCCAGGTAAGACGACTGATATTAAAAAGTTATGCCAGAAAATGTTTTACCATGAGATACTTGGCTCAGATGGAAATATCGTCACTTCTGGTACGTCAGGGCGGCCTAGATCAGTTACCCTCAGTGATGATATTTTTGCTCACCGGCGCTTCATGAAGACTAGTAGTCCATATTTCACAAATAGACAACTCTTGTACATTAACAAAATTACCATAGAAGCATTATCCAGAAACCAGATTGGCTTAGATACCATCGCAGTTAGATCATACTCATGCTCAGCACTTGTATGATCCAACGCATAACTTGAGCAAATCACTATTCCCTATTACCCTATTGTATCTGTTTCTGTGTTTATATGCTCACAATAATTTCACAATCACCATTCTGAATATTATACAATTATAGACTAATGTTGAGGTCTATATATAGTTTTGAGGACCTGTTAAAAGTGATATTGACCGAGGACGAAGTCCGAGGTCAATATCATTTTTCACAGGTCCGAAAAACTATATATTGACCTCAACATTAGTCTACAATTATTATATCGTATACCTCATTAAAAGTAGGGAAAATTATGCGAAAATATAACAGAAATGATGTCTAGAAATCCGTGCAGGTCTACACATCTTTTTCCAGGTCTACACATACTTTTGCGGACCCGGCACGTGAGCGCTATCGGCCAATCAGGATTAAGTATTTATGATTGGTATACGATATGAAGAGTTATTGCGCATGTCATTGACACTGTTCAGGTCTAGTGATAACACTCTTGTTCTTATAAAAGCAACAATTTTAGTATTTTTTTAATGCCAGAACATTTGATAGTAATATTACTGTCTTAAAGCTTTCGTATTGTAGCACTGATTTTCCTTTAAGACGTTTTTTGTTGGACAACTATGTTTGACATTTTTGCAGGGAATCAGTTTTGAGGATGCAGCTAAAGTGCGGAAGGAGAATCTATCGCCGGCACTTTTTACGTACTACAAGAAGCCTGTGATGATACATCAAGGTCACATGCAATGGCTGTACGATACCGACGGAAAACGATACTTAGATCTGTTTGGTGGCATTGTGACAGTCAGTGTCGGACATTGCCATCCGTAAGTCGGTTGACATTACTAATTGAATTACAAGACCTTATGACAGGAAAGCTTTTAGTTAGTTAAGCAGTTTCTTATTTTCATAAATTATGTCTTGGACTAATTTTGCGTCACTTAGAACCAATGATCAGGATAGGTCTGTGTGTTCTTCCTGATAGACTAGGTCTGATATAAGTCCAAAAGGGTGGATAGAATGTTTTACCTTGAGTAATATCTGAAAACTTAGTTATTATATAAAAAGGGGACCACTGTGATGTCAGGTTTTATTAAATTATTTTCCCAACTTGTAAATGAACCGTTATTTCTCAGCTGAGTGACTCAGCATCTTGTACATTGTATATATTACTTACACAGGAAAGTCAATGCTGCAGCAGAAAAGCAGATGAAGAAGTTATGGCACACAACAAACATATACATGCATCCAACTATACATGAATATGGAAGAAAATTGGCCGAGAAAATGCCTGGAAATCTCAAAGTTAGTTGTTTTTAAAATTTCTTTTATGTTTGTTATGATACACAGCAGTGTAGTGAAATCACAAGCTGATTCAGTTGGTTATACAGGGTTAACATAAGTTTGAGCTGGGTTTAATACTGAGATACCATTTGATACATTTTTGAAGGTATGCATTGGGTTGTGAATGACAGATGGCATCAGCTTTCCATGTAAAGCTGTCTCACATGTTATCATTTTGATGCCACCATGCTGATTTCATTAACCAAATGAAGCAATTTTCACTCAATTAACATTGAATGTATGGTGTTACAGTTGGTATGTTATAATGTGTTATAATATGTTAGTGATTAAAAAAATAGGTGGTGGTACATTATCATGAGTTGTATAAACAGTAGTCTTTGTATTTTAATTTTGTTATCATAATTCAGGTGATATATTTTACAAACAGTGGTTCTGAGGCCAATGATTTGGCTTTACTGATGGCCAGGATGCATACAGGTGTGTTTGACACTGTCTCACTCAGGTAAACACTTTCATTACTGATCTTCATGCTTTTGATATTATGTCATAATTTGCAGACTTATAAGATTCCAGCAGAATATGGTCTTGGTTAAACTTGCTAATGGAGGTCAGATGTTGTCCTGGAGGTCAAATGTTTCCTGAAGGTCAGATGTTTTCCTGGAGGTCAAATTTTTCCTGGAGGTCAAATGTTTTCTGGGGGTCAAATGTTTCATGGAGGTCAAATGTATTTTGCAACATCCCAAGTTTTTACTTGAAAAATGATGTCAGGTGTATTTTATATAGTTCTATAAGAAAAGTTATATGATGTCCTGAATTGAAGAGTTGTTCTGCAATGGGACACTCTACACAATATGTGAGTACATTTGACCATACAATATCCATGAACAGTTTGTCTTTACTCTGCTCAGTTTGTCTTGACTCTGCTCTTATAGGCTTGGTAACCATGACACTGTTGTTTGTTGTGTCCGTGTCAAATTACAGCTGAAACCATCAAACTGGCATGTATTGTGAAGTATTCAGGGAGTCTAGGTAGATGTAAGATAAGCTATTGATAAATGGGACAGACTGACCTCTCTTTTAGCCGAAACATAGAAAAGTTTGGCAAATCTGGGAGAAGTCTTAAAGGTCTGTAGGGACATTTTTAGAAAATAACAAAATTTGACAAGTACTAAAGGATTTAGGACCCTTTGAAAGAAATATCTGATAATGGGCAATTAGCAGTAAAGAGAGAGATATTTGTTAGGTGAAGGTGTGAGTTTTTGCCCATTCAGCATGTTGAAATTTAAACATGTTAGATGAAAAAGTGTTTGTTGCAAGGCAACTGCTTAATTGATTCAAACAGAGATTATAGAGTTAAGGAACATTTATTGTGACGAATGTATAAAAGAATTGCTTATTTTGCTAATACAATGGTCTGAGTTTTGACTTGTTGATTATTCTTATAGGAATGCCTATCATGGTGCAAGTCCCTACCTGATGGGTCTTACAGCTTTAAATACATGGAGATTCAACTGTCCAACAGGCTTTGGTATACACCAGGTTAGTACATTTTCACCATGTCATGTTGTTTCATGTTGATTCACAGGTATTGAATGCTGTGTGCTATACCCAAAATTAGTAAACCCATGTTATATACAACATTGTTTAATAATTATGGAATGATGCTTTACACATTAGGTGATTGCATGAGTAGAAATGCTTGTGAAAAATTGTTCAAATGTGTTCTTGTGTTTATGAAAATCAGTTTATAAAGTATCAAGACTTAAATTTACAAAGGAATGGAGACGTTAATAATTTTATACATGTTATGGCTGTTCAGAAGCCTGTGTCTAGAAATGAAACATATCACTTTCAGTGGGCGCACAGGATCCTCATATGTTATTACCCCAGGAACTCTAGAAGTTACTTCCCTTGAATTGAAATTACCCAATATCTACTCTCTTTCTTGAAAACTCTAAATACAATTGCAAAATCTGGTCAATATGTTCATGGACATGATACCTTGGCCAAGTTCTATAAGTAGTCAGATCACTTATATCACTATGGAGTTACTGCCCTTGAGTTTACAATATTTTACCAGTTAACCAAAGTCTGGACTCTGTCTTAGAATCCTGTATGCATCTTACCACAAACCTGATGGGTGTATATTGTGACAATTTGGCACTCTTCTTTGTGTTTTAATTTCTGAACATAAAACAGCCCGGATTACTGTATTATGTTAAATGTTTGCAGTAAATATGTGTTATAAATGTCAGTTATATGTCTAATTCAGACTCACCTTTTTATGCCCCCGAAGGGTGGCATATTAAAATCGCACCGTCTGTCCGTCTGACCGTCTG
Source organism: Saxidomus purpurata (assembly GCA_022818135.1). Taxonomy (NCBI): domain Eukaryota; kingdom Metazoa; phylum Mollusca; class Bivalvia; order Venerida; family Veneridae; genus Saxidomus; species Saxidomus purpurata. The sequence goes on from JAFMSR010000012.1 coordinate 45,933,468, forward strand.
TCCGTCTGTCCGTCCGTCCGTGCGTCCGTCAGTGCGTCCCCACTTACAAATTCGTGTCCGGACTGTAACTTTGTCATGCGTTGAAGGATTTTAAAATAACTTGGCACACATGTCTAGCACATCAAGACGACGTGTCGCGTGCAAGACCCACATCCCTACCTCAAAGGTGAAGGTCACCTTGGAGTATGAAGGTTATGGAATCCTCTATATATGCACACATTCGTGTCCGGACTGTAACTTTGTCATGCATTGAAGGATTTTAAAATAACTTGGCACAAATGTCAGCACATCAAGCGACGTGTCGCGTGCAAGACCCACGTCCCTAGCTCAAAGGTCAAGGTCATCTTAGAGTTTGAAGGTAATGGTTCCTCCATATAAGCATATATGCCACATTCGTGTCCGGACTGTAACTTTTGTCATGCATTGAAGGTTTTAAAATAACTTGGCACAAATGTCTAACACTCAAGACGACGTGTCGCGTGCAAGACCCACATCCCTAGCTCAAGGTCAAGGTCATCTTAGGTTTGAAGGTAATGGATTCCTCTATAAGCATATATGCCACTTCGTGTCCGGACTGTAACTTTGTCATGCCTTGAAGGATTTTAAAATAATTTGGCACAAATGTCTAGCACATCAAGACGACGTGTCGCGTGCTGACCCACATCCCTACCACAAAGGTCAAGGTCACACTTAGAGTTTATAGGTAATGGAATCCTGTTATATGCTACATTTGTGTCCGGACTATAACTTTTATTATGCTTTTGAAGGATTTTAAAATAACTGTGCACAAATGTCTAGCACATAAGCGGATGTGTCGCGTGCAAGACCCAAGTCCCTACCTCAAAGGTCAAGGTCACACTTAGTGTTTAAAGTAATGGATCTGTATGCATGATTACTCTGTCATGCATGGAAGGATTTTAAATTCATAGCACTTTATTGAGCACATGGAGAGGACCGACTGTGAGGCACCTCTTTCGGGGCATTCGTCACTTGGGCTTTTTCTACATTTATTGGCAACATCATATAGTATTGAGAGTAACATTGCTTTAAATATCATCTTTGACAAAACGACAAAACTTCCATGCTTCAGCTACATTTATCAACACCTGTCGACTCTGTCAATTCTATTTAATTGGTATTTTTCCCATTTTATTCTGCTGTGCATGTTATTAAAAATACATTAAAAAAAGTAATTAAGTTTTTTTCTGTCTATAAATTGTAAATGTATGATGAAAATTTACTGAAACAATGTTCATGTAATTCAGTGCCTCCTGTTTAGCTCACCTGCTCATAGTTAACCATTGTAATTGTTGATGTCCATTGTCTGTCCACCATCAACTTGTCTGTCCTTTCATCTGTCTGTCAGTACACATTACCTTACTATCACTCTAGAGATCACATTTTGTACCCAATTGTGATAATTGGTCCAAATGCTTGTCATGATGAACCCTAGGCTGAATTTTGGATCGTGTTTGGTAAAAAACTAAATCACAAAGTCAAATGGAATAAAAGCCCTGGAAATACCATTAGTCAATATTATAAAAAAATTGTAAGTAACAGTGTATGTTTTCAGTCAATGAATCCAGACCCATTCCGAGGACCTTGGGGTGGCAAGCACTGCAGAGATTCACCCGCTCAGGTAAATTATCAGTAACCACATATATCATGCTGATTGGATGATTTACAAATAGTTCTCAAGATCTGCTTAGTATACATAGTTCTGCTCACTGTTGGTGAACTACCAGTGCTTTGTGGGCATATGGTGTAATTGCCCAGTGTGTAATGGACCGGTTGAATAATAAGACACATACAATGATACAAATGTAACTGCTATTGGAAGAATTGCATGAGCAAGAACTAACTGCAGAGTGATGCACTGTCAGTAAAATCAGTAAACTGTTTCTTCAGCTTTGATTTATATTTATGAAGTTGATATTAATAGCTGCAGTGTGTACCATGTCTACTGCCTTTTCTCATACTAATGTAAGTACATGTAATGTCAAGAAAAGGATACAGTTTACATGTAATTGTTTGATTGGGTTTTATATGTGAGACCTCTATCTATAATGTTATCTTACGTAAGATTTGATTTTGTATCTGTTTAAATGTATAAGATAGGTATTATCTTTTTATGGAAGTGATGCTAAAATTTTATAGAGGATAATTTTTCTGAAGTCTATTGTGATACTCTTCTGACTTTAATTCAGGTAATTTCTATAGAATATGTGCTAATGTGTCTTTGTTATTGGCTAAGTTGTTAAATGGAAAAGGTTATCACAGGAAATAAAAAAAACACTAATGGATAAAATTTTATTTACTTATTTATTTTTGCCCCGATATTTGACTCTTGTATTAGCAGCTAGTCAGCTAAAGCAGCGTTGCTTCGTCTCATAACAAAACAATGTTATTAATTGATGTTCCTGTGTATTTGAAGTTGCCCAGCCAGGATATCTTTGACAAGTCCTAATACATCACCTATTGTTACTGTAGACAATTCGAGACTGTGACTGCGCTGAAGGCGAGTGTAAAGCTGGAGATATGTATGTGGACCAGCTGGAAGATGTCCTCAGGTTCTCCATGCCTAAAGGAAAAGTTGGAGCTTTCTTTGCTGAAGCCATACAGGTAAGAGTTCATCCTATAGACTGGTAGCTACCTAAACACAGGTCTAGATCATTTCTCTCTGAGACCAGTCTCAAATCTCTGGGTTTTGATGATCAGATCCAATCAGAAGCTAGAAAGTCCAAACTGGTTTGGAGAAAAGTTTAGTAACCTTAGATTTAGGATCTGAGTGGTAGTTGTAACAGGTAATGATGACTTTAGTAGATATACCTGGAGTTACTGGAAACATGGAAATTTAATTAGGTGAACATTGAAGTAATTTAATTTTAATTTAATATTTATTGTAAATTGTTCTTAAAATTTAGACAAGTACACATGTCTCAAATGTTACACTTTTTGTAGCCACAACTTCTTACAAGTTTTTAATGACTGCTTTTAAGCAAGAGCCTATGCTGTCAGAAGGGACGTATGAGATTGTTGTCTGGATGTGCTTCTGATTAGATTCAAACATACACTTCTTGGTTGAGACCCTTGGATTCTAAACCTACATAATTGTGTCTCATTTAATTGACTTCAACCAGAGTAAAAATCAAAACAAATCTTTGAATTCTCAAAGTGCATTCTATTTAGATGTCTATCTTCTATGATTTAGGGAGTTGGTGGAACTGTGCAGTTTCCAAAGAATTTCTTAAAGCGAGCATTTGAGAAAGTGAGAGCACTTGGAGGGGTGTGCATATCAGATGAGGTATTTATTTTGCAGTTAGAATTGTAATTTACATTTCCATATCTGCTACAATGCTCTTAAGTTAACAAAAACAAGCATTTATTCTACCTTACCACAGACATAGTGCTTTGATTTGTCACAGGATTATAAAGTCTAAAGAAATGAAATGATCTAGCATTTTACAAAACTATTTTAGGTTAAGAGTCACATGTTACGGTGACATGTCATATTTTCATTGTATTTTTTTTCTGCAGGAGTTATTTGTATTACTTTTTGATAAGTTCTAAACCAATTTTAGATGTTTTTGAACGACACAGTGCACATAAGCTTCCAGTTTTCATGTAAACGGTGTAATGTACTCTACTTCAGGTTCAAACTGGATTTGGCAGGACTGGAACACATTACTGGGGCTTCCAGGGTCATGATGTGGTCCCTGATATTGGTAAGAAATGATACTCCCAATAAGAGATTTCTGATTAGGAGGAAAAAGTGAAAATGAAGTTTTGGAGAAAGTAAAGCTAATTTAAATTTAAACTGTTAAACAGGTGATATGACATGGAGATTTGTTACTAATTTGATACCCGATATTTTCCCTCGTTCATGATTTCCTACTTTTGGCATCAATACTGTAAGCTTTAGATTGTCTGCTACTATAACTACATTTCTTGCTAAAACAGTATAGTGGAAGCATTTTGATCCTGATTTCAGTGTGTATGGCTAAGGGAATTGGAAATGGTTATCCAATGGCGGCAGTGATAACAACTCCAGAGATAGCGGCCACTATGGGGAAATCCTTACATTTCAATACATTTGGTGGAAATCCTGTGGCATCGGCTGTCGGCTCAGCTGTACTAGATGTAAGTATATATAGGAAATATATAACCATTGCCTAGCAGTAACAGATCAACTCCAAAGATTGTAAAATAAATTTCATACTTGGTTCAGATGAAGCACAAAATGTATTCCTTTCTTGCACAATATGAATGAAAAAATAAAAGAGCTGAAGTTTAAAGAGTCATGTTAAATACTCTCAGAAAATTTCTTTGATTTAGATTTATTAAAACTGCATAAAATGCTTTAAAATTTTATTGATTCACAGTTTGTACATGAAACTGAGTAATGCTTAGAAGCCTTTTATAATGAAGCAGTCTGACCATGCTACCAGTCATGCTTTAACCATATCACAGAGATAGGGTTTTACTTGTTACTGATATGTAGGATCTTTATTGTATCATACCAATTGTAGGTGTATATATTTGCTATAGAGCTCATACAGCACCTACTTTATTTATATGACATTACTGCAAAGGAAAGATTATTAGAATTGTTAAAATAACCCTTCATCAAATTTTTCAATAACTAATTACAGACATGTATTGTTTCTCAGGTGATAGATGAAGAGAACATCCAGCAGAATGCTCATGTTATAGGAACTTACTTCATTGAAGAGCTTGCCAAGCTGAGGGATCAGTTTGACATTGTAGGAGACGTTAGGGGTAAAGGCCTCATGATAGGAATTGAAATGGTCACGGATAAGGTACGGAATTCTTCATGTGATGTTTTTATTCTTTGGCTTAAAGGAATTAATGAGTAGAAATAATGAATGTGACCATTTACCAGAGTGGGAAAAAGTTGTCAAAGCCTGTCTCATAAAAATATCTTTGAACTTCAACATATTTGGGGTATGTTCTACTATAATTTTACTGCATTATTATCAATTTACATATAGGCATCGAGAGACCCTCTTACAGCTGATAAGATTGCTGACATTTGGGAAGACATGAAAGATGATGGAGTACTTATGGGAAAAGGTGGATTGTACGGAAATGTGAGTATTGCTTTGGTCTGCATCTAAAGTAACCTGAACTACCTTGTGTATGCTGTTGTGAAATAATGCTTGTCTTGTTACATTGTGGTATATGATATTATCAGAACTGGATTTTGTGTTTTCGATACTATTAGTCAAACACCACAGGGATTTGATTGGATGGGCTCCACACTCAAATCACTGCACACTCATGATACTGCATAATGATAGAAAATGTCATAATGTATAAGCAGTTATATTTATAACAATATTTTGAATATGTATTTGATTTTTTGAAAGTTAAGATTTTATAAAATGAACCATACTGCAAATATGCATGCAGTGTTAAATTTGCCATACATCTGACAAATTTCTAGAAAATGGAGCACCCTGTGGTAATTAACCCTTGCCCTGTCTAGGAACTAATTGATAATGTGACCAGTGCATATCTTGTTAACCCTTGACAGTCATGCAGTCAGATCATGATCTGCACTGTTTGTTATACTGTCAGTAAATACATGTTCATTTGACATCTCGTTAGACAGCAAAATTTAATGTAGCTATCCAAAGTGTAAAATGGGTAGGCCCATTTTAAAAATTTATCAGGGTGAGGGTTTAGAAAGAAAACGAACAAACTAATTGTAAACTGGCTACTCTGTGATGTTTGATCACGAAGTGGAGTTTAGCCCTATATACAAGGTCTTCTAAAGTTATATAACAACTGAAACTGATTTTCTGTTCATTGTAGGTTTTCAGAGTAAAGCCACCAATGTGTGCATCACCAAGGAAGATGTCGATTTTACAATTTCTGTGTTCAAAGATGCTCTGCAGAAAAATTCAAGCAACTGAAAGGAAGCTAAGATCTTTGCATAAAGAATGAACAAACAGATCTCTAAAATAATTGCCTAGCACAGTATAAGAAGCTGCTGGTAAATTTGGAAACATTCATAAAGAAGGAGTAGTGCTGTAAATAGATTGATCTGGTGTAGTTTTCATATTCAAGTTGTTTTCTCAGATATGAATGTCCGTCTGTCTGTCAGCAGTGAAATGTAAGGACCATATATAATAGCGTCAACCCTTCATTAAGCAGTTTTGTAAATGAAGCAGGGAATGTTTTCTCATAGTAATTGTCTGATAGTTGTAGCTGAACATCCTGATAATCTATTTTTAAATGTTATAAGCAAGAACAAAGGTTTCTCTTAAATGTTAGACAAGGCGTGAGATGAAAAAGAACTCACAGTATATTTAACAACACACAAACACCTCTAAAGACAAAGTCGGACAAACACTAAATTTTGATGATTTGTATTGCATTGTGAATAGAAACAATGAGTTTAAAGAAGGAAACGATTTTACTATGCATGTTACCACTCTGCCATAAATACAGTTCAGTAACAGTTATATGAAAAAAAATCATAAAAATAGCTTTTTTGTTACATAGTGTAAATGTGAATTCAATATTTACATGCTGTTAGCCACTATATTACATCTGTTTTGTTTCAAAATTCTCACAGACTTCGATTTATAGGAGTTTTTTTCAATTATGTGATAAGAAAGTACCAAGAGAAACTTGGATTAATGATGTTTATAAATCTGATTATTTGATAATCGTTCAGTAGATTTTTCCCTATTAACTTTAAGGAAGTTGCCAACCACCAGAGTAAGGGAGGTAAATATTGTAGATGTGGGAACTATGTACATGTATATTTATTTACCACCAATTTAAAGTGAATTTGGATGTCAGCTCATAGTATTTGATGTGTATGTTAGAGTTATAAATGATGTTATAGATTTTATGTTTAGAACATGTTATTATTTGTATCTACTGGATACATGAAGCAAATTTTTTTCACATTTTAATATTGAACTGTTTACTTCAGTAAAATTATGCAAAAAGCTGATTTTGAAATATTTTGTCAGAAGGCGGCCGCCTTTTCCCATGTCACCAGTGATAAGACAGTTGTATTTTAAAACAAATTTGTGCCATACTGTGAATTTCTGCTTGTCATATTTTTTACCAGATTTTGTTAATTGTTGAAAGTTATACTGGCATGAGAGTATAGTGGTTGTATACAAGTTAACGGCTCGCTTGTATGTGTTTTATAAATCAGTTAACGCACCTTGGAATGTGAACATAGACGCCTTTTGTCAACGTTTAAGTGTTTTTCTATAACATGCTTCAAAAGCATAATGTGAGTCATGGTTAACGTTACTATCACAGTAGTCTCTGACTATGTATTGAAGATTAACTTTATACATGTATATGTATTGTAATTGACTGTTGTTTATCCTTGCCTCATATATTTTGTAATTTTTTGCTTTTTAGCCAGTTATTATTTTCTGTAGACTTTCTGCTTTTCATATAAGATTCTGCATTTTACATATTTCGTTGTCTTAATCAGATTTTGTATTGAATGTACTTTCTGTATACCTCTATATAACTTTTCTATACTGACTGAAAATTGCAGTCAGGTAAATTCTATCTCCACCTTTCGATATTAAGGCATGACAGGAGACATGCCGAGGTCTCGCACTAAGAGTTAGCACATTCAGGCTTGACCTTTATAAACCCGGCTGAATCAAGTAACTTTTCTATAGTGAGCTCTTGCTTTGTCTATCACACTACTGCAAACATTCCTTTCACTTTTCACATTTTTTGCATTCCTTTTAAAAAAAATCATTTCAAATATATATTCTTTTAGTTTCAGTTTTTTATTCACCAATTTTGTATTCAGCAATGACCTAGATCTATGCACATGTAGCTATAAATACAATGTTGTCAGTTTATTTTAACTACATATATATACATATACTACTGATTAAGTTTATTGTATAGATATACAGGTATCAATGTTCTAGTGGTGAAAATTCTTTTTATATTTGCATAGCTTTTCACATTTTGCATATTCTTTGAGATAGGTGCTAGATGCCAATGCCTTACAAAATAAACAGTTTTTTGTATGAAAGTAATGTCTTCAGTTATATATTCCCTAATTATATATAAAGAAGTCAATAACAACAGGTTTGATAGAGAACTTTATCTATAATTGATATATGAGTACCCCTTAAAAATACAGACATTTTCATCCATTTATGTCATTGAAACGTCCAAAACTAATTAGAAATCACTTATCCTGGGATTCTAATATCTTTCTGTTTGTTTCTTTATTGACAAATCACTGTAAATCAATGGTAGTAAGTTCAAGAGTATTTTTCCTCCAGAAACACAAGTTTCATTTAATGGTGGGATTGATGACCGACGTCCATCTTTGGGAGTACATCTGAATATTTAAATCTATGATGGCTTACCTGTTTTCTTATCGAAGGTCTACCTGAAAGATAAATTGACGGGCGTGTTCCACCCTACCTTAATTAGCAGTTCTGAAGCGGATTGAGGGATCTTTTATAGTCTGCAATTTCCACAAACTTTGCCAAATGGTTGTGGTGAAAGTCGGCGAACAAATAAGTGGAACGTATACATTTGCACGGACCTTACAGCCTGAGATGGAAGACCAGCAGACGTCCAAACGCTGTTGTTTCGGATATTACGGACATGGAAGAAGAACCAGCGGATTCAATCTAAATTTTGTCAAAATTCTAAACACTTGCAAACGTGGAAAACTAATTGGCATATAGCCTAATTTTCATTTACGTATAACCATGTGTCACGTTGTAAATGAAGATTTAGATCCTGAAATTCAATCAACTGGTAAAAGTCATTGTTTTTTTTATGAAAAGCGGAATGTCAATTTAAACTTTTAGATGATATTACACACCGATCTTTCTATCGTAACAACGAAATTGGCTTTTAAATTGGGGAATACGAAACATTGCAATAGAATCAGAGTTTTCAGGTTTGCAGCTAAGATTTAAAATATCCAGGTGAGTTGATTTCAAATTCAATATTCATTTTTTTCTCTTGCGTTAAATTTATTGCTGAAACACGAACAATTCTATACATGTACCATAGGAAGACTGTGTAAAGTTATATACTAATTCAATTTATTCTCGATTTCAAAACAAGTTCTTACGCTGACGTTAATTAATCGCTCTCGAGACTCACCCTAGATGAAATCAAGCTCGAATAGAGAGGGGTAATATGGAATAGTGCGACTTGCCTTGCCTTGCCTTGGCAATCCTGAGCTGATTTACATTGTATTGATATTAAAATATTGTGCGGAGTACGCCGTGGTCGAGTGCTAAGAGTCGCAGACTTAAAATCAACTCATTAATTGTTGGTCATGGGTTCAAGTGCTGCTATTGACAATGTATTCTTATGTGAATATGAGAAAGTTGACAGTTTCTTACGGAAGATAGCTTCTAGTAATGGTCCTTGGCTGAAATGTTGTTGAAACGAGCGTTATATTCATACAACAACAACGGAATATCACACTATGTTTTCGGACTAACTTAATTTGTGCACTTTATCATTAAGTCGGCATTTAAAGTATTCTGCTCAAGTTTCACGGAGAAAGTCAGAGCTAAAGTCTTATTAAAGTTGATTTATTTTGCAACGATTGCATTTACAAGTTATACAACTTTATGCTAGATCACGCTCGTTGGCACAGATGATCGCGTCGTTGTGGCCTTTTACGGTTGAGGAACCCGGAGTTAAAGTCTTAAACAAAACATTTCATGTAAAGTTTCTTATTTAAGTTAAGATGCATGTTAATAGTCTCATTTAAGACGAGTTCCGCATAAAAAACTTTCTTTAGGAACCGTCTCTGAAATCAATGTACACCGGCACAACAATGTCGCAGACTATTTGATTCAGCCTCTTTATTAGATATATTCTGAATGATCGGTTGAAATGCAACCTAGCTCTCACATTGACTAGCAACCAACTTAGACGCGGTTCTAGTATCAACGTAAAAATTAATGCGCACAATTCCAGAAATGTTCCTACTTTTGTCATGAATTGCATTTACTATCTATATATATATAGTGCTATAGAGTTTTGTCTTTTTGTTTGTTAAATATCGAAGGACTGATTATCTGACTGTTTGCGAATTAAATTACAGATAACAAAAAGACCACGTCAAACATATTATTTACTAGCAGAAAACTATTAATAAAATCAATAATTTAAAATATTTTCATGAACTTAGGTCATTTAAATGCCTAAACTGTAATCAAACACGACTTTACTTAGGTTTCGGAAAAGGACATCTTTCGGATTTTGAGAGCGTCAATGTAAAAATGCTATCATAGTGTTTTTAATAAAAGGTCGTGTTTGGTATTTGAAGCCGGACTCACGAATGTTGACTAGCTGAGACCACAGAGATATAAACAGATTTGATTCATTTTGGTTCCATTGTTATGGAACGGTACACCCTTTTATTATTTACCGATTATAATGAACCATTCCTATCAGTACTGCAGTATGTGCAGCATTAGTGTGTACTATTGCGATTCTAGGATTTCGAGACGATCCTCGGTCATGCCTTCGTGCCGACCTTCTAAACAAAATGTTTGTAGGCGGACAGCATGCCTCATGTAGATTTTACTTGTCAGTGTATGCGGTATAACAATTATTGTTTCATGCAAGGACACAATTACAATTATGATATTACCCTGCTGTTCTATGCGTCATTATGCACCATTGAGACAGGGTTATGGTTAATGCTATGCACCAGAAAATGAATTGTCTAAAAGCGTTTAAGGGGTGTATTACATCTATCTATACGTGTGCTGATTTGAATTGCATGTATAAGTTATAATTCCTATAAGAATCAGGATGCAAAATGTACGCTTCTATTTCAGATCATCTGTTGCCAGTATAAAATTCAGCTCGCTTAGTTTGCAACAAAGGCATTGGTACCATGTATGTAAGTAAACCTTAATGTATGTCAGTCTAGCTGAAAGTCTGTGCGTATTTCATTTTAACGTCTTGCAGAATAACAAAATATAACTTTTCTAAAGTTTTGAAGATAATACTCCGCATTGAAGAACAAATTACCTCTATTTCCTCTTCACGACCAGGACATACCGTAGACATCCTGGTAGGGTTATATTTTAGTGTGTTTGTACATTTCTTACCCGAGATGAAGGGAGTGGTTGGTATAGTAAGGGATTAAATCTCAGCAATCTAAGCAGGAATCATTATATCTTCCAATACGTAGATAATATATTACCGGCATTGCTTGCTCAGTATAATGATTTAAATATTTGATATAGCAGTTTTTAAAAATATTTACAGCACAACTACGTCAAGGAAAGTGATAATATTGGTCAAAATTTGCCCTACAAAACCTACCCGAGTCATGGACAATACGTAAGTATAGCTCACATTCTCGTATATTTTTTGTTTGTTTTTACGCTGGTCTAGCCTTTGCGGTATTATGACGTATAAATAAGTGCACAGCGTTTTCTGAAGTCATCTTTTAGCGTGTATGGCAACGCTTATAACGATTCAGTCAGTAGAGTGACGGTCTTTATTTTACAAAACCGACCACATGCAGAATGTCACTTCAAATGTCATTCCATGAAATGACGTCATCTACACTCTAGACCCCCTCTCCCCCTCCGCCATAAAACTCGCCACAAATGTTCTATTATTCATTGTAGTCCGGTATCATTCGTGTAATTTTTAATACCTGGTATTTTATTTTTCTACTGGTTGATTTTCTTTATACACTGATGAGCTATGTGCCGTAAATGGAGTATAATCTATATTCAAAACAAGTAATTCTTTTTATAAATAAATGTACATGTTTGTAGAATTGTAAGGGGTTTTGTTTGCTTATGTCGCAGAGTATCGTTACTGGTAATGTAAATCATTTTCAGTCAGGAATCCTGTTAATGAACCAATACGTGACATGCATGATATATTGCATAGACAAGATATAACATTTCAGCGACAGTGTATGCATTGATCTCAAATCATATTTACGCTTTAAACAGTTGTAAATGGTCCTCTCGTTTACTAAAAAAAGTATCAGTGTAATTTTAAACTTTAACTTTAAAAGGTGTATGATGTACAGGCGTAACGTTATAGAAGGTGCATGTCCCAGGTCCGTAATATATTAAATAAAGCTTGGAGGGAGTACTGGCGTCAGGCTTCCTTACTCTTAGACAAGTCGAGCAAAATATGAAAATAAAATTTCAATCACTTAACAATGCGCGATATTATACACTCATAATTTTCAGCTACACCAAAGCAATGACTCCGGTTTTCTTGTTTTGTTTGTCAGCAAAAAAATAATAAACTGATATCTACACAAATAATCCTTTCAAAACTTCTTTTGGGCATTAGATGTTAAACGTTCGTTGAAAGATGTATCAGAGACACAAAAACATCTTGCTCATTCAATTAAAACCATTCATAAAACTCATTTCAATCAATATAGTAAATATCATCAATAAATTCCATTGAATTCATCAAAAGATGTGCCCGGATATGTTAGCTTTAATAGGAAAAAGTATATAATCCGTTGAAGGGAAAATGCATTTCTTTAGCTTCGCTGGCAATCATAGAAGGAGAAAAATGTGTCACGGAAAGCTCCTAGCAACAATGTGTTGATGTCTTCCGGAACGTATCATGTAATTCTGCATCTTCATAAGCACGGACAAAATGGACTTTGGTTTTATGCATACAGTTTGGAAGTCACTTTTACGAGATATTTAGCTTAAAAATGAATATTGGATGAACTGTATTGAACGCAGAGGTTATCTGCCATATGATTTATAACAAAACAGATATCGGAATATCAGTTATTTCATTTAGGTTATTAATGTTCAAGGATTTCGAATATGTGCGTCTATAGATTAAGCGTAATTTCATAAAAACATCTACACTATTGAACCTAAACTTGAAGTCAACTTGATAATCTTGGTCAACTGTAATGCATGTTTTTTTAGTAAATTTATGATATAAATCTATATAAAAAGAAATTAATTTTCACAAGTGCTTCATAGAAGTGTTTTTGAGAGCGTGCTTGACACCGTTTGTCCCGGCAATTATGACGAGTCGTACCCCACCAACGTTAATGTACCCAAACTATAACACCGAAAAATCTAACGAAATCGATTACAATGGTACAAATACAAACAAAGCGGGGATCAACCAATCATCGGTGGGTGGTAATAATAACACGACTACAAACGAAAATAGACCAGCGAACAGAGGATATAGAAAGCCCGTACCGCATGATAATTACGGAGCTTTATTTGATATAGAATATTTATATATACCGCGTAAAAGAGAAAAGGAAATTAAAAAACAAGAGCCATCTGATGATGATGTAAACGCAAGAAAAGAGGAAAACACTGCTTTAGCGAGAAGTGTTGAAGAAAGTAAGGATAAAGCCGAAGTAGTTGACCATCGACTGGATACTTTAGACACAGCCTTTGACGCGGGTCCAGAATCAGAATCAGACATGGCGCGTGATGGTTACAGGATGAATGATTTGGAGATGAGAAATCAGAGACATTCGGCACAAATTCATGCATTAGAGAGGGAATTAAGAAATGTTAGGATGGAAAACAGTCAGATTAAAGGACAATTGGTTGGACAAGATGAACGTAATGGATTTGATGAAAGGGGCGGTTATATGGGAAGAATTCCGGAAAGACATGAGACAAAAGGCAACGATTATCCAGACCCTGGATACCCTGAGATACAGGACAGTCGTCCGGAAGCAGAACCAGCACCACCACCAGGTCGACGACAGTATGCGAATGAACAACATAGGATTGCACATAGACAAGGTGGGCCGGATGAGGAACGTTACTGGGGTTTAAACAGGTACTACAACCCGCAGTACATAACAGCTTACAGAAGAGAATGCTACGCAAAAGTGGAAGAGCGTGAAAAGGTAGGATTCGTTAAATTATTAAGTAGAATGTCCAACACTGGTCACTCACCAGGAGTTCTTATGGGATACTAATCACAATTTTATTTCAATCATAAGAAGTGCAAACTGTTTTATTTGGAAACTTAGCTGACAGCAATTGCATCTAAAGTAGGTCACCTCTACTTTTTAGCTGATATTTGCGGAAAAGTCTTAGTACTGGTTAAGGCTTCAGGCACACATCTGCCATAGTTACTGGTACTTTTGTACTTACCTTAAGAGTGGTGTTTGATATCAAAGACCATCAACTAAAGCTAAGCAATAGAAAAACAATTCATGACAAAGCCTAAATAATTGACACAACATCACGTCACTGAAAAGTTTGTCATGTTTGTGATATACTTCTGATCTAAAACAAGGACACGAAATGACGAAAAATAAACTAACCTAAAATAGAATGAAATGATGTGATAATGTTGCGTCAACATGACAGGAACGTATTTTGGCGAACCAAATACCCAATAAGTCCTGTCCAATATTTGTATTAGATCTGTTGTGAGGACAAAAAAACATTCTCGTAGTTTCAATAGTTTGTTAGTTTTGTTACAAAATATTATGTGATCTTAATGTTTTCTTTTGTGTGCAAAATTACTATATACGTTTTGCTTTTTAGTGACGGCGCCTCTAACAATATATACTTTCTATGTAATAATAGGTATTTCTGATTTGGCCTTCGCAATCATTATATTTACTTTCAAGTGAAATATTTAAATTCATTGAAGTATGTATTTTGACCCTTTCGTTCTTAAGTTGAAAGTGAGGTCTTATGTTGCATTAATCCCATCGAAAAAAAACCACGTTCTTTGCAAGTTAAATTTGAAATGTCATTGATTTTATTTTTCCATTTCAAAAGCGAAACGTTAGCATTTCAGTGTTTGAGTTAATATATACATGTTCCAAAATGGAGACCTTTAATTAATTCCTTTTACGACTGTATATTTTTTCATTCCATTGCTCGAGTTAATCGGATATCGATCAGTGAAAAATAAGTTTAAAGATCAACTTTACATTTGCATTTGACTCTACTAAGGATTCATTTTAAGCCGATAAGAGAATGTTGGATATTCAAAATGATCAGGACCGTCTTTTAATCCCTTTGTACATAACGATCATGTTTTAAAATATTTTCCTATCGCACATGCTATATATATTTGGAGATTTATATTTAAATGTTAAACTTTGTAAACACAGTAGCACTTTTTCTTTTCAAAATGCTCGGACTTTCTCTAGCAACGGGTGTTATAGTTCAAAACAAACAAATGGAAAATGAATGCTAATATTCTTTTAAAAAGAAAGCACACGAACAAATAATTAGGTGTAGGCCTATGAATTAAACAAAACTTAGTGAATAAAACTGTTATGTACTGAAATGGCATACGCTCCGAGTTAATTTAAACCACTGGCATCAGTTGACAAATAAATGAAGTATGGTCGCTGTGACTATGAAGTCATTTATCGGACAGTATGGTAGCGGTGGCTGTAGACTGGTGGCACGGGATCAATTGCCATGTTAATGTTATTCTATCACAAAATACATGTCATAACCAAGCCAATAATGTACTCTACTTTGACAGACAATGTACTTCTCAATGGATCAGAATGTAGGCTTATCCATCAAATGTACGAGCTTCTCTACATTGACGAACTTGTGTTATTGTTTATGCTCCGCGTTCTCCTTTGCAGCAGACACAGTACGCAGACGACTATAACTATCTGCACGAGATGCAGCGACGACAGGTCGTTACACGGATACACGAGCATACATATCTCTCTCATTTCTTGTATTTCCATGCTACTAATGGCTGGGTTCAAAATCTTTACTTGCATACTTCTGTATATGTCTAGCCATGGCATGGTATTGTGTGTTTCACCTTTTCTATAACCAATCAGTGGTTTTTAAAAGTGCATTGTTACCTCCAGTTTGTGGCATGAATCATTGTTTGAATGTAACTGAGAAATCTTTGGTATGGGTTTATCCTGTTTCAAGTTCACTATGTTTCTGAAGGTGGTGCGTACTTTTCAGTGAGATTTTTGTATAGATCCATGTATTTGTTTCTGGTGGTCACGTGGCTTGTAAGAATGTTTTGTACATGTACTTAACCTTTATATGGCATGCACATATTCTGTTCTATTCTGTTCTACTCAGTATTAAGTTCGTGTACTGTTGTTCAATGTGTAATAGATATATATGTGGTACTTTCGTGCAAATTGTTATGCAATGTGTTATGTATATGCCACTTTCGTGCAACTTGTTATGCAATGTGTTATGTATATGCCACTTTGGTGCAAATTGTTATGCAGTGTGTTTAGTATACATGTGTGCTACTTTCGTGCAAATTGATATGCAGTCATTCGTAGTCAACTTATCGGTATCTGAGTTTGTAGCTTTATTCTTTTTGATACATTTTAATAAAACAACAAGACCGAAATACATTTAACCACATTTAACAGCACATTATGAATAAGTAACTTTCGGTTTAACAAGATGAAATGAAATTCTTCCTGATCTCTGAAATATACGAAAACGTTAAATAAACCTGTAGAAACTATAAAAGTCACATTCATTAAAGTTTATAATGGATCTTCGTGATTTTCTTGATTTGCTTGTGTCACAA
This sequence comes from Saxidomus purpurata, assembly GCA_022818135.1. NCBI lineage: Eukaryota > Metazoa > Mollusca > Bivalvia > Venerida > Veneridae > Saxidomus > Saxidomus purpurata. The sequence continues at coordinate 45,950,025 of JAFMSR010000012.1, forward strand.
CAGGAGGAAGAATGGCGTCGCAAACGCCTGGCAGAAGAGGAACGTTTCATGAAGGTGAAGGCCGGATGACGTCACGTATATGACGACGTTTTATTTTCTAACAAATTCTTGAGTTTTAAATTAAATAAGATAGTAGTTATTATTTTAAATAAGTTTAACTGGTCTTATTGTAGGAAGTATGGCAAAATGTGATAGAACAAGATATTCATAAAGCAGAGAAAATAGTTAATCTACTCGAGTCTCTAATTTTCAAATTTTGGTTAATTTTGGCAACTTTGTTTTATTTTGTTTTGACTTTGTGGATGATGATATATTACAGGATAAACCAAGAACTTTCGAATATACAGCACCGTATCAATCACACTCACCGCCCCGGGTCTGTAACTTTCACATTTGTCAAGTGTATACTGTAAGACTAAACAATACTAAGTGAACCGTTTCTATACTTTTATCTTACACAAATGTAACAGTAAATTCCGAGGAGAATGTTAAAGTCGCGCGTCATTTACTCTTGTTGAACTATACTTAAATGATAAGACTCGGAAAAACTTACTGATAGTAAAATTTACTCTTGTGTTGTGGACTATAAAACGTATTCATTATTTTGTAAGACACTTTTGAAAATGTTAAATTAAATAGTTCGTGCAAATGTTTAATTAAGTTGTGAGGAACAATTTCTTTACAATATTATCCATAAATTGAACAGTTGTTCTGGTTATATTGCAGGACATCAATAAGTATTTTCATGACTCAAAATATTATGAAGACATACCGGAACCGAAATCTGATGAGTACTATTTTGTATGTGGTTAAATCTTTCAATTTCTATACATATATTCTGCAAAAGGCACATCCTGTTTATTTTCTAAAAAGAAATAAAACATAGACATTGAAGTATTTGTTATTTTTGTATTCTCAAACTTGTGGACGTTCAGGTCAAATAGCTTTATTTTGATGAACCAGCTGATGGATCATATAAGTCAAGTTTAGCTTATAACAATAAACTTTTGATAAAGTGTTTATTGTATAATAGTATTAAGAAATGTTCAAACATTTTTATGTAAATAACATATAACTAATGACAATTTTAAAGAGAAAAAAGCATAGTGCGGTACGTGTATAAGTTCTAAGGTGTTGCTGATATTTATAATTAGAAACAGGAGGCGTACCAACCGCTACAGCAAAAGACAGGCGTGTCCACATACGAGCGTGCATACATTCCACCTCGTTACAGGGATATGGTAGGCCAGTGCACAATCCTCATGTACATATTGCAGTGTGTTAGCTTGCATTTTTCGTGTGATTCAAGTTTCATCGGGATGTTGTGAATACGTTACATGTAGATATAATTTTACAATGTAACACAATATCAATACGATTATGACGAATTTTGATATCATTCTGACTGTGTCTTTATCTCAAGATATAAAGTCGGTACTAAGGGTTCTTTATGTGATGTCTACATTTCAGTCAGGCTTATAAACCGTCTGTTTGACTATAACATATTTACTTGACAGCGAAGACTTTGTTGGCAGTGAGTAGTCAGCCATTCAGTAATAAAGAAAGAATGCAATCTCTCCTCAACTGTTTCCTTTTGAACTTTTGAAATCGCCAGATATTTGAAACGTGTCTATGCACTTAAAATTCATAAGAAGGGAAAATGAAGTAAAATTTCAGCAGGAAGCTGGATACTTAATTATTTCAATGATGCCCGAGTATTTACTAATTAAAGATACTCGCCCTCAGATTTGGTGAAAGAATAAGGTTCTTCGAACTGTCTGAAAGTAATATACACATGTATTTTAGAACGAATTATCAAATAAAACGGCCCCAGTATAAATTCCTGTAAACTGTGCCTGTCTTTTTTGAATTGCACGCTACCAAATTATAAAGCTTGGCAAATACTTTCAAATCCCAAACACACACAATGTTTCAGTAGATTTTCTCAAATTGTTGTGTTGTTGATTCTAGCACTTACTTTTATTTTTTAATGTTTAAATATATCATTTTTGAGAAATTGAAATGTTTGACCAAAAACTGTGGACGAGCAATTTAATATGTATAAACTTAGCCTCCGTCGATCAGTACTTCAGCACTTTGATTGAGGTAGGTCAGGTATTTGTTAGAATGTGCTAGTTAAAGAAGGGTGGGGGTCAATTGTGTGCTTTAATATACTCATTTTTACTGGTGTTGGTTGTTATTTGCCAGATTTAATGTCGCTGAGTTTGATCTTTGTTTGTTAAGCATTCACGTAAATAGTTTGCACTCTTTTAGAAACATTATGTTATGGACAAGGTTATGTTCCGGACAAACGTGTTTAGGTCGGATGGACGGGACCATGAACGGACACAATTCCCACACCCCATTCGCCGTTCTCGTCTAGTAGGGGATAATAAAAGCATTCATATCCATGTACCGTACTTTTGACTTTTTATTTCCAAACATTGAACCTTAAGGTTCTAAGGAAAGTTAGAATGCTGCGTGCTGTGTATGTGGTTTCTGCATTGAATGAAAAGCGAATGAATTTGTTGTATCTGTTACATATAAAACTAATATATTAATTCATAATTGTTAATGTTTCATTTATCCAAACCATTATGATGCACCACTTGGTGTACATAAATGCGCCATAGCAGGTCAAGTTTACGTTTTTTATTTCATAGCATTGACCGCTCCCCCTTTGATTTTTCTTTCCAGGCAGAAACTCGACCAGGTGGTTTGTACATTCTTCGTTTCCATGGCGATGGTTTTAGAAATGTCGAACTTGCTTTCAGAGAACAACAAACTATTGTTAAAACGTACGAAGGACGTGTACTCGGCATTGCAGGGAAGAGAAACGTAAGTATCGTGCTCTAGATTGTCAGACACACAACGTGAGTATCGTGCTCGGTATTGTCAAAAATACAATGCAAGTATCTTGATCGATATTGTCAAAAATACAATGCAAGTATCGTGCTCGGTATTGTCAAAAATACAATGCAAGTATCATGATCGGTATTGTCAAAATACAATGCAAGTAACTTGATCGATATTGTCAAAAATACAATGCAAGTATCTTGATCGGTATTGTCAAAATACAATGTAAGTATCTTGATCGGTATTGTCAAAAATACAATGCAAGTATCTTGATCGGTATTGTCAAAATACAATGCAAGTATCTTGATCGATATTGTCAAAAATACAATGCAAGTATCGTGATCGGTATTGTCAGAAATACAATGTGAGTATAAAATTCGGTATTCCGTGGGAACATGATGTATATAAGTACCATTGCTTTTAAGTTTTAACACAGTTCATGTACTGGCATTGATATTGCCAGGATCAGACACAATATAAGGATTGTGCGAGGAAGGTATTGCTAGAAATACACACGATGCTCGGTATTGTCAGGGAAGCATGCTCATTATTATAAGGAAAAAGTTGTAAGTATGCACACGGTACTGTCAGGAAACACGATGTAAGGGTCCGGTAGTGTCAGGAAACACGATGTAAGGGTCCGGTAGTGTCAGGAAACACGATGTAAGGGCCCGGTAGTGTCTGGAAACACGATGTAAGGGTCCGGTAGTGTCTGGAAACACGATGTAAGGGTCCGGTAGTGTCTGGAAACACGATGTAAGGGTCCGGTAGTGTCAGGAAACACGATGTAAGGGTCCGGTAGTGTCAGGAAACACGATGTAAGGGTCCGGTAGTGTCTGGAAACACGATGTAAGGGTCCGGTAGTGTCTGGAAACACGATGTAAGGGTCCGGTAGTGTCTGGAAACACGATGTAAGGGTCCGGTTGTGTCAGGAAACACAATGTTAGGGTCCGGTAGTGTCTGGAAACACAATGTAAGGGTCCGGTAGTGTCTGGAAACACGCTGTAAGGGTCCGGTAGTGTCAGGAAACACGCTGTAAGGGTCCGGTAGTGTCAGGAAACACGATGCAAGGGTCCGGTTGTGTCAGTTAAAAGACAATACATAGTATATAAATACCGTTGTCAGTATTGTAATGAAAGCACAGTGTCAGTACCATCCTCTGTATTTTAGTCACGTCTAAAAGTTACCTGTTTCCTTTATATTTATTTATGTCTGTTAGACTGTTAATATTCACCACACACCAAGCTCTTGCATCGTTCTAGCTTTTTTTTCTTTAGGTGTTTGCGATAGAAGGGGATGCAGACTGGCATTATTCACGGAACCAGCAACCGCGACCACAGATCGACATCCAGTACAAATGTGTTGAGGATGCAATAGCCGTCATATGGTTCCCGTCCTTGCAGAAGGCGGATCAATACAACGCACACCATCACAATAACAGGTTCTACAAGGACCCTGCTTTCCCAACACAACACTCCTGGGAGGCACACTTCATTTCACTGTTGGCAAAACCTTTCCTCAGTAAGACATACATAATTGTTGTACTGCTGATACACTTAAACTAGCCCTTTAAAACTCAACTTCCGTTTCTTATTATATATTTTTAAGTTTTGTCCTTGCAAAAGAGACGGTATGTAGTTGGATTGCCTATGGTCTATACTACGATTTATTGATGGACAGCTGTTAATTTAAGAACAAAGTCCTCTTGAAAAGAAGTCTTGCTGCAGGTTGACTTGTAGAGAAGAGTTTGTCATGTTTGGTTACCAAATATCAACTTTTCATGAAATAGCCTTTGTATGTAGAAATACATGTATATACAATTTACCTAGAAATAACAATGTTTATGTTGTGTTTGACAGGAGAATTTGATACATATCTTGTCATTGAGGTACTGCAAGCTCAGAAATACTCTCCACAGCAAATCCAGAGGTTCGATACAGACACTAGGGAGGCGATATTGCAGTTTATACCTAACAGCATTCCATTTGTTGCTTCCACTGCAGAGGTATAACAGTTTTAAAAACACGTTCATCCCTTTCATAGATTAATTTCTTCATGAAAGTTTGCTCAATGGATACAAAAAGTAGTATTTGAGTCTAATGAGAACGTTATACGGTACATGCTAAAACAATTCTGTTGCTGTTTTTTAGTTGGTAAATTCATATTTCACATACATCTACGTTCTTTTTCAAAATCAAAACTATTTAGAGAGTCTAAAATAATTTTGATTTGCATTATATAACTTGTTCAGCGATTTTCATATTTATTGCAGGGTCATAAAAATGTCAAAAGTGGCTCAACGACGCTGTTAAGAGACAGAAGTAAAGTTTTCATCAGCCTTTTTACATCATTGAGTGAAATCTCCAACGTGTGGAAGAAAGGTAGTTTTTGTCTTTTCTGTAAAGTATAAAATTTTAGTAAAATTAATAATGCATGCTTTTGTATTTCAATTCGTTTAAAAAATTATGTATTGCATGTTTAAGTTTTTAATATGTCTAATCTATTGACATATTTCGCCTTCGTACAGAACCACCAGTGTCGTTTACTTGTTTATTGTTTCAGGTATAATACAGTATAAATTGGCAGAATGGAACATAAATGGACCAATCAATGTTTGGGCTTTTGCTCTGAAAGACTACACGGAGTAGATGTTGTAAGACTACCATGAAAGATGTTACACCATTGTCACATATTGTCAATTCATATCTTTTGCTATAATTTTTTTTTATTACCGATCAGACTTTCATAGATATTTTAGTAAGATTTTAGTACTATCAGGAGATGGTAATGCTTTCAAAACTAGACAATTTGGTTTCCGTTTTGATGAAATTTTTACCATGTCACGCGTATTCAGTGAAGTTATAATGATAACAAAACAAATTGCAATTTGTAAGCGAAAATGTGTATTGTGTGTTTCCTGAAATTACGTCGTGTGACATATTAGGTGAATAATGAATCTGTTAACAATCTGTGTTCTATTTACACTAATAACAATGCCTTTCTTTCTTAATTATATAGTTCCTTCAGGAAAACTTGTTACCAGAAAGAGTTTCTTTTTTGCAATATCATACTGCGCTGTAAAATATAACAATACATGTACTTTCGATTTATAAAGCCACGTTTGAATTATTTTTCTACAAATAACTTTCAGTTCTTGGTAAACTTATAAGTGTTGTCTACAAGAAACTGTAACATCTTATGTGGTCATAGGTCTTAAGCTAGCATACTACACTCGTATCCCTAGTATTAAATGTATGTGAGAAATCCTTCCTATTTGACTAATTGTTCAAAGTACAAATAATACATTTTCTCAATGTTACTCCTTTCCCCTTTTGTTCTTTTGATCCGGTGAAAATGATGTTTCATTTTGTCCAAAGTGTTTGTAAACGCTCAGTATTTTGAAAGTAAGGTCTCTAACTAAAATATAAGCACTTTTTGAGGTTATGACATATACCGATTGGAATTTTCATACGGTCAGAGCAGACGATCACTATTAGGAAATGCCCTTCTGGCTGAAAGTGGTAAAAGTGATTTTACATTTGACTCTTAGGCTAGTTGATAACTAGATCTTTTTAAATGTACATACTGTTGTAGTATTTGTATTATAGCTATACCAGATTTCAGGAGGTTAAATGACAGATTTTTATATAACATCCGTTTATGCTTTGTTTGTAAAGTAAATGGCTTTTTTACATAAATAAACATTAGGTAAATGTTTGAGAGTGAATATTCAAATGCTTTTATTTAAAGTAACACGTGTCTTCATATCTGGGTTTGAGACTGGAAAATTAAATTGAGATCAAATTAGCCTGCTTCAGTATGTTTATGATTTTTTTTAGATAAGACACCGTACAAATGAGTGTATTAATATGAACATATTGTATGATAAAACATATTTATGACTAGTTTTTGCTTATTCCTTTCCCAACATATACGCCATTTTAAACATATTTTAACTGTATCTGTAATTATATACATTTTTTGTACTGGTAACACTGAAAGTTTCAAACGTTGTACATCGTGTCAATGTCAACTATATTCTATGTAGAAGTAATGGTCTTCCTTTTGGCCGTGATATCGAGGACTTCTCTCGACACATTTGATCCTATAGCAGTCGACGAATACCAGATGCATTACAAGTGTATTTTTGTTAGTGTCAATACAGATCGAATTGGTATCAAAGACTGCTTTGAGCTTGTCATGGACACTTGTCATAGGTCTTAACAATTAATCCATTTGTATGATAGCGACACTGACAGCAAGAAATAACAAGGAAATGCACCCGATAATCCCACATGTTCTGGGTGAGATAAGAGAATTTCTAATGAGCATTCACTAAAACCAAAGTCTTCTTTTGATAGAGCGACAAGAGTAAAATACATACAAATGTATTTGTTAATGCAATCAGCAATAGGACAATTCAAACCGAAGAGATTCAAACAGAGGTATAGAGTAGAGGGATAAGCAATTTTTATCTTGAAATATTGTGTGACCATGGAAATTTTAAAAAATGCCAATTTTGTGGCAGATAAACTTTAAATGCTTTACAAATACAACCCATATATTTTCTTTAAAATAAAGATTAATTTTAAACTATAGCTGCTGAATTTTCCATTTTTTATTAATAACTTTCGTAGAGGCCAGCTATAAACGATTAGTCAATAGATATAAATTAGTACCAAAGTATTCCAGACATACACTGTGTATTACTCACGATGGTAAAATATCAATATATAATATATGATGTAAAAAGCATTGATATATTTTTATTCACATTAAGTTTTCAAACATGTAAATGATAAATGGTCAGTGGGTTTAATTTGCTATAGAAGGATAAATGTACTATCACAGATGATATTTCAGGATAGAATAGTATACTATGACTCTGTTCTAAAGGTTAAGGTGTCGGCTGCTCATCCCGAAGGTTGCGGGTTTGAGCCCCACTGGGGTCACGACCGTACTTCCTCATAAAGCACCATTACTGGTTCTTCTAGGAAGCGGACTCGAGAGTGACTCGATAAGCTACAAGCTTTCTTCACAATCGAGCTAAAATAAATTAGTAAAAAGAAAGTAAAAAGAAGAACAGGGAGACAGATTTTTTTTAAAACGTCATTGGTCCGGAAGGGTTCAGAATATAGTAACGAAACACAAGCTGTCACAAGTTTAGAAATAGAAAGAAATAAGTACCTGGATAAGAATACATGGATAGGTGAAATTGAAGTTAAGGCATATCAGCTAGTTACTATGGACCAGGTGATACTGCATACCGAAGACTGAAAGGGAAGACAAACGGTAATGATAACAGAACTAGAAATGAAAGAGAGAAGACAGCTTCGACATCATACCCTGAGCGACTAAACTCTAGCACACACGGAAGTATTACAAAGGTAATTAAGCAGGAATGTAGAGCTCTGCTCCCTTACAGAACAGTGATCACCAGACAGCAGATACAATACGTCTCCTGCCAACGAATAGCCGATATCACTTATTTAGCAGGCATTTGAAAGGAAGATATCAACTTTCACTGATTTTTGTCTTGTTTAGAGGAACATTTCGTCTGCTATTGACCAGCTTGTTTCTTTTATGACAAAGAGGAATATTTTGCATATCATAGACAATCCGGCTTTTTAAGGGCAAAACTGTTGAGCTGTACTGACCAGCTGGTTTATCTGAAAGCAACATTTTTACTGGAAATTATACCGGTAACTGAAATTGACCAGCTAGTCGCCACTAAAAGCAAAGTTTAAGAAGAACATCTTCTCTGGTTGCAATAGTTTGAGATGATAATTACACCCGAAATTCAAACCTTAGGCCCTTTTAATAGCCAAAACTTAACAGGCTTATCCATCCGATAGCTAACGCTTGAGAAGACCATTTCACCTGTCATTGGTCAGCCAGTCTCCATGATAGCAAAACTATGAGAAAAACATTCCACATGTCATGGGCCAGCCAGTCCATATGGTAGCAAAACTGTGAGAAAAACAGTTCACCTGTAACTGGTCAGTCAGTCACTATGCTTGCAAAACTATGAGAAAAATATTTCATTTGTCATTGGTCAGCCAGTCTCTATGGTAGCAAAACTATGAGAAAAACATTCCACATGTCATGGGCCAGCCAGTCCATATGGTAGCAAAACTGTGAGAAAAACAGTTCACCTGTAACTGGTCAGTCAGTCACTATGCTTGCAAAACTATGAGAAAAATATTTCATTTGTCATTGTTCAGCCAGTCTCTATGGTAACAAAACTATGAGAAAAACATTTCATTTGTCATTTGTCAGCCAGTCTCTATGGTAGCAAAACTATGAGAAAACATTTCACTTGTAATTGGACAGTCAGTCACCATGGTAGCAAAAGTATAGAGAGAGAGAGAGAGAGAGAGAGAGAGAGAGAGAGAGAGAGATATTACTCTTAATGCCACACATTGCATCTCCAAGACAGTGGAATAAATAGCACTGTAGTGTTAGAAAAAGGAAACAAAGAGCATTTCGAAAATTTGCAGAGAAGGATCTCTAGAACCACTTGAGGTACATCGCGGTAATCCCAAAGATTAAAACTTGTTTTCCAATACATTTTTTTTTTTTTTTTTTTTTTTTTCTCCCCAAATAGAGTATACAGACAACATGGATAAAGGCAACTTTCATTTCATTTTACCGATTTGATTCTAAAAGTTGGTAAATCAAAATAAACGTTGAATAAGTAGAAATCTGTAATACTTCGATACAATTATTGCCATATTCAAACACTTGTTGTTTCCCCTTCTTTACCAGTGGACTGAACAATTAAGACTTTAATTCAAAAGCTATCTCTGTGGCCACTTTCCCTTTTATTTGATATTCAATACTTAATCACTAGGTTTTTGTTATAGAATGTTTATATAAGACGTTAAGGTATATACATTTGCTACAATATATATACATGTTTAATGATAGATAGCACTCAAATGGTTGAAACGGGTTCATATTAAAATACAACCTTATTTTCCGACGTTTATGATAGAAGTGTATAGACCGTTGTAAATATCAAGTGTCTTTGGAACAAAGGATTACCTGTTAAACGGGAGGTAATGTTTTAAAGATAATATTGTATAGCAATTGACCTACAATGGTCTCGCTTTTATCTTGTTGTGAAAAATGAACCATAAAAGCGATATGTTTAAGTTTTTAGATGGAAATTGTAAGTGTTATGTATCAAATGACAAACAGTAAACACTTGAAGTAATAAGAGAAGATATTTAGATTGAAGATTGAACACTTGAGATTAACAAGGTTTCCACATGCTGCATCCAGTTTTTTTTCGCATCCGCAACTGGGAAACTTATAAAAATGATATATTAGAAAATGTCGTTGTATACTTCAATGTAGAATAAAAAAATGTTGAAACACATAACAAGTTACTTGAGTACTGAATGATTACATAACAGAAAATGAAAGTGTTAGACTTGTGCACTTGATTGCATTGTGTTTCAACAGTAGCTGTGCTATATCAGGCAGCTGGGTGCTCCTTCACAAGTTCAAATAAATGGCGTCTGTAAATATATTCTTTAGCATGTTTTCTTTCGGAGAACTTAATCCGCTTCGATGGAAAATTCACGCAGTGTGGATGCGCATTGTTTCATTTTTGCATGCGGATACGGGTACGGATGTGGATGCAAGTTTTTCACGCAATGGCCGGGAAGTCTGATCTTACACAGATTTTAAAGAACAATTTTAACGCTGTCAATTAGGAAGTATGAATGGTTCAATACAGGGATCAATATATCATATTGACAAATATAAATGACCAAACTACGGCTCTAGTATAATTTTACGGGAAATTTACTTCAAATGGCGGTTGTAAAATCTCTAACTGTTTGAGATATTGATTATACAGGCAAACCATTTTTTAACTTACTGAACTTATAACAAATTGAACAGTTGGCAATGTTTCAGTGTTATACGTATTTGTTGACGTGCTAGATCTCAGATCTACATTAATCATAATTAAATGTAAATAAGAATTTAATACGCAGTTACGTTGAGTTTAAATATAAATATTGTGTGTCAATGGGGTATATTCCAAAGCTGGTGTAAACATAACAATAAGTCAAATGTTCGTATGAAAAAATGTATGATCATAAAATGCGGATAATAGCTTTATATTTAATTGATAATACAATGCAATTTAAATTAGAGATGGTAGAATGGGTGCGTAGGGTGTACATGTAAACATGTGTTGTGGAACAATGGGACCCTTCACAACAGAAATATATTGCGTATTTACAATCAGATCAGTTTCAATTATGATAAAGAGGGCCTAAGGTTCGATCCTGGGCAAGACCACCGATATCATACCTGCCTCAGTCACTGTCCACCTAGCCATATATATCCCCGTATATCACGTCAAAAAACAAATAACAATTTTATCACCCTTCCCTTTCTTAAATATTGAAAGATTCCGTTTACATTTCATTTGTTTAACGGCTGAACGTAAGCAGACCTTCAAATCCCCTTATGATACCTCAATGTCACTGCGTGACGTCACAAATCAGCACGGACTTATACATTGACGTACTGTACGCGGCGAACAAGCTCACGTTTAGCATGAGGTACAGAAATGAGCTTATGTCAAGTGTATACTACCGGCTTGCCCGTAAATATCAATATCTATTTACGGATCGTTGACCATCAGAGGACCGCAAATTTCATGGAAGGGTAATGCATTTTTATATTGGAATTTCAAAAGCGTTTGCAACGCTTTACCTTTTGGTAGCGTATTATTTCAAATCTACAGATATACGTGACAGGAATTTATACTGAAACCTTTTTATGTGATATATGTTCTTAAATATGTTATTTTCATACAGTTTGAAGAACTTAGTTTTGTTACCAAAATCTGAGAGCGAGCAGCTTTAAGAACGCCGGGCATATTTGTTTCTGAAGGCGTACAATTTACATTGACGATCTAAGATAGGTCATAATTTATTTGTCTCTCAAAGCGAACAAATTCACATTGAAGATCTAAAACAAGGCACATTTGACTCTGTGCGTCGTTGTTTGATTATAATATATGCATTTCATATGAAACCTCTAGCGAAGGGCAATGCTTTCTACAAGCGTTCTGCCTATTGAAGCTCTAGAACAGTGCACACTTTACTGAGGGCGTACACTTCACATAGAAGTAGATTTGTCTCTGTAAGCATATTGTTCACTTGAAAGCTCTAGGACAGTGTTGATTTGTCCAGACAAGCGGATAGTTCATGTGAAAGCTCGAGCTCTATGACAGGACAAATGTTTCTGTAAGCTCGAAGGTTACGTAGAAGCTCCAGGACAAGGAATATTGTGTCTCTGGAATCTTTGTTTTCTTGATTTTACAAAACTGAATACATTTGTTACTAAAGAGATAAAAACAAACAAAACAAAGCTTCATGTTTAAATTCTTTCCCTTTTCGTTGTTATCAAGTACAAACACTGCACCCTATTTTCCAGTCAATTAGTAAATGATTGAATATTTATTTTGGCACTGAGTTCTTTCATAGAATAATCCTTATCCTAATAGAATTTAACTAACATATTCGGTATGGCGTTGTCAAAACAAGAACGTATTTGCATTTCATGAAATATAATTAATCAAGATATGCAATCATCATGAGAACCGAATACAAAATGTAGATTAATTCTCATGTGTAAATAGACATAAACACATCGGCTTTTGAAGTTCAACTATTGTAATTTTTAAAGAAACTAAATAAAACAATACAAACGTTTCCATCAAACTTGGTTATTATCAGACCTTCGTATAAATATGGTGACAGTATTTGTATTTCCGTAATGCTAAAATACTTAAAATTAAACAAAAACTACGTTTTAAAAAGATGGTTGGCGCGATTGAAATGGGTAGCTAGATTTCATTGTAAAATTATTGTCAAGTTCTATCTTTATGCAGTAAAAAGGTACCAACTGTCTAAGGGTGAAAACAATTTGCACATTGATCGGGATACGAACCGATGTCCCTTCGCTCACACAGCTTACAGGTCGAATGCTCTCCGAACTGAGGTAACCAGCCGCTTACACATTTTCTCCTGAGGCTCAGTTATGAATAAGTCCTGACCGTGACATGTGCATCAGGAAAACAAACTTAATCCTTGTTTGTTTCTAGACATATTGACCGTCATTCACTAGACAAGAAAGTATAATTACATGTACTCTACACTCCTAATTAACATTAGTCTGGCGGTAACAACATATTTTGTTGATAGATATGAACTATTTAATTACTAAAATTATAAAACCATTCATGAAAGACTGAAAATGCAAGATAATTTTATTTACCTTTTTCATGCAGTTATATCCAATTAAAAGGTGTCTTACAGCGTAAAAAAGGTAAAGGTAAAGTGTTTGTTTATTATAGTGTCACCCCTATTTAAAGGGCCAGCCATTTCTGACTTATGAGACACCTTCTTTTTGAGCACATGTACCTCCCGAATCCTATTCTTTTAACGCCAGACACCAGGCAGGTAGGCATACGGTAACCATTATTTAACTAGCTGGCGGCTCACCAACCGGTCATATCAGAACTGACCCCTGCTAGGATACGAACCTTCGACCTCCCGCTCCCAAGGCGGATGCCTAAACCACTAGACCAAGGGAGACTGTTTCAATCCGAAAAATGTTATATTCATTCTACTTGCCATTTCATTGGCGGTTGAAAGGTTATCAACTTCCGGTCAAAAGCGGACTTACTAACAGGTTTTACCCATTTGAGAGAGGTCAGACCATACATTTTATCATGCAACTAGCATTAAATCTGACCGATAACACCCGTCCGATATTTTAAAATGATATCACGTCACTGACGTGATAACACTTTGTAACCACGCCCACATGCCGGACTACTTCCAGTTCAACAAGCAAGACTCCTCAAGTGCAATCACAGAGAAAAAGTAATCAAAACATTTCATTTATCCTATCATTTTTGTATTTTTGTTTACAAATCATTGTTAATGATGTAGTTATTGCATAAAAATACAGCCCAAATAGATAAATTGAATGATTTAAAACGAACAGCAAGGCACCATAAAAATTGAAAATCCCCTGTAGAATTTTTATTTTTGAAATAAACATAGGGTTGTTGGTATTCATTTTCTTAGTTAGATCATTTGCTATCCATCTACAGCAATTTTGAGGCAAAATTTGAGAAAAAGTTGATTTTCATTTTTTTTTTATCGCTATCCAATTTTCAAGGTAAGTTCTTAATGCGTGGTTGAAATGGCCTGAAACCTATCAGCTACCTATCAAAAGTTGAAAACTGTCTTTAAACCGCTCACTTTTTACTCATCAACTCTCAAGTTCCTCGTTTGTTTACAATTAGAATACTTCAGTGGTGTGGAGCCCACGCCGCCATTTTTGAAATGTCAGTGTTATACTTGGAAATTCTTGCGTGTGTCTTTGCAAATATTTTGTTTGCAAAACAATATCATTACATTAGAACATAAAAACATTTATAAATAGTTTCATGAAGGTACTATAAAGCTATATTTATGTCGCTTTTTATATTTTTTGTCCTTTGAAATGTAGAACTATTTTTCGAGGCACATGTAGTAATTTGAAATCATTTTATTTTATAAATACCGTATTTATTCTATTTTAGGCCCCAAAAAGTGTCAAAAATATACAATATGAAGATTTGCATGATAAATAGAATATTAGTCAACTGCCTTTTGACAACATGTGATATCAGGTTCGGCAGATACTGTCGGAAAAGGCTCGGCAGAGCCTCGCCTTTCTGACCGCATCTACCTCACCTGATATCACATGTTATCAAAAGACAGTAGCCTAATATTCTCTATACGTCAAGCTAACTGATGGAGAGCATTTCACTATCTGTCCATGTTTACGCGAGAATACGGTAACCATTATTTAACTAGCTGGCGGCTCACCAACCGGTCATATCAGAACTGACCCCTGCTAGGATACGAACCTTCGACCTCCCGCTCCCAAGGCGGATGCCTAAACCACTAGACCAAGGGAGACTGTTTCAAAATAGAATAATACAAGATAAGATTGATTTTGGCATGGAGTATACACATGGTTATAACAACAGCAATATCACAACATGAGCATAATAACCATGACATGCAATCACACACAAAAAAGTGTAAACTCTTATTTCCATTGGGTACCTTTGTGTTGCTGGCATGACATAGAGACGCAATGAATACTTGTACAGTAACTCAGAATATTAAGAATGCATACCATATCACATTTCAAATATCACATATTTCAAATTCTACCTTTGTACCAGCGGATATATGTAATGTACACTAATCATTTAAAACATTTCTATACTTATATGTTTTGCTTCGCTTTCGCAACGTCAAGTTCTTTCAAAGTTACAATGTATATAATTGCTCTCATTTCACTATCTATGATGGAAATAATCGCATCTGAGATAAACAAAGCCAGCAACTGTTTATTATTCCCTTATACCACTTCAAAAACCAAAAAACATATAACAGTTTAGCGGTGCCGTAAAACCAGCATTTTCAAACGATTTTTTTGCAAATTCCTACCTAGAGTTTTACTTCTATTGTTGAGTCTAGCCTTAAGTGTTATGTTTATGCATTAGTATGTCATTATTGAAAATTTTATTTTTTTCAACGGCAACTGAGAGCGAAGTCTTCAATGTGAATCTTTATGGATATGCTGCGATATCTAACATATTTGACTTCGTCACGCATACTAGTATATCTAATCGCCATTATACTCAACTGTAACAAGTATATTTTTCTTTTGCAGTTAGTGCTCATCGAATATAAAATGCATGTAAGTAAATTACATTTTCTCGTGTGTAACATATAAATGAAACTTTGGCTTGAATTGATGTCCCTAATTTACATAATTTTGCGGTGAGTAATTGTCGGAGCTGACGCTTTCACTAACTTTATTTATCTATACAATACAATAAGGTAGTGTCTTGACCTGGTTGTAAGCATTGATGTAATGAACACATGATGTGCATGTAAAATCTCTTTAGGTGCTAGGATGGCAAATACACCTTCTTGTGATCGAACTTGAAAAGCATAGTCAATATAATTCACTGATACTACACATGAGTAAAAGATTTAATAACAAAGTCAATGTACGTGGATTCGAAGAAATATTTATCAAATGTACCTGTACACCTGTAACGCCATTGTCACATTATCTAAATCTACTGTACATAAATACATGCCAGAAATCATATCATCTGCCCTTATGGTCTTCTGGTCTATTTTTGTCTTTTCTCAGTTTTCTACGTTTACTTTTAGCAACCATGCACAATATGTATTACACTTTACATTATTTACGGATACTCTTCCACTTTATTGATTTCATGTCTAAACAGTACCTTGCAATATATTAAAATAAGCCACAGTGCAAGTTCATACACCGGTGTATTCTTTTTAACTTTCAGTCAACTGTGTTCAGATAATACCGATATGATGTTATGGTACTTAACACTTTAATCTATTTCAGAGTAACTGGTTCCGAGAAAGTGACACATACGGCTCATACATTGATGCCTTGCCTCAGGAGAAACACATTGGTTCAGAAGTAAGACAAACAATTTTTATCAAGAAGTCTGCATTTAACTTTTCAAGATATGACATAAAATTACCCTATAGAAATGGTTTTCAATTCAATCCATTTTATTCACTCAGTATGCACATAGGTTCATAAACATGAGGCACATACAAAACATAATTTTCCTGGCAGCGCCAGAAGTGATGTAATACGTTTACGACCAAGAAACTAAGTGAACTGGTTATTGCATAGTTCCTTGAAAACTGAAACAAGTATTTATTTCAAACTTATAGCTGTTCTTTTTTCTTTCAAATTAAAACGAATATAAAAAACATCTTTAATATTTTTTCGGGTCAACTAAGAAAAAAAGGTTTTATCATTAAAATAATAGTTTATGATATCAATAGTTTAATTAGTTTATTAATAATTAGTTTGATACTTGTAAAACGAGAATCATAGTTCTCTGATATATTAACACAGCGTTTTTAAAATGTATCTGGAAAATAATAGTTTATGATACATGTATTTGATTTGAGGCAACTCATGATATTTGTTCTTTATTTATTACCGTGCTTTGAGTTTACAATATACCTCTTTCACGTTTTTATTTTGTAATTCACTTGTCATTCTTATGTTGCCAACATCAGGGCCATATGATGCTTTGTTTCTGCTGCTTTAGTTTTATTTGTCACTACTCTGGCCTTGCTTTCTTTACATTGTTTTAATTCTGTTTCATAATTAATATAGTTTTGGTATTGTGGCAATCTCTGTGCTATAATTCCTCCCAGAAAGGAATCTCGTGCAATTTTACATAATTGCAGAGTAAGGTCGGGTCACTTTAACGATTTATTCTGATTTTCCGTTTACAACATTTTTACCATTATACTCACTGCTTTTGGTAAGATATTTTTTCGAATGAATAAAGTTCTTCAGTTTGCGAATGATATCCCCCATTTTGCGCTTGCATTATAAATTTGAGTTTACAATTTACATGAAAAGAAAAAATATGTTTAATCCTTAAAATTAATCAACATATTGAAATTAAATGAAAGCGGTACTGTATTTGATATACATGTCACACATTCGCCATTTATTATGATTTTTAAAATACGAACTAAGAATAAAATGCTTTGAAATCCTTTTGTTGTCAATAGCTACTGTATACATAAAATGCCATGAGTTTAAGTAGCAGGTGTACAATAAATAGCCTAGTAGTAATTTACTTATCTGTAATAAAATCATAAGTATCTTTAAATTATACTTTGGGCAAATGTAACTATTCACTTTTTGAGTGTTTCCATGTCACATACAAAGGCCTTGCACTCAAAACGATCGTTCGTGATAAAATATTGTACTTGTAAAACGAGGATCATAGTTCTCTGATATATTTACACAGCGTTTTTAAAATGTATTTGGAAACATTTTAGTGTCATTGGTTGGTTTATTGGACATCGCATGCACAAAAGGGCTATCTACTGATACTTAATGAAACATGTTTATTTATTTTGAAATTCATAAACTGGTAAATACTGTTTCAGAGATTTTTTAGAGTCAAAATTACTTTTAAAATATATTTTTTAACAAAAAGAGATAGACGTAAAATTAAGATTAAAGACATATATCACTTGGGTTAAAAAGGCACACTGTGATGATTAACTTCGGATGAATTTCATCGTCGTATGTTTGCTTTTAAAGTTATAAATCGATTTCTTTGGAGATGGATTTTCCTTTCATATACTGAACTGAGTATCTTCTATGAAACGAATGTATGCTTTTATGATTATATGAAAAGATCATATTTTCTTCTCCACAAGTTTCAATCAATTTTGTTTATTCTGATCAATATCATTTATTGATTTGATTGCTCGCCATTCACCATGTACTATGGTAACTGAACACACTTATCGGGCGTGAGAAGAGACTTAGAGGACGTAAATAATAAGACAGACATAGTTTACACTAATCTGGAATTACTTCAATCTAAGACTTTATCCGATATATTCTGAAATAATATATAAAACTATGGATACACGAACAAACAGACTCTTAGACTTGGAAAGGAGGAATCAAATTCACTCAGCTCAACTGAAGTTACTACAAAAAGAAGTGGATCACGTACAAACCGAGAATGACTATTTACTTACTTATGTGAAAAAGAGGGACTCACCATATGGCTTCCAACCACGAACCGAGCCGATGGATTCTGACAACAAAATGCAAGATGAAAGGATGTTTGCAGACAGCCGAGCGTCACATGACAAAGGCGGGAGGTTTGGAGACTTTGCGCCTCTTACTCCTAGAAGTGAACATGGAACGCCTGCGCCTAGACCAAACGAGGATAACAAACGCGATATGTTTTCGCCAAGGACAAAAGGTCACGACCATGATCACAGTAAGCACGACGAAAACGAAGAATCGCGAGGAAAGCCCCCACATTTAGACGAAAACTCTCCTGACTTTGATTACGATGAGTACCAAAGACAGAGACGCGCCAAGATATATAGTTATTACGACGGAACGGCTATTAATCCGCATCTCTGGGAAAAGAAACCGAAATATAAAAAATATCCATGGTATGACCACGCGGTAAGGTGAATTTATACAATATCTATTACATTGTACTGTTAATCTGTGAAATACTTAACTTAAAGGGCATTTTTGAGCGAAGTGATTTAGAGAGAATGAAATAAGACTTACTTATACTAAATTTATCAGACATCGAACATTACTTTTTAGTTGGCGGTTTGTCCTTCTGTGGTGCCATCGTTTTGATACTTTTATCGATTGTATTTTAAAAATTAAAGTAAATTTCCCCATAAGCAATGTAGTCAAGTCCATTATTGTGCTTTATAAAAAAATATCTCAGATGAAACTTTATGCAAAATCTTAGTACAGATATTGATATTGACTGTTCACACTTTAGTGTATAAGGTATGCTACATTTAAGATACAAAGAACTGACCTGAATCATGATAACTAATGGTTTGTTTTTGATTTTAATGGATATTTGGTCACTTATGTTGAAAACATGTCAATACTAGTATAAAGAATTAGAATCTTTGCGCCCTTAGAAACATATCTCTACAGCAAGTGTGTCCAATAGAAAATGATTTGTTTGTTGGTAGTACATGTGAGTGATGCAATAGTAGAAAAACGATATATGTAATAGGTAATAAATTCAGCCTACCTCCTCTATAAGACTTTGTGAGGAGGTCATCAAAAATGTCAGCAAGTTGTGCATATTGTCGTAAATACTTTTGATTAAGTCATGCGACATCTCAGTGTAAACATATATATTCACGAAAATATTAGCAAAATATGATGGAAAGAATAATTGAATATGTTAACGTTAAACTAGTTAGACTGATGAAATGGATTTTACTACATTATCCAAACTTAATCTGATTTCAAACATGCGATATCGGCAGATTACATAAGATGTATGATATGTCATGGGCGGAGTTAGTGGGTATAACGGTATCAACGAAACTGTCAACATGAGAGGAACAAATAAATTAATGAGATATTTTGAGAACTTAAAACATGTTTAAGTATGTTTAATGCTTGTGATAAATTTTTTTTTGTTTTAGTATCTTAAATTTGAAACGTAGATTCTACAAAAATCCAATAATATGTGTCATCATCAGGACAACCATTTCACTTTATACGATTTTAAAATCACGACTTTCACGAAAAAATATGAATATACCAGAGAGTTAACTCTCCCATCCCAAAAACATAAAACACAAACAAAAACAAACAAACACCGTCCTTCTTTATTAGATGTGAAGAAAATAAAGAGTAGATTTATGTTCGGAAAGTTATTTCATTTGTATATACTTTCAGACCCATCCCTATCCTGGAGGATTCCTCATTATGCGCTTTGAGGATTCTGGATGTGAAGATTGCACATTGGCCTTAAAAGCTCAACAATCTATTTGTCGACATGCTGGAGGTTACTTGATGGGTATAGCAAGAAAGTCGAGAGTAAGTTAAAAGAATATTAGTTTCTTATATGAGCACGAAGTTCAGATCGAAATATCCGTCACTGAGCGTAACTGTTTTGGCGGGAACGAGGCTCTGCCGAGTTCCCGCGAAACAGTTACCCGAAGTGACGGATATTTCCATCTGAACCAAGTATCTCAAGGAAGAAACTTTTTCTTGCATACCGTCTTGCAATTTGAAATAGATATTTACAAACAAACTTATCGAAATGATGCATTTTGATATAAAAAAATCAATCGTTCTTTAGATGCTCTGTATGGGAAAGTGACGCTTGTTATGTTACGGCAGAGTAAGACGTACGCTTCCGGGGGGGGGCAGCATTGTTTATAACTGCAGTTACCTCCATCTTGTATGCAAGAAAAAGGTAACTTCAATGTCGTCTTATGGCACCCTAGGCGGGTGATACATCAAACTAACCATTGAGTATTCTTCCTATCTCGGCATTTCTGGTGATTTTCCCCAAAACCAACCGTCTGACCCATGCCAGATTGTAAATCCATCTGGTAACGTTATAAACATTGTGCGTGCAAAAAAAACGTCGGAAAATACTTAGTTTTCAAGTAATACTTTTGGTTATTTTCAATGATCCTGTTATGGCACAAAAAGGCCATTAGTGACGGATAGATACACCAAACTAACCGTTGATTAAATAGTATAGTTGTATTAGGAACACTATTTTATTGGTACCAATAATAAATCTTAACTAAAACTAAAATAACTTTACACACTAGATAATTTTTTCTGTATTCATTTAGTAATGATAGAAAGTGTCTATAATCGGGCATGTGTATAACTTTGCCTGTGGTCAGATTATTTTGTCAACTTCATCTTAACTGAGCACTTCGTGTCAATGGTAAACTTTTGTGGGTGATGTTATAGAAATGGTGTTTACGACGCAATTTACAAAGATTCTTCAAATGATATTGATCTGGCATAAATCATGGAACGCTGGGTTTGGTCATTTTCTATTTTATGTACATGAGGAAATCTTTAATAAAACTGGACTAACAGGACTTCGTAGAAAATTATAGCCTCTAGTTTGTAATGCAATAGCATCCTCCTCCTCGTGTATCCTTACTGGTTTGAGCACGAAAATCGCGTATTCTAAATTCTGTTAAATGAATGATTTGAGCAATGTTTTGTTGAAGTAAACTTGAAATGAGGTGATAATGGTCTGCAGAAGTTTTACCAATTTGATAAGTTTTCTAACTTACTTATGTGTTAAAACTTCTGCTATCCACTATTCAAATCTTTAATCTATTCCGCTATAATATAGTTGTATTGTGAACTCTAAAAATCATTTACTACAGTTTGCACATATTAATTTACCTATGAAAGTTATCATAGACTCCAGATATTTCTGATACTTTATTCACCTTTTCACAGATATTCGTGTTTGAAAATGCGCCAAGTAAACAAAGGAACTGGACAGTCTCAAGGCAGCAACCATACAAAGACTGCTTGTTAACAGAAGATGCACTGGCAGTATTTTGGTTCACAAAGACAGCTTCAGGTTTCTTTGAAAACTGTCATAGAAACAAATTCCGGGATCCTTGCTTTCCGACACCAAATGGCTATGAAGCTGTGTTTGTTCCACTTCTCTCACCACCGACAAGTGAGTACATCAATGCATGTCGTTACGCAATCTCATAATTGCACTGCTTTTACAGGCATCTCTCAAGGTAGTAGCATGAGCTGAAAGCTATATTCGTCATCACGAAATACATAATGTATTGTAACAAAATGCGACAAATTTTGTGTAACTACTAGTTTTTTTTTTTTATAAATCTTATTTTTAATTTCCCAAAATCTTACAAAGATTGAACTACAGTTCAGTGTAGTTTGCCATTAGAAATAAGTTACCACATGAAAGAAGTTAAAGAGATAGCATATAAATATTATAAAGATTATTATTTTTGTTGACATTGCATATGACCAGTCTTCAGTTATTTTGACACGGTTAGACAGTTATATTGTATTATTGCGTTGTTTTGTTGAAAACTATTACTGAAGAGAAAATCGCAAGGATATAGAAATTCCGGAGAGTTTATTCCTAAACCAAAATTTCAAAAGGATACGAAACAGTCTCATACGACGGCATCGCTTTACTATGTCTGTGCCCTCCACCTTCCCCGCCCCACCAAAAAAAAAGAACGGAAGTGTCTGCATTACATCATACCGATACAGATTTCATATTTATATAATGATAATGAATATAAGCTCGAGCGGTTCTGACACAGCTCAACAATAATTATTGTGAAATGCAAATATTTAAGAAACAGACCAAGATTAAACACTATTTAAGAAAAAGTTTGGTCGTCATACTGTCAAAATATTTTGCACATTCAAGTTGACATATACTAGTTTTGATAAGGATACAATATATAAATGTATCTTGTACATGTATAATATGTCAACTCTCGCAAACATTTTAGTAGCTACGGTTTTTGCATCTTATCATAATAAACGTCTATCCAGTTAATTCATTTGTTTCATACATTGTTTTTCTTTACATCGTTCAAATATGCACATTTAGAATTACATGCATTTCATACTGTCATATTTCTGTGATCACTCTTTTATAAGGTGTGTGCTTTATTTAATGAAACAGAGTATGTAAGCTTTCAAATACCTAGCATGGTTACCTGGAGAAAACTAATTTAACGGTGCGTCACAAAGAATTTAGAATTTCTAAGTAATTTGAAGCTATCTTGTTCTGTTGAGACATTCGCTTTTGTCTACTTGCATATGAAGTGTTACCTTCTAGTAGCCGATTAACATAGTCGGCTGTTTAATTCATCTTGTGTACTTTTTAAAATATCTGTATGGCTGTCTGCAAACTATTCAGATGGTTGAACCTCATTTAATGTAAGAATGTACGGATCGCACACTTAGATGATTCTTTACTATAATTATCTTTAAGGAGTTGTCTTTCTTGTACTATTTGAATGGAATATTCCTCGCTTTCAGAACCTCTCAACACATTTTTCTGCGTAGAAATATTGGACGCAAGAAAGTGCTCTATAGAAGATATGACTCAGTTTGAGGGAGAGGTGCGCAATGATATGCTACGTGTCTATCCAGACTGTCATCCCATGGTGGTCTCCTCACTAACAGGACGAGAGGTGTACAAACCAGGAATGTTGATAAGCCCGTACAGTAAATTTTACATGAGTAGGTTCGAATCACAACGAGACGTTGACAACATTTGGAAGTTAGGTAATACACATGTTATATATTTGGTACCTTGCATCAACCACTTAATAAAAGAAAAGGCAACCAACTTTTAACATTACTGTTGAGTTAACTCAGGCATGCATGGCGCTACATGTCTTACTTGTGTACGGAAAATAATAATATGTAGTGTATGTAATACTATTAAAAACACAAATTTAAATAACCACGAACAACATTTGGCTAAGAAATCTGTTTTTTTTTATACTCTGATAACGTCATTCCATTGTGTTACAAAACATATAAAGCCAAACCGTTTGTTATTTTCTTTGATACATTCAAGTCTCGCTGAGTAGCATGTATATTTAACTTGTTCTGAATTTTCCTCCAGTTTGGTTGACATTGCATTCTCTACATCTTTTACTAGTAGTTACGTAAAAACATTTGAAATGTTTGACAAGTTGTGTGCTGTTAAAGTTATACTGTATGTTTATAAGAAATGTCTTCTTCGACGATTTTCTATAGTATATTTCCAGTTTGTTGTGTGTTACTTAAACTTTGCTCTATTCGTTTCGATTTGTCAGTTTGCAGGACTGAAAGTTAAGACTCGTTTGTTTTTGCGTCCATCTAAGATGTGTCAGTACAAACAATGTTTGTTTAAGATTGTGTTTGTAATTTGCAGACTTGGAAGACTTTTCATTATTGTCTGTACATATATATATTCATGTTTATGTCCATATAAAAATCATAAAATGTCCGCATTTTTTTTATAATTTATTTTATACTGCACTATTATTTCAGGAATGATTCAAGCACTGAAGCAAAAGTGGAGACTTACAGGACCAATCAATGCGTTCTCGTTTACAATTGACACAGCTGTGTGAGAACACTGAGACTAGTTTGTCTTGCTGTACTCAGTAAAAACGTTCACATCTATCTGTTATTTTTATACAGTTTTGATGCATTTAGACTTAGGAAAAGTTTAGCTCGCATTTATAAGAATGAAAGGATGGCGATAGACTTCATTTGCTTATTCATTGTACACCCTCATAAGATGTACCGTGAATGCATGTATAAACGTAGGCATGAAATTTCATGGATGTTCATAGCACGCAATTTTCTGGGACTTTAATTCGTGGATTTCAGCGTTTTTTTGATGACGTTAGTGCCGTAGGTTATTCACATGGCTCTAAAATGCGTGGGTCGACTAATCCACGAAAAATAGTGCAATTAGAATTATGTTATTTTGTATGATAACTACAATGTCCGAACATTGACGATTAAGAGAGCACCAAACATCCGGAGTAAAAATAAAAAAAACCCCAGCAAACATCATGAAAGCACAAGTAATACTTATACTTGTACGTCCTTGATATACAGTATATTATATTATTGTTAAACGTAGAATATTTCGTTTTCATGTACATGTATGTAGAATTGTTAATTTATTGAATAAAGTTATCAGTTTTATTACTTCTCGTCGTCTTTAATGTGTTACACATAAAGTAATTTCTTACCAGTGTAAATCTTCGAGAGAAGAAAAAGAGTCAAGTATATTATCAAAAGCGTTAAAAGTAATATATGAGTAAGAATGTACAGAATACTAAGTTCTAGTGTACAGGTTTAGCTGAGGCGGTTATGTATACGGCATGTCATTCAATTTCACCATTGCCATTTCCTTGTCTCTGCTTTCGTTGAATCTCTATAAAGAAGAAAACATGTTATTTCTTTCTATTTTATATCTGAATGGAGGTAAAATGTAAAGCAAACCATTATACACTTATTAAAATATAGCACATAGACATTTCATAGGTACTGTCAAAATGATAGTTTACTAGTATGCATGCTGACTGATATGGTATACCTATTATTCTTCAAAGTATACTAGCGGAAACAAGTAACACAGAAAGAAGCACTACCACTGAATGTGATTTATGTCCCGAAAGGGGGCTTTAAAACTTATTTTGGACCCTTTCAATGAGGCGCTACATGTAACTTTATCAAAGCTTGAATACATTGTAGTAGCAGAGTGAGGGCTGAGTTGAGACACAATGCGTTTCATTCTAATCCATAAATGATTTGGACAACACTCTTTCACATGGTGCCTTACAAATTGTTTAATGTCTGTTTGAAATCCTATAAATATTAAAGCGGAACACTATTAGGGTTTTCATTATTAAGAGTTACGTGCACTTTTGAACCGAGGACATGCGTGGTTTGTGTTAGACTCCTTCCAACAGTATTCTGCAGGTCTATAAAGGTTCATTGATTTACAACACATATTTCGAGGCTATGGCTAAGGCACAAACATCTGCTGTGCGATCCAACTTTAGGTTTTAATCACTTAGAGTGACCCGAAGACTAGGTACAGCACATAAGACTCTACAGGACTGCAAAGATTTATTGAATTCCTAAATACCGTTTAATTATGACTGAGACATGACTGTTGTTGCGTAAAATATATTACTGCTCTGATCACCAGGTGGTCTTGGTCTTTAAGATGAGGGCCTGATTGCTGTGTGCGATACATTTTCAAATAGTGCCCTACCATTCTATGAAGTTTTGAAATTCTGTTATAGTAACGAAATTAGTGCTTAGACATCATCTGAACGAGCAAAACGAACCGAGAGATAATGTGTTTTTTTTGCCTATCCTAAACGCATTAACATATTTATGTCTAAGACACTGTTTTGATTCCACTGGGTTTAAGACCTGCTGCTCTACAAATATATGAAGTATAGATGAAGATGTATTAGCAGTTATGAAGTGTTATGACTTAGACATCATCTATTGCTTTGTAATTTATAGAAGTATTTTCATACAAAAGTGTGGCTTTGACATTTGAGCTGACTTCCTGTAGTTTGTGCACGAACTGTGAAGTTTTATTTACTCCTTAGAGAGAGCTACAAAAGTAGGTTAGAAAATTACCTTGAATAACATAGCGAACGAACAGACAGTGCAATTAATTTATGCATCTTTTTGGAGGACATGAAAACGGCAATTGTACAAAACTTGAATACAACGGACTAATTCAGTCACAGTAATACCTTGTCAAAGCGATACTCAACTCCACATCTCAGTTTCCTCAAAAGAGACTTTGGCAGGTACCAAAATAGATAGTCAAATACTGGTATGAAATATTGATGGTCTTGTATTCTCGGTCTGTTGACACCTGATGGAGTAAAATGTGATATTGAAACTAAAATAGTATCATACGTTATGTCTTCCCCTATGCGGGAGACATTTTGTTTTTGCCCCTTTCTGTCCGTCCGTCCGTTCGTCTGTCACACTTTGATTCCGCTCGATAAAAAGATGAGATCCATATAACCCACAGTCTTCATAGCATGGTTGGTCTTATTGAATAGATGATCTCTATTGCTTTGGAGTCAGTAGGTCTATGGTTCTGAACTTTGAAAATCGTTTCCTTTCAGTAATTTGATATCTATATGACATTTATACTACAGAGGATTAATCTTGATGGGTAAATGATCCCGATTAATTTCGGGTCAGTAGGTCGAAGATCAAGGTCACGGTGACTCGAACTTTGAAAATCTGTTCGCTCAATAACTAAAGATCCATTTGAACCTCAGTCTTCAAACTTCATGTGATGATTGGCATTATAACGTGAATGAACCCTTTTTTGGGGGGGTCAGTGGGTCAAAGGTCAAGGTCATATTGACTTTTACATTAAAATTTCCCATCTGGCTACGAGTGTGGGATACATTCGATTTAAAAACAAAAACAAAAACACATCTAGCTTATTTTTAAACATACAGTTCAAGCACATGTGTTATCTTCTATCATTTCAGTTTGATTATTTACGAAAATATTGTAACCCGTAGAAGAAATTGCAAAGGTATAGATATTTCTTTTCTAAAACAGTTTCATTTAAGTCCATGTAAAGTAATCAAAGAATTGATATTCCTGAAAAGGATCAGTGAGTGCATGAATATTTAGATAAGTAAGTACCTGTGCAGAAAGAAATTATTGATCCAAATATAAACACTGAGGCTATTCCGACCGTACTGAACCACTGATACGACATTGTATACATCACACGTATTCCGGATCTGTAGTTCAAACAGAACTTTCAATTGATAATTACTCAAAAATGACAAAAGTTAATATTAACTTCAATGCACTACAAACTTATATAATTAAATTGATTATTGCACATAAACGATAACGTTGAAGTAATGTCAATACACTACAGACAAGACAGTATTATTCAATCAACATCTACACAGACTTGCAAACGGTATTAGTAATGTCAATGCACTACAGATATATGCTATTCCTAGTTTAATAGCTCGACATTTCCAAGAATTTATCTAAATCTTAATACTAATGAATGATTTAATATTTCATGACCATCAGACCTTTAGGTATATATCTATCTAGCAATATTTGTAAGAGTGACGCAAAGGTATTTTACTTACAGACTAATAGAATCTACTGAGGAAACTGTCGTTGAATAAATGTCTGAATATGCATCTGTTGTGCTGATATCTAGGGCAATGCCATTTGAAGAAGTATAGTTAAGATAAGACATGCTTGAATTCGAGGAACTACATTGATAGGTTGGTGCCGGTGGTAATTCTGAGCTTTTAACGGACCCTTGAGTGGTCATTTGACCGATACAAATCCACAGTGTCAATATGACTCCTATAATTGTACCACAAAACACACCCTGAAGTATTAAAAGTGTATGTCGTAATAAAATGAAGTTTCAGAATAAGAGCTAGCACACGAAGCCCATGAATATAAATGTACAATTAAATAATTTCTTATTGACTGAAGTTACAGCGTTTTTTTACGAAGTAAAATGAAAAGAGGGAAAAATCTACTATTCTTTCACACATAGAAAATGTCTTCTCTAATCTAGGTTTGTACAAAATACGGTCTATGAATTTCCTATTGCATTATGTGTTTCTTGCTTTTCTTGTTCCGGCATTTTATTTCTTTTTCGGCGGAATAATAAAGAATATTTCATCTTTCACTGCAAAGAAGACCAAAATAACGTAAACATGAAAGTTAAATGCATTGGACAGGGTAAATAGTTTTTGTGATGGAAACAGTGGAACGAATTCATCAATGTTGTATTGCGAATGCAAAATTGACGTAACATAACAAAATGAAAACATTCAAGATTTCTGTATATCATATGAATATTCTAGTAACTATCTTGAACATTTAGAAAATGTTCGAAATTCGTCAATATTTCTGTATTACTTATTGCTACTTGAATCAGTTCTTGCTAACATTAAATGAATATGATGACATCCAAAAGCATTTTATTTGCAACAAAATATTATTTTAATCAGCCCTAGCTACCATTAAAGGATGCTAAAATTCTTTCCCGTTCTTATTAAGATTATTTATGTGTAA
This sequence comes from Saxidomus purpurata, assembly GCA_022818135.1. Taxonomy (NCBI): domain Eukaryota; kingdom Metazoa; phylum Mollusca; class Bivalvia; order Venerida; family Veneridae; genus Saxidomus; species Saxidomus purpurata. The sequence continues at coordinate 45,978,990 of JAFMSR010000012.1, forward strand.
TTCACTTACAAAGGTTTCACTAGCATATATATTAAAAGAATTAACACAAATGTAAGGTGATTATTTTGTCATACAAATCACTAGCTTGGGAAGCTTTAAACAATCACCTCTGTATGACATGGTTTATTTATAAAGTACTGTGAAAGCAGAGAATCTGCTATTATTTGTAAGACATATTGAATTAAAACAGTGGATAAATACATTGAAATATTGAAATGTAATATCAAAGTAAAAAAGACACATGCTTTTGTATACATTTTCTAGACAACCAAACAAGTTAAATTTCTGTAAAAAAAAACGACTGAACATATAATAAATGATAATATTATGAACGCATTGTATGGTAATACCAAAAAAAAAAAAAAAATTGTGTTTACCTTTGACGATGCCCATGGACAAAATGCACCGAACATGAACATTCCCGCAAGAGGCCCATGGAAAGACGCTAATATACTGACAGCTATCTGATGTACACAAAAAGCAGTTACTTGACAAGATTTAACGAACTTGTTGGTATATCATAATGGGAACAAAAGTAATGTTGGGATAAATTCATGTTTTGGAAATTAAAGTACAATAGAGACAACAATGATTCTAACATATTATTGGAAACTATAGTATGAAAAATTGAGTAATGGGAAAGCCAGTACATAAGTGTTTTTGGACTCAGAACCCGGATGTATGAGCGTGTTGGTCGTAGGCCACAGTACTCTACAGCTGTAATATTGGATTGTCCAACTTATACTAATAAGGACAACATTAACAAAGAATAGAAACAGAACAGGAATCAATATTAACAGCAGAAACACTGTACAAGACACAGACACAAATTTTAAAGTGAAACATTGAACCTCACGACGTACCGACCTGTAAACAGTTGCATGGTCGGAAGGAAATGATTCCAGGTTTGAAAGTACAGAATCTTACATTTCTCTTCTTCGTGGACATATACAGCGATTTGTCTTTTGATATATTCACTTAACCACGAATTCAGATATAACGTGCAAACAAAATTAAATATGTGAAGGATACTTAATTATCGCCAATTATCTTAGAAATCATGGTTAACTTGGATTGGTACCTGTACAAGTGTGCCGCCAATAAGTGACGTAAGGAAAGCAATTACCACAGCAAGCATCCCGAAACCTACAACTGAATACATTTTCTATTTAAATCTTCCTTCATGTACACAACTGTTTGTTTATATATATATATACGGTAGCAAAGTCATTGAAAATGTGTAAGGCTGAACGAATAAATGTTGTTTGTGAACTAGATTATTTGGTTTTAGCGGTAATAAATGTTTCTAGTCTAACAGCGGGAAAAGTACAAACGGCAATCACCTGTCGGACGGTCATTACTTTAGGCAAGATATTACTAAGAAGCCTTCAAAGTTATGATTAACATTTAAGTCATAAGTGAAATGTATCATTGATGTCAGATTAAAAAAAAACTCGTAATGGAAATGAAACCATAACAAGAGAAATCAAATTGACCATGACGTGATAGTTGGAATGTGCAATCAAATAAGCCGCACATGTAATATATTTAGCTAACAGAAACAGTAGCTAAACATATATAATACCTGCTGCTTTAGCTATAAGGGTAGCTTTAACTTGGGACATTGGCTGCGCGAAAGGCTCAATGAGGTCTTCCCAAAGAAGCACTGACAGACTGCTTAGTCCAGAGGAGAGTGTGCTGAAAGTATACAGCATATTTTGTTCAACTTAATAGTTTATGAAGTGGTGTGTGAGGTTTATTGTTTACCAGTAGGTAAGCAAACGCTTTCAATAAGTGTTAATTTGTTTCTTGCAAAGATATAATGTAAACTAAAAATAAGTGTATGTGTGGGTAATGTTGTACTGTTTTTATTTAACGTGAAATATAATGCTTTGTTATACATTTTATTAGTGATCGCATTTGGACAAATTCACCATTGCCCAGTACTCCAATATATATATACTTGGTACTGAAATTTATATACTTCAATATTTACATGCATAACGTTACATGAGACATATTTGATGAAACATCATCACTGCTTACATGATCTCTCTGAACACGCTTCAATTCTTAATCTGAACATAAATCACGTTCGCAAGCATACAGGTTAACAAATTAGGTACTGCCATTTTTTCTCAGGCAGCAAAATATTGTCTTAAAACAATCTAGTCAAAACAACCAATGCTTATAATTGCATGTGTCCAATATAATAAAAAAGTAGACCTAACCTTAGCGATGCACTGAACACAGAAGCTAGGAAGAGTCCAGACATTCCAACTTGCTCACGAAAAAGGTCAATCACCATATATGGTATAATCTACAGAAGAAAACAAGATTATAAATATAGAATATTAGCATTGTGACCACCGAAATAACGGTAAATTTAGTAGGGACGAAAATTTATTTAAGTTACACTCATTTAGTAAAAAAAGAAATACATTACATGTAATATGTATATGTTACTGTTTGACTTACAGGGATAACCCTTTAAAATGCATGTTGTTGAAAATACAAAGTCTGACCATCATAATTATATTACTAATAAAGGAATGATAAAATTTCTTTTTTTTTAAAAGGTTATAACTGAGCAATGTTAACCTTAGTTTTGTTAGCTTCATATTTGCGTTCAGTCGCTGTGAAAAGTTGGCAAATTGTCTTTTTGTGCGCAAAACCTCTCATGAGTTTTATTATACATGAGATTTCCCCCAAAAATATGCGAACGAAATGTCTGGCTTACAAACCAAGATTTGATCATTGCCAAATACGCATACATACATATGCCACTAAAATTTATACATGTATTTCCAAAGAAAAATATTTTAGTAGACCTGGTTTGGATCCGAGATTTTCCCTGACGCTAGAGGATCACAGCCAGTCGTATCAAAATAAGCATATGCCACTACACCTTCAACGCATGCTAGGCACAACGTGATCAAGAATGCCGGAGCCGTTATTATTAATACCCTGCAATGTTGCAAAAGGATGAAAAGGGGAAGTGATTTAAAGATAGACGTTAAAACTTAGGCATAATAACAAGCGACTAGAACCTCCAACTTGTTACATAAACGTTCTAATTACCTAACATTCGTTTTGACTTCCATACTCTTGTGCTCCGGTGGTTCCGGATAACAAATCAGTTGGATAGATTCACTACATTGCAAAGGTTGATGATGCAATCTAATTTTATATGTAACACTTTGTTACTTTCTTGCAGCTTCCTGTGTTGGCATCGAGCTTATTCTCTGTACTGAAGACTGGTTGACGAGTAAACCAAAGCTGCGGAAGAATCCATTTATAGATAGACACCAGAATGTGTGACGTAGTGTGGGATCAGATCTGAAACTATGAATTTATAAAATAATCAGAGTAATAAGACGATTCTATAGTTAAATATAATGTTCAAAACATACAAAAAAGAAAAAAAGGAAAGTAAACAAAACATCACTCGTTAGTTTTCAATGCAAGGATAAGAAAGTCACTAATGACACTTTAATAACCAGAACACCGGGTGTCAATATCAAATTAATTCTTAAGATTTTGAAACTTACCGAGTGCAAAATGCTCAACAACAGTAATGCATGCATTGTGAACTTACTCGAAGAAGTTAAGCCTCTCCTTTTCATTTGCTAATGTCCATGTTTTCCCAATTCCTCCTATCTTCATTGTACCCTGCATACACAAAAAGGTCTTTACTACTTTGAATGAAGTTTTGGAGAAAAGGGCATTTAAGATTATGGCAGATATCTTAACGAATCACTTTATATAATCAAAGAACAAACACTTATCGCTTGTCAATGTCATAGGAAATATATAACATATATAATGCTACCTTTATCAAAATAGCAACTACACCGACAAACATGATCACTGTTTGAAAGACGTCAGCCCACACTACAGCTTTGAAGCCTCCCTGAAGACAGACTTTTATTACATAAATTATTGACATTCACTTAAGCTACATGCAATATTCATACAATTTGATAGTGATAACTATACACTACTTCAAATCACTATAACTACTTTATAATCACTGTAAGTAACTAAACAATCACTTTTAATTCAACTAAAAACGGGTAGTGAAGTACTAATATTGTTTTATTCATTACATTACTTTGAACAGAATGCGATGGTAAATGGTCACGTAAACTATGTTAGCAACATATTGTGTACGATCACATACTAATATAGCATATAGTAGGTAATATTTACATATACATGTATCGAGGAAACATACATGTTTAAAAGCATAAACATTTACTTTATCTAGAGACGTTGTTGCACATCAACCGATTTAAAGTGTAAAAATACTCACAATACTTGTGTATACTATAGCTGTCGCGGCAACTGCTACTATGGACACCCATAACGGTACGCCAGCCACTGTGAGCAGAATCAATACGTTTACATTTTGTAATGCTCGTTCTTCAATAATCATTTTAGTATATTTATATTCGTCATGTATAATAGATAATTTGTTCATCAATATATCTTTTGTTAACTATAACTGCATACTATTTATCCAAAGCAAATAATAGTCAAGTCAAAGTCAAAATGTTTATTGGCATAAACAAATACATGTTTTTCGCCAAACTTTCATTGGCGGTTTGTTTTTAACATTATTATTTTGAAAAGTATGAAAATACAACATATAGTAAACGTGACTAAATCAATCGTAAGCAAACGTTAGAATACATTATAATATATATACAAACGATTTTTACATTACTGCTTACAGCAAAAAGAAATTAACTATTATTATTTCGAATCTTCATTGCAAGATGTACGAACTTAGCAAGCTTGACATTTATAGATTTCCTTGAAGAAGACATGAGTTTTCTGAATTTGGTTAAATTGGGCCAGGTATAATAATATCTACTTAGAAGACTAGATCTTAAAACTCTGTACATTGGACATACTAACAAAAAATGATACTCTGATTCAACTTGATTCAAATTACATCTACTACAAATTCTATCACATCTAGCAACATTTCTATAACGACCTTCATCTATTTCAAGTTTATGAGATGAACATCTTAATCTTGCAAGGTCTTTTCTGTGTGCATCATTTGTAATAACATGCAAATAACTTTCTTGAACAAAGTTTGACTTATAAACTTGTAAACAGACAGACGTTCTTGTCATGGATTTCTCCAAGGCGTTTGACAAAGTCTCCCACAGTCTTCTCCTTCACAAGCTGAACCATAGAACAGATCAAGCATCACCTAAATGCTCTAAGACCTCCAATGGACCTCGCTACCGGACCGCATAAAGATCTCTTGCCTTACCCTCCTATACAATATCTCAAACGACCTTGTTGCCATCAACAAAACCAATTGTCATTTACCACAGTCTTGTCTCTCTCGACATACATCAACACACTCCTTCAAGATACCACAATGTTCTACAAGCCACCGTCAACAGTCATTTTTCCCTCGAACAATCAAGGACTGGAACAGCCTTCCGCCTGGATATCATATCAGTAGGCTCAGTTCATGCCTTCAAGGCTGAACTAGCCACCCTCTTTATCTAGACTCTAAAGAATGCTTTTATTTTTATCCTTCAATATACATACTCTCACTTTTATTCTTGTATTATCTTTGCACTACCCCTGGCAATAATATTCAGTCTGTTGAATGTGGCCAGTATCTGGTAGAGTAGAAGTTATATATTATTAAGCATTTAACAGTTCTTTTCTGGAAGGCCAGTGACTGCTTGAAAAGGTAAGATTTTCACGGATTTGCATACTTAGCATACTGTTTATTATTGACCTGTTATCTAACTACGAAAACATGATAAATATCTCTGTTGCTCACTATGTGGAATATAGTTCTTTAATTCCCAGAAATGACTACACATTTTAAACCATTGCCTTCAACCATACTTTTTTTTAATCAAATCTGCTGAACTAGATATATATATAAATAGATGTATATAACACTCACTGTTGAACAAGATTGCAGTTTGATGACTAAATGTCCTTTTCAACATTTAATTAGTCATCCATCTACACAAGGAATTGATTTATTGCATCTTTGTGTAAAAATGTAATAAATAAAACTAAAAATATACATAACTTAATGCGACATCTGGTTTAATATTACAAAAATATTTATTTTTGGCGGCCATCTTGGATTTTGGCAGCCATATTTGATTTTTACTGACATGAATGTGTGTCTTAATAACAGGTTAGACACTAAACTAGCATTGTGCAAAGTTTTTACCTTCACAGATGATATAGAAAAATGTTATGAGCGGATTCCAGAAATTCTTAATTATATTTAATTTTTTCAAATTTTTACCCCAAAAAAAAGGGATTTCGCACCAGCAGATTTTAGTAGATTCTGGTATGTAAGCTCGTATTAAGCTATATATCACACATGCCAAAAATCATTTCTGTAGGATTTAATTCCCCTATTTTTCATAAATACCCTCTACCATTAAACTGTTTGTAATAATCTAATTTCGAAGAAGCCTCCAGTTCTGAACACCACTGCTGTAAATATTGATAATAAATTCTCTGAAAAACTGCATTTATATTGGCTACAGTTATTCCACAGAAAAGAAAAACCAAGTTCATTTAATAAGTTTCTGACATTATTAGACCAGCTGTTTGACAATGTATTGTCACTTCTGTGTATCATCATTAACTTGTACATTAATGAATTAGGCATTTTCATTATTTTGAACCAATACTTGATAACTCTTACTTTTCGTAATACATTTACTTTTCGTAATACATACAAAGGAAATACACCTAATTCACCATACACTACGTTGTTGCATGTTTGATAGTCTAAAAGAGCGCTTACTGCGGTATGGGAGCGAAACACTTCATTCCATTGCATTAACACCTGTCTCTGAGCACTTTATTTAAACAATTCGAAATAAAACATATTACGAAGACAAGTTGAATTGTAAACTTACCAGCTTGTAAAGCTATAGCTGGCCCAAACAGAACTATACCAAGATACGCTATCTACAAAGATACATACATGTACATGAAATGGAATTTTAAATTGTTACAGTCCGTTTGACAGTTTATGAAAAATGAATAAAATGAAATAAGTAATAACTTTGTCATTTGGTAATATTAACAGTATATTCAGAATGCATATTAATTATAGAGGAGTTCAAGTAAGTTAGTAAGGGATCAGTCTAGACAAACGTTGTATAATTTTGCACTCGTACTATCATCATCTACAACCTTTCTACTTTATGAAAATGTCCAATCTTGTCTCCTGATAGTGGTGGAAATTGAACTTCATGGACAGCTTATTAGATGGACATTATGGCCTTATTTTATCTCCAAGAACAAGAAAACTTATCTTCTTCGTTACTTTTAACTATATAAACCTTTAAGAAAGGTAAAAACGATAATAGCGTCTTCTGATGGGAAGGTCAAAGTCAATGTCCAAGAATTACATGTAATTGGTAAAAGATAAATGTATAATTGTCATGTGGTCTGTAATTTCATTGATAAAGTTACGGCTTTGCATCAAAAGTCTCCGGCTGTACACATTTCTTTTTATTTCAGCAAGCGTGAGTCTGTGTGAAAGTGTTGAGCTTCACTCTTTACTAAGTATCTGTAGTCTGTAACGTATGTGAAAGCTGTGGAGGTTTTGGACAATTTGTTGATAATAAGAGGTTGATATAAGTTGTAATAATAATAATAATAATAATAATAATAATAATAATAATAATAATAATAATAATAATAAAATTAACCAGGTGATGTGAACACAAAACTACAACTAAAACTACTTAACAGGTAACCTATCGATTTTCATGAAAGTACTTACATAGTATAACATTCCCAGAAGGGTACCCAGTATTCGGACAGGTTTTGATCGAAATCTTTTCTCCAAATACTGAAAAAGCAGAAGAAAAGCATACTCTCATCAATAAAACAGGCAAGAGCATGGACTTAAATTGGTGTCTTGTACTCGAGTAGTTATGGAGAGGCATATCAACAGCAAAAATAAAAGAAACACCATCATTTAAAGCTACTGTTTGCATACTCTTATTAGTATCAAGAAAGAGCAGCATTTAGCAACCCCACGTTAATAAGAGAATACAAATGATAGTAGGAAAAATCGAATGGCTGAGTGACAGAAAGGACCAAATACCAGGTTGTACATTTGAGTTTGAAAAAGGCATATTTATTAAAAAGAATAGTGAAACCTTTACTTCATATGAGAAAAATGAATGATTTAAACGCAGCGGTAAGGAAAACACACGCATTACTAAGATCTCCTCATTACATTTATGTCGCATACACCTGCTTGTGCCATTAATGCCAAGGACCACAATGGAAATAAGGTAGAATCACTTTTCCCTTTTTTGTGTTATCCTTGGTATTGATGTGCATATCATGGTTTATCAACTTGTGTATACAAATGTACATCTAATTATCTGTATAAGTATGCATCATGTTTGTTTGAACCATGTTTGTGCATCTGTGATATACTGAAATAAATCTATCTATCTGTCTATCTATCTATCTATCTATCTATCTATCTATCTATCTATCTATCTATCTATCTATCTATCTATCTATCTATCTATCTATCTATCTATCTATCTATCTATCTATCTATCTATCTATCTACCTGATGTTGTTGTAGTTGCTAAAATTTACCTAGCGAGCAGTTTACCGAACCATCATTCCGGGAAAGAACAAATACTAGAACCCTATCCTCCGCAAGAAACTGACAACTTTCTGACTTAAAGAGACATGGTCGGTAGCTGGACTCGAACCCATGATCCTCTGAGAACAGTAGCCTTTACTTTATGCTCGCGAAGAAAATGTGTTTAAAAATGTTCATATTCATATTTACCTCGTAGGCGCTTGTCAATTTAAGCGGGTGTATCAAAGCTACTACCATACCCAGTGTTAAAACATATGAAATGAACCATCCGAACGTTTCGATAATAATCTGTATGCCATAGACATATACCTCAGCAGGGGTACCTGGAACAAGACTATTAATCATGAGCAAACTTTTAATGTATGACACGACGTGTTATTTTAACAGCTTGATTTCTTCAGCATTTTTCTATCGCCAAGACTCTATTTGAAGATTTGACTTGCAGTTCATATTCAGAAAATGTATATTTGTGTCAAAACGAAGTCAATCAGTTATTTCTAAGTAGAGGAATAACCCAGGAAACGTTCTTTGCAGATATTATATTGTATTTACTGTATATATAACCTTGTATTCGTCACACAAAGAAAATGTATTTACATCAAAAAGGCATCACAGAATTATATTACATTTCAAAGAGTTTCAAAGTGAGTCAAACTGAGCAATTCCTTAGCCGGGCATATTCTAATAAAGTAACTGATTAGATGTTCTCATGTTTTATTTTATCAGAATGCGTCCATCATTTGGTAGGATACAGTGAATACCACTTTTGTATTAGTTACACACGAATAAACCTTTCTTTGAGGGTTGTGGCGATGGCCAAGTTTGTGTGTTAGTCGTGTGTGTTGATAGACAATTAGGTCATATCAATGTGGGCTTTAGGCTTACAATAAATTTTGTTAAAATATCTTTTCGTAATTATGGAACTTCGAAACATTTCTAATGATAAAGTAACCTCACCTATCATTAGAATTGAAGATTCAAACGTCACCATCATCGACAATGCAACTGGTAATACCGACATTTTTCGGTCCCCGACGAAAAATTCCGAAGTTGTTCTTTGTTTCCCTCCAGTAATTGCATGATAGATACCGATACAGAGAGAAATCAATATGGTTAAGAAAAATATCAAGTAGTCCACAATATGGAATTTTATCATCGAATCCGCCATTTTATTTTTACGCAAACAAGGTAAAACATTCAAATAAGATACAAAAAAGAAGAAAAAAAAACAACATTATAGATGCTGCTTTTTCTGAAAAAGGTAATATTGTCACTTGTATTTTTCCCGGCAACTTTTCAATATAGAGAAGAACGTAATATAACTTGTGTTATGTTACACTAGTAATGTATATGCATGTTATTATAACGAAATAAAATGGTACGCATGACATTATATATAATACGATAATTAAAACTTTATCTAATCCTATTTTCATGTAGTTGTATAAGGCAAAACATAGCATTAGAGTTCAATGTGTTGTCATGAATATGTATAAACACTTATGGTTGTTGACCTGTGCTTGTAAGCATGTCATGACTACACAATCTGATGAAAACTATAAGAAGGATGAAAGAGTTGTGCATTTGCACCAAAATCAGTCAGTCCACCTCATAACAGCACTGTGACTTTGTTGACTTTCTGAACCATTACAGCAATATGAAGTTTAAAAAGAAAACTGGAAGTTTCTTGCAGAGGCAAATGGTTCCAGTGTGCGTTCACTAAATGAACGTTGTCGAGTTTTGTTGTAGTGTTGTCGTAGAAAATGTGTAAAATGCAGAATGATGCGTTAGTAACTTAAATAGTAAGTGATGTCAGGAAGAAATGGCAACATGATATAATTATTTCACTTAAAAAGCGACTCAGTGGGAAATCAAATATTTGCAATTAAAAGTGAACGGAGAAATTTATGAACAGTAATACAAACGTTATACAAATATAATAGTCACCGACTATCAGTCACAATGTGTACTTTTTATATTTCAGTTCATATTATACTTCATGTCAAATATCCGTAGAATTATGTACCTTTGCTTTATAATATTTCTAATACTTTAAATACAGTAAATTCAAACTACTGATCGAACACTTTCCCGCCTGACTGAAGACTTATCGGCAAATCGTTTGTTTACATTTGGTCTTAAACCAACTTGTCGTTTGTTTAATGGAATGGGGGTAAACGATTTTTGATTTGTTTAAGAAAAGCGAAGCCAATGTTATACTGGACTAGCATTGTTAAAGGATATATGAAAGGAAACGAGGAAATAACATAGTATCTTTATCATATATGGATATTTAATGCACGTGAAAACGGTAGGTTGATTCTTTCTCTAATAAATACGGTTTTAAATTATATTAGGCTGTAAATGAGCGAGTTTTAATTCAATGGTAGTGAAAGTTTACAAACACAACAGAAATTTGACACCGATTCTTATAGAAGAGCAACAGACCATTAGGTCAAAGACGGACGTCTTTTTCAGCAGGCAAAAACATGAAACATTACATGCATATATACACAAGCAGATATTAGAAAATTGCTTTTAGTCAGTTCTTTCATTCTCATAGTTGACAAATACAATATTGTTATATGGTATTTGTAATTTAACAGTATTCTTGTAAATGGTTCCTACATTCATTAAGGTAAATGTAGATACACATTTAACGGTAGAAACCTCTTTTCCAGTTCAATAATTGAATTTTTAAAATTAATACTGTCTATACATTATATTACATGTGACAGTTGCCTCTTAAATGAGTAACTTTGTCACAACAGGCCATTTTAATCGTCCTACCATTTTAGGAATTCTCAATAATTTAAACCAAGACCTGTCAATTATTGAACAGCGAGCTTTTATTAGATTAAACAGATAATAGTGCGTTGAGCTGTAAAGATTTGTATGTAACCTTTCATTATTCCATATACCTAATCAGTTTAAGTGTTTGCCTTTTGAAATAAATTGTCACTTTTTTGCTTGGTACGATCCCATTTTATCATTAACGCGATGTATAAATGTAATAACTACATACAGTTTGAAGGTTAAAGCAAAAACCTGATACAACTGATTATAACTTATGAATCTTTTTATGTAAATGTCAACCAACAGCTCGTAAATAACCGTTCTAATACTTAACAACCGTCTCCGTGGTAGAGTGGATAGCGTCGCTGACTTGAGATCACTGTAAACTCTCATGGGTTCGTGCCCTGCTACCGACCATTTCTGTTTATGTGAGAAAGTTGGCGATTGACTAAAGTCTGGTTAGTTTGTTGTTACAATACTCGGTCTGTCACATACACTTTAGCCTCTCTGCAATGCTTCTATCTCAGTATAACTCTACAGAAAGAAAGAATAGAATGAAAACCGAAACTCACATACATGTAGGTATGTTTTATTTCCTGAAATTTACATGGGCGTATAGATAAACACTACTATAACCCCAACTCACTGTTATTGATATTCGTTCGAGCGGAGCCCATATTCATTGTTCATTTGATGAAAAGTTTATATGTAATGGCCCCGGACTAGTAGGGGAAACCTAGCCTAGTTTTCTTGAGATCGGAATAGATCTATTCTATCCATTTACTATAGCTAGATTATTTTCAAAGGCTGTAGAAAATTGCTACCTTTAATTCACATAACATTATCAAGTTACCGAATGGCGTTGAGATGAAAATACACCCCGTGAATGTACAACAACAACGTGACGTAAACAAACCAATCACAAGTTGTTTACTATTTACGATCATCACCAAAACAAGGATATCATTAAGTATGCCCATAGTATTAACCGAGCTATCATTGCAGATTTACGGCTCTTATCTCAGTCAGTTCAAATACTTATAGAAATCTATTAGGTATGATTAATACGTTTGTGTTAAAAAGTAGCGCTATGAATTATACCAAGTGTAAACATCTCTGAAAACACTAAGTTAGCGGCTGACAAAAGCTAGAACTTCATTTGCCAAAAATTTTAACATAAATGTGTTTTTTTATTGTAAAACTATATTGAAAGGTCTTTTTTCAAATTCAATAAATTTCAATAAATGTCATAAACTTTGTTACCTGTCTTCCATTTTTGAACAAGACTTACATCAAGCGGTAACCCCCTGTTTGCAATTTGTACATTGTTCCTTGCTTATGGGAGCCGGGTCATGGATGGTTGAACAAAACATTTGATAAACTCCTATGACCGTTATTGTATGGAGAAGGGGTTGGGGGGGGGGGGGGGGTATAACCGTCCATCACAGACCGTGTAAGAACATCAAATTAATTTGGAGACGGATATCAAAAATCTATGACACGGTTCCCTTAGGCAGAGAATGTTGTATAAAATGCAACAAAACATTTTAGTGTAGGGGACTATCCGCAGCTGCAAACTTATAAAACGGTTGAAGATTATGGTGAATGCAAAACTGGCGTTACCTTGAAATACTTATTTAATTACGACAGCCTCAAGATTTTGCTTTGTCGTTTTGCAGGTTCAACTTGGGCTCTGTCCCGTTTTTCTTTTGCCATTATGACTATATCTAAGGACGACCGTGTTCCTAAACGTCGTCTCTGATGAAAGTAGTTCTATAACCATAACTGTGGTAATTCGTAACAGAAAAACAGAAAAAAAACGTATGATTGCCAGCAGTGTTCGAACCCATGACACTAAATTGTTAAAAGGCTACAGTGGCTTACAAGTACCCGATTTAACTACATGGCCCCTACTATAACTATTGAAATTTGGCGATACATAGCGCCTCCGTACTTTTATCGTTGACAGTGTTTGTGTAATGTGTAACTACTATTTCTGTAATGTCAAAATGGCGTAAATATAAGATTCGAGGTCCCAGTGTTTCATTGGATTCTATTATATTTCGAGACACATAATTCAAATGTTAAGTAAACACGAGAGCTAAAAAACTGCTTTATTCATGGTATCGATTTCGAACGTAACATGAATACTAATATTTCAATCTGCATCAAGGATTCTATCCCGTCAATAGCATTTCACTTGATGAAATCAAACGTAAACTTCCGAATAAACATGCACAATAAATTTACCTATTTACCAGTTATATTGCATTGTTTACCTTTGACATGCTACAATATGTAGTTTGTACATCTTCTATGGTTGCCAAGTCCAGCTTAAGAAGTTTGTTTGCTTATAGATAGTAGTGTTTACCAGAGAGTTTAGTTATCATGGACTAAAGAACATAAGGTACATCTTGATTTTCATAAAAGTAAAACAAACTTAATTGCCTCAAACTGTATCATTTGTTACCTTTTTGAATGCATAGGCAACTGCAAAACTTGCGTTAATCGACAAAAACGAAACCGAAAACACTGGTTTCAGTATGATCTGAATTAAAAATAATAACTTCAGATTTACTACTAGCCTGGGTTTGGGAAATAACGGTTAAGGTAATATTGCCGCAATTCCTACAATGAGGAGGCAGTCTGCAGTTTTCTTGGCTTTTCACACAACACTCGACTCCGCAACTTTCAAAACCACAACCCAAACACTGTAATCACACACCTGAAACAAATGTAGTACATTTTTAGCATGATCATGTGTGACTCAATAAAATGCCAGTAATTTCAGTTCAACACCGAAACCTTCATCCACCAGCTCATCATCTGTGTTTTCCAATATCGCATACACGCATCAATATATTTATTTCAAAAATGAATATTTTAGAGGTATTTTATTATGCCGATCTGCAATGTTACTGTCTGTTGCTGACGAGTTACTGATAATGAAGACGATAGTCTGTATAGAATGAATAATATTTAGTTTGATTAGTTATTTAATAAAATTGTCATTAAATGAGTGATTTCATATGGACCCAGTTATTTGTCCTCTGGCATTTGTATTGACTTCGCCCTACAGGCTCGGGTTAATGTCAATGCCCTCTAACAAATAACAGGGCCAATATCAACCCACGTTTAATAACATACGTATATATCCAAATAGCACAAGTTAGAGCTTTCGTCCATGTCGTGTGCCTTTTTTGTATAAAAATTGAGAACTGTATCCGTTTCTTTTGGTAAGAACGTGAAAGGTATTTAGAGATCGACATGCATTCTAAGTGCGGTAAAAATATGATTACTCGTTTGGCAATCATCAAATAGGGTTCTGTAATATCTTCGATTTAATTCTCTTGCCAGAGCAATACAAACGGTTGTACTGAAGTTGATGCATTTAAATAGTGATACATTTTTACGACCTTTTCTTTACACAAATACGGTCCCCGATCTGCTTGCGGTATAAATGGTTCTCAGAGCGAGTTGAACAACTTGTTTGATATAGAACACTTTTTTAACAATGGACACGCCCACTTGAGAAAGAACTGAATACATCAATAAATGAATCAAAGGTAGATATCCAAGTCATCTTTTTATTGTGATTTATTATTTCATTTTATGATTAAAAGGCAGAAAGGATGAGTTTGAATTGATGTTTTATAAGATAATTTAGCTGGAATAACGTGCTACAGTTTAAAGGTGTTCACTCAGTTTAGAAAAGTCATACATCGACCATATATAGTATTAATATTCATGAATTTGGCTTACTTTGCGTCGTTTTAATCCTATGCTATTTATTTTATGAAGTGATATCTGTGGTCAATACCCATTTTCTCTCTTTTAGAGCAAATGGCGGTCAAACATTATTTACATATATATTTAAAAAAATAATTTAAAATATGTCTATATAATCAATTCCAAGCAAAATTAAATGTTTTTGTTAAATACGAGAGTTTTCACAAGAAACCGTAAGGTGATGTGTTTTATAGATGTAGAATTGTTACGTTAATGTGACATTTAGATAGGGAATGGTATCAGGGTGTACTTATCTGTGAACGGTGTGAGGGCGCACGATGTCGATTTAGCAAATGATCAAATATGATTGGATATGTCTTCTATGTGCCGATTCTTACTTATGACTGCTTTTAAAAAGGACTTTAGTCACGATGTTGCTAAAATTCCTTATTAACAGCATTTAAAAGTGAGAATCGGCGGAATGAACAAATATACATAATAATTATCTAATCATATTTGATCATGCCAAAATGCAAACGCCTACACATCAAATCACTCTTTGATAAATTAAATATGACAGTGGCAAATTACTAAGCTTACTTTTGCAACTGTCTGCGTAAAATGCTTCCCAATCAATCAGTCAGACATAGCTTAATGATTACAAAAGAAACAAATCAACAACCGTATCGGTAATAATGACTTCAGTTCAAATCACTGTAGCTGTTATTAATGCATGTGTTCACCATTGATCGTTTAGGTAGCCCAGGACTGATGTTTTGAAACTATCCGATGTCAGAACCTTTAACGCATCTTTCCCACAAATTGTTCAATTATTTTGTATGTTTACAAGATCGGGAAAACTAACATTTTTATTCACATTATTGAATTAATATCTAGGGAGAATTCCGATCCCCTTAATTTGAATGGTACAAGCGAAAGGATATGCCTGAATAAAACCCCGACATACACAATATATTAGAAAATATTAGAATATCTGCAAATATGTTTCAAATTTTTGAAGAGGATTATGAAAATAGTCGTTATAGAACACCTTCAAGGTAAATATATCATTCTAAATATTTTTACGAAATGAAACATTTTTTTACTGATAGCATAAGACTTTATGAAACCAATTTGAGTAAATCTAGACAGAGGGCAAATGTTCGAATTGGAGTAACTTTTTAAGTGATCGTATCGCAGTTGAATACCAGTAGTTAACTTACTTTATACTAGTCACTACAGCTTAAGAAATCTAAACTGGACCTTAACTTAATGGTACTAGTTGAACGCAATTTTACTTGTGCTCATTTTCCTGGCACCGTTTTCAATAAAGCCCAGTTGTATGATACTTGTATTGCTTAAGTCATCGGACGTTTGGACGAGATCATTCATAAAGATGAAATTCAGAACTAGCAGTGTCAACTATTTATTTTCTTTGTGTTCTTCGACTGTTTATATTTCTTGTGCAAATAGCGGCTTACTGTGGTACGCGTGCCAAAATGTCTGTTGAATTGCTTAAAGTCCCATTAGATACTCATAAATAGATGACAAATTTGCAGATAGAACAATGATAGAATTGTGGTCTGTTTAGTCTAAAACAATGTTGATTAATGCATTTCTTCTTCATGAAAAAGCATTGTCAGAATAATGATGTTTCTTACTATTTTGCAGCATAATTGAAAAAATAGTGCGCTACATTTCTAGCATGTACCCTAGAATTTAAAAGCAACGTTAGGAATGCTTTTTGAAAAAATGACGGTCAATTTCACCGGTAAGACATCTTTTTGAGTAATAAAAGGGCTACAAGAAAGTATAAACCCAAAAGCTAATGAGTCTAAAAAAAGAGAACAAAATGAATTAAGAGTCAGTAACTAAAGTAATGACAATGCAATAGAAAATGACGTACTTGACAGTATAAACTTAGCTAACAAAAATAATAATATGTTACAGTTTTCGACGAACGAAAGATTCTGAAGTAATACAGAAACTACTAGACGAGCAGAGAGAAAGAGAGTGTAAAGAAAGGTATATCGAAGAGCCAACGGCGTGCAAGCATCAAACAGAAGAACAACCAGTAGATCCAGCCATGTCTAACGTGAGTATGACTTCTATTTCATCGGCCACATTGTTCTGTAGAATAAAGGAACAAGAAGCCCTTCCCGTTGAGAAGTTTTGAAGTAGCTCTATAGGTTAAGAATATAACATCTTATTTTTCGAAGGCATTTATCAACTGCTTCATTCTACACAATGCTCTTCCTAAACTACAGAAGTCGATGGGGGTATAATTCATAATCTACGTCTAAACTAAAACAGTGCATACTTATTTTGATTGTATTATGTTAAACCTATTTATCATTGATCGACTATAGGCTTAAGTTCACACAAACTTCATTACCTACGCAAAATGCTTGTTGGAGGTCTGACCAGGTACTTTACTATTTAGAATTCTATAATAAACATCCATCGGACTTGAACTTTCAAGGCAAGTGTTGCTATCTGTTACTATTGACTCAATGGCCAAATTCACATTAAGCTCATTTTAGTTGCTATTTCCATTACCTTATGACCCATGCTTCTTATTACCTCACTTAAATGGATTAATAGGTTAATCTTGTACTTGTTATACTATCCGTTTTTAAATGGTTATGTCAATATGTAAACTGAAAACTAAAAATATAATTTCCCGTATACTTTTAATATACATGTAATTTCTTTAATTTTGTTTCGCTTTTCCAGCATAAGCAATTAATGCTATTTCAGGGATTTTTGCTTGAATGCCATGCTTTTGCAAATCAGAATATCATATATATATATATAGATCTATCATCAAAATGTTAAAAAATATTACCAAATGTATATCTTTAAGAAAGCACCTATTTATGCATTACACAGATTGTGTTTTGAATGATATACTAATCAAATAATATATGTAAATGCACCTAAAACTATTACGATGTAATGATAAAGTATCTGTTTGGCTAAGTTTAGTACATTTTTTTGTATTGTGCTGATATTAAAATGATGTCGTACATGGGTATTTAAAACAATTTTGCAACTACATTGTATTTCTATATCTTTGTAAAAAGCATTTGAACATCAGTGGAATAGGGAAGAGCATATAGATAGAGGACTAGTAAAGATAATCTGTGAAATTTACCCGATACACTATTTTAAAACGCAGTTTCAGGTGTGAAGTTTACAAAAGGTTTTGAAACCGTGAATTTTAAGCGGATCAAAATTTAAATCAAACACAAACAAATCGAATGTGCTTCTTTTAAAAATGTTGAAAGATTTCAATGCTTTATGTAGGGTAAGGAATTTCTGACCAACACATGAAGTAGCATTTATAAAATGATCAGAAGAGTAAATAGTTACACTTATTGACAGTGAACTGATAAACATTATTGACACGTTGTCACGAAGGAAATATCGTTCACTGTGATATAATAAGACCATTTTCAAACATTTATACACTCAATATTAAAAGATCAACCAAGGAAACGGACACATCTGACCTAGATTAGCACTAAGGCTAAATATTTAGGTGAACTAAATCTAATGCTTAAGGACAATGTAAACAAATGCTAAAGCATTGCATATTTTAGTTTAACCCTGTTACATTCAATAACCATAATTCATGTCTATTTTCTTTGCATAAATTGGTTTGGAATATTAGAGCCTTTAGCCTTTAAAAAAAAAAAAAAATTGACGTTACAGTCGCTTAATTTTAGACCATGACCAATTTAATCACCGTCATATATATGGCTTGAATCTGGTGTTAAATTGAATGTTTTATCGCTTAAGCTAAAGTCACAGTCAAGAATTATTAATTTCTAATAAATTAATTGATAAGTTAACTAATTTGAATATATTTTATAATTATTATAAGTTATCATTCAATTAAGTACCATTATGTTTTTACTTTGCTGCCAGAATAACATATAGGTGGAATAAAATTTTGATTTTATGAAGACTAGTTTAATAAATTTTGCTGAAGCCATTCGTAAACAGTATTCTACATATTATAAGACGAAAATTGACGTATCGCGCTTTTTTGGTCGTGGAGATGTATGGAACATCATTTACAAACAACTTAGAACACTTTAATAAGTGAAATACGTGAACACTAATCACAAGTTCCATGTCATTACAGATATAAGCTTTACTCTAAATGTCTATATGTTTCATTTGTAGATTGGACTACTTCGTATTATAGAAATAAACAAAATTATTGCTGCGTTTTGCTAGCACCCTAATATGTTGCACTACTTATAAACCCACTCATTGAATAACACAAAATCTGGTTAATATAATAAATACTTTTCGTCAATGTTCATACAGTGTATGTGTCTTTCGTCCACTAAACCTAACTAGTACAACTAGTAAAGATTAGTCAAAAAGTGTCTATAAGTTCACCTTAGCAAAGACCAACAGTTCGAAAGTGAATGTGCGAAAGCCGGAGTCCAACACAAGGGAGGTCTTTTATTGCTACATATGCAATAATTTGCATATTCCTGTGATATAGACATCTGACATATACCTATTTATAATGGCCAAGCGACGAAATAGACTGCTCTAATTACCTCCGAAATGATTGTGAGAAAAATAATTTTATAGTGAGATGGAACTGTTAATACTGACCGTAGTGTAACAGAACATTGAAATAGTCTTCAAATCGTAAGGTACGACTGAATTCTTTGTATACATAGTTTTTATTCTTTTACTGACAATAGTAGCCAGATGGTATAATAATATACATCCTTATTGCTTTTCAGCCTTACATGGACAGAGGCTTTTCTATGCCTTACCAAATATCTCAGAATAGATATAGAGAGGTATTTTATCAGAGCAGTTAGGACCTTTGGGTACCGTTTCACGTCCGTATTCAATTAGTTTTCTTTAAATGTCCTATATTGTTCGAATGGAATGTTAAGTACCGGAGCAATAGATTCAGAGATTCGAGTAAAGAGTTATTGTTATAATATACATATAAAATGGTAATTCAGAAAACGCACACTCTTTTATGTATGCCACCATACAACATATTTTTTTAAAAAAGAGCTTTTTTTTCAGTAATAATAAATATAAGTACCATTATCAATTTAACTTCCCATATACCGGAAATGAATGCTCTATTTATTCGAAAACAGTGGTGACGTATACCTTTTTCATTTTTTTATCGCATCATCTTTAAAAAGCGTTGTCAAAGAGCGTATATTATGTTTTGCATATCATTGAAACAATAATTCATATACATTCGATTTAAAAAACTGTAGAACGTTTTTCGTATAAATGACGATCAATATCGCACGTAAGACATATTTCTTGGTAATATAGAACTACATTTAATTTCACATCCAAAGTAGTAATAGCACGTTTAGAGATACCAAAATCCGTGTAAAACCATATTTCATTTAATAATGAACATATAGCTTAATAATATTTTATTTTTAGCTTCATTTTCATACATCATGACTACTTTATGCATTTCATTGAGGACCACATCATACGTGTAATAAGAGCGGTAGATTTTATCTGTTTTAAAACATAGTTAAGGTACATCTAGATTCTATCAGTAAAGACAATTAAACAGATGTTTCAATATTCGTCGGAAAAAATTACTAGTTTTGTCAAAGTTTATAAACGTTTTTGTCAGGTACCCAAAGGCTGTTATATTGGAACTGGGTCCCCTCGTACACTTTGCACTTTACCTATGCCATTATGAACCGGAACTAGCGAAGAGCACTCTAAAGCTTTTTTAATTGTTTCAGTGTTGCAGAGATGCAATAGATATGTTTGATATGCATCGACTATATACCATATAGTCGTATTTACTAATAAAGAACAAATTATAAAGAAAATTGCACCATGTACAGCTTATACACCTTTTGTGACTCAGGGTTGTTCCAGAGATAATGTTTACCACAAATTTAAGTTTTTTTCTCTACAAGTTCTGGTTCGTGTTTGCATAGCAAATGCAGTTCTTATTCACTGTGTACATGTTATTTAGGGCTCAGGTGGTTTTGGACATATTTGTAGGTAGTTAATTATATTTCACTTAGGTATCGTATATTACGTTATGTAGAACCTGGCACAGTAAGTCAGAAACCTTTGCTAATAGGAAAACATTATGGCATGTTAGTCAAATTTGTTAGATAGATTTTTTAGAAAAAGTAGACTTAGACTGCATCGTATTTTAGCATTTATAAATAAACTGGTGTGAAAGCAGTATGCGAAGTAGCAACTGGTAGAAGAACACCAGTTTGCTTCACTGCTATGGATATCTTTACATGTATAGATTTATTGACGGAATGCACACTAAGCGACTGTGAAAATGACTCAAAAACAATCATCTCTGTTTTGACTTCCTTTATAACACAAATCAATATACCATGGCTATCGAAAATGGTAAAACAGTTTGTGAATTCCGGAACAAGAAGAAATACCATAGCCGCGCAAATGAAATGTGTAGATGCACAGTGGACCGTTTAGGTTTGGGTGGAAAGTTTGCTAGATCTAGATTGTGTGTGACTGTTGCAGTTTGTATTTTTATTTGACGGGTATGGAGGAAGAGTTTTCATTAGTGTAATATCTAAACAAATGCTTTATGTACCAAATGTCACAGTGGTATTTTATTTGAGTAAGACTTTTTATAAAGTTTCCTTCTGTAACGTAAGAAAGGTTTGGAAGCAATTTGTAAAAACTTCAAGCCTCAAAAAGCACATTTGCTTATAAAACATAAGTAAATTGTACACCATAGATTAAAACAACCGATAAGTCTAAAGCCTTTGCATGTGAAAGAAGTATGTGCTTTAAATAAGTAATGTTGATGTGTTTATTCTAAAGCAATGCTTCCTTGCAGCAAGTGTTCGGTACAAAACCGGAGTACAACTATCCTCAGGAAAAGCTCGAACCCCTTGCTGGAAGAGTTAGTATCTCTTTTACTTATTTTTGACTATTAAAACTAATTTTGATTTGTATATTTTGTTCGACACTACACGCTCTTTTCAAAGAAATGTAAATATTTAATGTTGATATTTAGTAGACCGTTAACTTTTAGTTTTTCTTCGTTCTAACTTGATGATAGAAAAATGCCAAAGCTATGAATCTGTCCGATCAAAGTGATATAAAAAATAATTTTACGTATTTATTTATACCAGGCATTGCCCCCGAACAATTATCGTCCGAACAGTTTCACACCTGGAGTAAGTCCAAATACACGTGGTGTTGGGGTTTTCGTATTTATTTTACATTGTTTCAAGTTTATTTAACATCTTTTCTTATGCCGATCTAACTGTCAAGATCTTGGGTCATATCAACTTTCATAATTAAATGCGTATGCAAAAATAACTTGTGTGGCATAAAGATACCATCGTCAATGACATGATCCTGTACTGCAATTTGATTATACAGTTTCAAATATTTTACATTAAATAAAAAAAAGTGTGCTATTCACCTCACATATGTGTGTTTCCATGACATGTATGTATATGTTTTTTTTGTACATATTAGAAATATATCAAATACATATCAAATAAAGTATCGAAACTATCATAGAGTAGAAAATTAAAACTAAAATACCGTAAAAACCAAAAGGCAAATTTTCTGCAGTTTGGCATAAAATGGTTCATGGAAAGCCCATACAAATTCTGATTATTCAAATCAAAATTTTCTTCAATAAAGTAGAAAGCTTCCTACTTTTTCTATAAAGAGAGATATATTGAATAAAGGAGGTTGAGTAAACTCAGTTGACCATATCCTGTTATATAGGCAATACCAACCGTTCGTGCACGATAATTGCGCTCATATAAACAGCTATAATTGAGGATAAGTCAAATAATGGTGACAAACCAAAATGGAGAAAACATGAGAGACCTCTCTTTATTATAAAATAGCTATTTTTTATGTAACATACTTGTATTAGGGTTTTTTCTGTTGAAAAAAGATGACAGTGTAATTGATTGAATAATGACTCTCTTGTTATGGCCTTAAAACTGCATAGCACGATTCATTGAAGGTTGCAAGTAATTCACAGTTAAACTGGTCATGTGCTTAAATAATGGCTGTTCTATTTACTGAAGAAAACCTACGTACCTTTTGCGCATAGAATGTCAGTGTTTTACATAGAAACTATGAATAAAACTTTTTTAAGTTCATTTCTGTCGGGGATTTGAAGAGTTGGTGTATATATTTATCAATATCAATATATGTTACTTGGCGCACAATAGTTAACAAGACAATCCAATTTTATCAAGTATTAAGTTTTATTTCTGATCAAGGCTTATTACAAGCATGTGATAAATCACAGCTATAACTAACATGTGATACTTTATCATGTTATTTTGAGTCGCGAACTGCCGAAAATCAATATACATCGGTCTCGGATCTACCATTGTCACTTACATTCACTATATGTTTATATTGCCCTAACAAGTCACTCATTGGTATCACAACGTATCGGCTTCCGCCGACACTACATTTTGTCATTACATATTCACATCTTTATAAATAAGATATAAATATGTAATGAAAACATGTAGTTTCTAATTTTGATATAAAGTGCACTTGATAAAGTTGTAATACAAATAGTGAAATCAATGAATGACTTCTTACTTTTATTTAAGTCTGACGTCGTTGTCATAACGAGTTTATGTATCCTGGCGCTGGTTGAAACCATATGTCCCATCTTCTTATCTAATTATCACTGGCGTACTTGGACTGTGAAGTGGGTCTTTCATGTCGGTTTTAGGGCCACACCTTTGTCGTAGGTCTGGGCCACGTCAGTCACAGGACTATATAGTCAAGTCCCGTTCCTTGTGTGACCTAGTGTGACGGTCACGTCACAAGGGACTGGAAGCAGTTAGTTTATACAATTGTTTATTGTTCTAGCCGGAGCGTGGGTTATTTTATATTCGAACACGATCCGTATCATTTCCAATATAAACAGATATGAAATCAACTTAAATTTTATTTAGTTAAAATATAAGTGGTTATTGCATTTCCACCTTTCGAAAGCATTTTACCTCTATTTCCACTACTCGCCGTTTATTATATGCAATACTTCGGTGTTAAACGGTAATTGACTCAGAAATCTACAAGTATCTTTTGATATTTATGCTTGAAGTAATAACTTTTAACCTATCATTTAAATTTTACTAAACGATCACGCCATCTTCCTTTTCCGAGGTACATTACACAATTATTATGTCAAGTCTTTTAACTGTGATTCAGTTTTTAGTGTGAGCTTTTTCATATGCTATGATTTTTTTGTGTATGGTAATGCTGATCACATTCTTTTCTTATATGTTATACGTACAATATGTCTATTTCATTATACTATGTATGTCACTCTCGCTGCTTTGTTAAGCTCATGCATGTAAATATGAAGGAAGAGGAACTGTTAATGTTCAAGTCGATCTGTGAATAAAGTGTCTGTTCTGTTCTGTTCTAATTTAAGAAACTGTGGCATGCAGGTAGAACCTAATATATAAACTGTCATTATATCTACATGTATATACATAAAACCAATGTAAAGAAGGGATTTGAAAATGAAATATTATGTGGAATATTTGTTAATTTTATTTACAATTTACGCGCAGTAAGATAAAGCAACACATATTGAAACTTTCTTTATTCAAAACTAGAGGGAAATGTAACAGTCAATACTGAGCCAAAATGTAATCCGACAGCAGTACTGTCAAACGTGGGACTTTAGCGTGGTTAGAATTGAAATAATAAATACATTCCTGTTTATCTGTTGAATAAGTCAGTTGTTTCAGCTATATGAAAAGAAATAAAACTTTGATATGAACACATCGATACATTTTATATTCTAGGACATGTACCAGCAGAGATATAAAAATAACTACTTTGAATCTCCAAGGCAACAGCAATACGAACAAAGGCCACAGCAAAATCAAAATTATGAATCTCCAAGGCAACAGCAATACGAACAAAGGCCACAGCAAAATCAAAATTATGAATCTCCAAGACAACAGCAATACGAACAACGACAACAACACTTTGAACCAAGAGTTAGTATTCAGAAACTATACTCATGCTAAATATATTCCCCACTGACTCTTCATGTATCTTTTTTTTGCAGATATTTAGTGTGATTTAGCATAACTATAATACGGTTATAAGAAACTTTGTAAACCCTCTTTAGAATGTACTGTGTGTACTATTTTCGCAAGTACCTCTGACAGTTACAAAGACTTACTTCCTACTGAATTTTACGTACATACTATATTCGAGAAAACCCGTAACTAGTATTTTCATTCCAAAAATGCTAATTTGTGTACTTCGCAACATCGTTCCTAAACTGGGACAGATTTCTAGGAGTTAAAGCAATCTTTCGCCACTGTGTTGCATTACTTGTTTCATTTTCAAAAATGTCTGTAAAACCGTTTACAAATAGATCTAATTACAATAATTAAGGAGCCTGTTACAACTAACACTGTCAGAGGTTCTGGAGAAGAATTCAATATGTGTTCAATCTATATAAAATTTATGCAAACATACATTTAGATCTACAGATCGGGACGTCCAGATCTCGGGTTTGAAGACTTCCGAAACAGTAACGTCCCAGTAAGTGATCTTAATTTATCTCAAATATATGAAAAAGGTAGTTAGTCACTTTAATAAATAATCATACGAAATTATAGGCAAGTAATATGCTCGTAACTATGTCAACATGTTGTTGTGTTTATAAGTATGCAAGGTACACATTTACGCTTGGTTTGCTGGACGGTGTTTCAAGTATATATTACATATGTGAATTTGCCTTGTATGGATTAGTGGTCTAGTGGTAACGGGCTGGACTGGTAACCCAGGGATCACAGGTTCGATACCCCGCTCCTCAACTTAATCAAAGCTAATTGCTCTTTCGGATGAGACCCTAAACCGAGATCCTATCTATCAGTTCTGTAGAGTGTCTCTGGAACTGGTATATGGTCTGTATCTTTCACCATCCTCAACTCTAAAAACATCTTCTGTGGGGCGTTTGTCATATGTATTATCCACGATACGATGTGCACGGTATAAAGCATCTGCCACTCTATTGGGCTTCTACAATTGTTCTTAACAGGATATTGTTGAAACGCTCAGATGTCTAGTCATTCGGAAACAATGAAAAATATTGAATATTTGAGTCAAAAAAGATATTGATTTGAAATTTTAGTATCCACAAGAGCCGATCAGAGGAAGGCCAGGTTATGAACACCCTCCTGATATAGGTGTAAGTATACAAGCTAAATTTACAAACTATTAACATTTACGGCTTTTTTATGTAGTGATTATTTCAATAAATAATACATTATGAAATTGACGTGCCTAAAGTTACATAAAATAATGATATTTTAAACCATAAACAGCAGTTTTAGAGGACGAATGCAAAACGAACCTATGTTGCGTACTTGTCAGAGATTCTGCCTTTTACAATACTAGTATGTAGAGACAAGAGCGACATAAAATGATTCAAGACTCCGTTTGTCAAGTGGTATACTTAATAGAATTCCAACTAGAAAATAAAAGCTGTAATCATATATTTAAAATTATACTCGTATCTCAAAATAAGATTTCTTACATTGATTGTTTTACTTTGATTATTTTACAGTTTGGGATTAAGGTATCCGGATTAATCACATCCTATTCTGATATCAATAATATGTTAACTCCTACCTTGTTACTAATTCTTGTGTGAATTAATACGAATTTTTAAACGTAGTTTTAAATCTGATTTCTTAAATATTGAAAAAGAAAAAATATTGAAAATTTTCTATAAAAGGTAAACAATTAATTTACCAATGTTATGAAGCAGTGATATTTTGCTTTGGCGTATGTGATGCAGTGTGTTATTTTGCCAGTAAAGTTTACATCTTGTGTTTTAATTGCATAGCAGTAAATTATGTTTTTTATATTCATGCTTGCTAATACATGTAGAATGTCCTGAAAATTGCAAAGTAATATTGTATAGAGGCATATCTGACTAAAATTTTATAATTTGCGTGAAAAAAACCTTATCCATTAAGTCTAGCATTGGTAAAACTAAGTTATTGGTATTTATATGAATTGGTGTTGCTCATATTTTCACAAATTACAGTACAGTAGAATGTACAATTATTAAACGTTTTTGTTGTGTTTCATCCTTTAGAATAAAGCTTGACCAGGTTGTAAAGTAAATTGAACATTTGAGACTTGTTTCAAATGACACAGAAATTATCAAGAAATGTAGATGTTTCCACGCCGTCGTCCAGCTAAGCAGCCGTTTTGATAGATAGTCCATCCTCTGACGCAGACCGAAGTTGACTGAATTGTCGACATTTCATAATCCTATTTACTGACTTCCCATACTGGTCTTTCAGATAGAAATAATAATCATACTAATTGCAGTCGAATCTCGAAATATCACCTTCTAATTGAAAACATACGTTGTAGAATGATATATTGATCTTTTAGCGTATTTCATACTTAAAAATGTTTCCATCACATATGATTATATATAGTAAAGGTTTAATGTTGACATAAGAAATGGCTATGTAGTATAGCATATAGTATGTCAGTAAGTACAGCACAGAGAAGGCACATGACTTGTGTTAAACAATTTGAGAACCGAATATTAATTAAGTTTTTCTGTTCTACATGTATAGCTTAAATTATTTGAATCATTGACTCTATGTTCAAACATGTCTTTTTATTTGTTTGTTTGTAGGCTATGTCAATATGATCATTCTGTTTAATGTAATTAGATTGGCCATCTTGTTCTGAGAATGTTTTGTTCCAAATAGACCAATACAGTACAGCTTATCCTATTAATCCACTATTTTTTCTCTATATTGCAGTTCTATCCTAATTTTGACCAGGATGCTCCGAAGGTAAGAAACATATACTTTTCAAGTATTCCAATTCGTTATTAGCCCATACATGCACTCACTCCCAAAACTCCTTTTTCATTTGCTCTGAAAGGGTAGACATCATATGCGAAATAAACTGGATGATTACTGGACCGTGTTTAAATCAATTACTTAAGCTTCCTTGTTATACATTTTCATTACCAAAAACCGGCAAAAAAGCTGGATTACATTTAATACCTCATTAGGTTTGGCAATTTGCAATAAAAAGCGATGACTATATAACGTGCAAGGACCGACAGTACAGTGAAACTCGGACACTATATCCAGCTTATTCTTTTGGTTTTGATCAGGTTTAAGGACAGGAAATAAGTTGTTATTGAAAGGCTAGAAAGTAGAGTAAGTAACTGTTAAAGTGGATAAAGAGTTTGCTGGGTTTGAGGCTGAACTTCCATCACTTTATAGATCTATGTATTGAATATAGTGTTAATGTTCCATGATACATACATTAAGTTAACTTGTTATCCCACAAACATACTACTCATATTTTCATATCTTCATACGTTAGGAGCCGCATACCCCGGATGGTGTCTCTATAGTAAGTAAAACCACGTACTCTGCACTGTTTGCTGTTAGATGTCGTAATGAAACAAATGTGAGCTCAAAAAGAGAGGCACAAACCAGAGTGTAACAAATAACGAGTATTTTGTCATTAAAAAGGGAATGAAAATTCATTTTTTGAAATCATTGTATAGGTCAGTAACTTTTCTTTATCGTGTCTTAGTTTTCATTTATGCATTATTCTATATTTCACGTTGACTACCTTTTCTGTGTTTCTTTGCATGTTTTTTCATTGTTCAATTCTGCATTATCTTGTTTCATTTTCATTTTTATTCACAATAAATATTGCTTTGTTAATTCATAGAAGAATGACATGTCCTTAGAAGATGGTGTCGGTGTAAGTAAAGCCACGTGATTTGCACAGTATTTTATTTAAAAGTTAATTGTTTGGTTGGAGATTTAGTTGATCATGACCGTGCCTGTCCTCAACTGTGAACATTTTAAAATCATACACACATCTGATTGATGTTATGCATATCGGTTCCACGAAAAGACATCTAAGTATTTAATAGTATATTTCAAAATGGATTTGTTTTACATTTTGTATGTTTAATCACATTTAGAATATAATTAGGGTTGGCTGTGTAGTTTAGAATTGTGTTTTGTTTTGTTAAGTTACGGGTAACATATTTTCTGGTGTTGGTCATAATAAATTCGTTAGATTTTATATATATTTCTCAACTATTTCTTTCAATTTTTCATTTAAAAATATTTCATTATCATCAATCCTGTTCACCCCATGTTTCCTGTTTCATTCTACATACTTTTGAATGATATCATTAACATAATGTTTTATTATGACTTATAGGTCTTTTACATTTTCATTTGTATTGTTTCCTTGTTTGTGTGAAAAATTGTGCCTTGATCACCAGAGATCACACTAATTTCATTTTCTTTACTCACTTCTTTAACATTACAGCCACACCCAGGCTGGTTACTATTGCTACGGTTCAACTCTGAAGGGGAATCACAAGTTCGTCACGCTCTTACCATGGCTAACAAGCACATCGAAGGTGACAATGGGCGTATATTAGGTATTGCAAGGCCGTATGGGGTGAGTGAATAAATATATATTTATATATATAGCGATTTCAACAGTATTATGGCGTATACAGTGTATCGACTTTTACGGCATGTAAAACGTTAGAATCGTTATAAAACACAAAATAATTTCACATTGCCTCTCCCACTTCGAGGTTGATTTTATCTACAGTAGAACGATTAGTCTTAGTGGTAAAGACTTGGTTCGCAATAGAGAAGAAATACGATAGTTTATATCGATCCAGAGTTTATAGCTTAAATATTTTTTTATAAACCGAGCCCTCCTGTTGACGGCCACATGTAAAGATGCTTAAATTTAGCAAATGAGGAGAGGCAAGCATCTTTTCTGAAGAGCTGTATTTCTGTTAAGTGTTTGGCCTGTAGAAATTAGCCTTTGAGATTTTAAACATACAGATGTTCAGTAATGAACTCAATACTAATGATTATCAAGTCTTGATTTAGTAAGTTACTCAGACACAATAACAGTCACTATTGTGGCTTAAATCAATTGAGAAGCCTATAGATGAAATATTTCAGAACATTCAAAATGCATTTACATTGGCATATATACTTATACTAACATTTTCACCATCAGTTGATGATGTTGACTTACATTTGTAGTACACGAATGTGTACGTCACAGGTTTTATTGTGAAACAGGAAAAGTAGTAAAACGTACTCTCAACTTACTTAGGTTCGTATAAGAGAAGGTGGAGATTCATGGGTGAAGTTTGGAAAAATGCGCTATTTTGGTGGCGGCAACTGGGATGTGCAGCGGGCCCCTGCTCAGGATGAGACTAATTACTCTGTCCTTGCCCTATACTTCCCGTCACTGACCCGAGCAATACAGTGGTTTGACAGGTATTACAGTTTCACAGTGTTAATAGTGCCATTAAATTGCTTACAAGGGCTATTTTAAAATAAAATCCTCACGTTTTTTTATCAGAACTACATATTTCAGTTAGGACTTTTGGATTCATATGATCAACGATTCGATAAAAGAGTTTTTAAGTATTTTTTCTGACAGTTTTACTTCGGAATACTAGGGATTGTGTGTAGAAATACTAATACATTAATTGTTAAGATACTGTAAAGATAAGTGTAGCGTTTAAACTTACATTACATATTTTCTGTTTCTGTTTCTGTTTCTACATCGATTTCAACCACCAATCTATTCTAAATTTATTTACTTTTTTGTTGTAGAGATTCAAGTTTTAAGCAGAAAGATTTCCCCGCACCTCATACAACAGACTGCATAGCTCTTCCACTGAATTCTAGTGTTGATACAAGTAAATTTTATCCTCTTGACTTTATTTAAACTTGCAGTTGTAATATCTTTCTACGTTACGGGATATTGTTTCCCCTTGTCGTCTGTCCGTCCGTTTGTTTGCATTAGCTTATTCGCTCTTCATAGCCAAAACCCATCGTTGGATTTTCATCAAACTTAGTGGTAAGGATCAGTATGAAATGTAATTGTGCATATTGTGATTTGGGCTCATATGGTCAAAAGTGAAGGTCACAGGGACATGAAACTTGGAAATCCTGTGCGCTTTTCATCTATCTCAAAAACCCCCTCTTGGATTTGTATCAAACTTGGTGAGAAGCATCAGTATGAAGTGTGCATACTACAATGTGGGGTAATATAGGAAAAGGGTCAAGGTCACACTGGCTTGAAATGTGAAAAGATTCTGTCCGCTCTTCATTTCTAGAACCGTTTTGTAAGTGTTTCATCAAACTTGCTGGGATGCAATAAGACGTGTAGTTGTGTATATTGTAATAGGTCAAAGTCACAGGGGCTTAAAATGTGAAAAGATCTTACCCGCTCTTCATCTCCAAACCTCCTAGTTGGATTTTCACCAAACTCGGTAGAAAGAATCAGTATGAAGTATTATTATGCATATTGTAATTTGGGGTCATAGAGGCCTGAAAATTGCAAATCTTGTCCACTCTTCCAGTCCCAAACCCCATGTTTGCTGTTAATCAAACTTGGTGGGGAGCCGAATTTATGGGAGGGACGGTCCTACTTCGATGTATTTTCAGTCGGTGGTAAAGGGGCATCGGGGAAACTTTTTTTCAAAAAACATTTCTATTTATTTATCATTTACTAAATTTATTCATGTTATCGTTCAAACAGCTTAATATTTTTATATTACGATCATGCTGAAAAAAAACATTACTCAAATGTTCTTCAGAAGTATAACATTGTGTATATAGGTCAAACCACACGACTACATATACATAGGCTCATTTGAAGTCTTAGTGGTAGCAAAGCTCAAGGTTCGGGTTTAGTGCAAAAGGTTTTTGTGCTCTATATGATTCTTACGTATAGAACATAAGAAGCATTACCTATATTTCATAAGAATGTAACTAAATAAAACATAAGCCTCCTTTTTTATCTCTATATTTCCAAACAATTTTACAGAATTCAGCAAGACATTGGTGATGACAGAATACCCTAGAATCAGTCATCCTGAATACTTCCGTGACAAGTTTTCAGTACCAACGGAAGACATGATGAGAAAAAGGTTTAGGGCGAGTCCCTATGTTGTAAAAGGTATTTACATAAATTTGTTTGGCCAATTAAGAGCCAGCAAACATACAACCGATGACATTAGTACTATCACGCTCTCTGTTTGGATGTGCAAGAGCTACGATGCCAAGAAATCACAGAATCTATTTGTTCAAACAATTCCAGAGTTATGCATAACATGAACAAAACTTATTAAAAGAACTTTATAACGTCTTCTTACGTCTGTAAATGTATCCAGCACTTGATTTGTTTAAAAAAATGATCGTGTATTTGTGAAACCATTAGAAATATAACAGAAAATGTTATACATGTGACAGACGATCATTTGCTGCACGTGAGTTATTTGTCAAAATTTATCAAAACATCCCTGCATTATAGCCTCGGCAGCACTTTGAATTTAATTAAATAAAAAAGTAATTTATTGATAGAATAATGATAAAACTTTCTACTGTTTACACTAAAACTATGTTGACATATGACTTCTTTCCGATGATAATAAAGTCATAATTATTCATGAAAATTAATGTCTGAAAGCGTTTCTTGTTTTGTTGCAATCTATTTCTAAAATGTACTTTCAATAAATAAACAAAAGTAGGACTGTTTTTTGAAAGAAAAAAAATGCCAGTTTCGCTGGTAAGACATCGTACGTCGTGATATTAACGATACTTGTAATTGCAGAATCCATAGTGACTTAAATGTGTATTTTGTAATCCAAAGATTATTTATATGTTTACAGCATCAAAGCATAACATATATGTCATGAAGTAAGTTCTTTGTGTTTTTAAAATGACATTTATGACCGGAAGCTATTAACATAAAATGAAATTACATATTTGTTTGCTGCTACTTTAAGCCTCCTCGATTCCTGTCGATGACCCCAGACTACGAGTTGCTAGACACTTGCGAGGTAGCTGGATCCACAGAAATAGTATAATAACACTGAGCATGTTCGATGGCATGTCAGAGGCTAATAGATACTTTACAGATCGTAAGTATTTTCGACTTCTTAAAACATCAAGGTATTTCGCTGTTTAGAGTAACATATAAAACTTTACAGTTTGTACTGACGCACTCGATCTGTCCTAAAATAACCTAAACAGTATCCCAGCAAAAGTAGATAATACTTCAAATACACTTCACTACGAGTATTCATGTCTTGAAAAGTTGAGACAGGGATATAACCCTATGTAAATTGACTTATATCCATCGTAAGTGTTATCGTAGTTATATTAATACCCGTGTTTAGGATTACCTATCTTTTGTGTTTCATCTTATTTATCTGCTAACGATTTTACATTTAAATGCTGAAATGTCCAGTTTTGCTAATGAAATAAACGTCATTTAAATATTTTGTCTGATGATGTACGAATTATAATCAAAGGAAACAGGTTTGGCATAAAGCATTTTGTCCAGTATATATGTAATGTTTATCCAGATTCCCTCTAAGTTTATAGGAATTCGGCTGAGAGAACGGATAAAATATTTATCCGACTATAAACTGTTAAAACTTGATTTTGTACTTGGTTATTATGTGTATAATTAAACTTATTTTATTTTTACAGCTGAGTTTTATAAATGCAAGGAGGCTCAGGACAGAGTTTCAGCACCAACCACAGTGATGATGGACCTTGAGGACTGGAGGAGTTAGAACATTATAATAATATGTTTGAAGATACATTGAATGTACAGAAATTTGACCGTGCACAGCTGTTTGAAGATGTCGAACAACATAGACAGCAAATAAACTGTCATTATGTCTTAGGTGTTTTCTTACAAAATATATACTATTTTGGATTATAATACAGTTTTTAGAATTAAAACTATGAGTTTAACCATTACACATATTTTAAGCATTTTTTACGTGTTGGTGTTATGCGCAGAGCCACCAATATTTTATATAGATTAATGTTGTTATGTTCTTTTATTTGTTTCTTATAGATTTATTTGTAAACTTTATTTGATCTACATCTAATCTTTTATACTTGAAAACCAGACTTGGTTAGGCATAACCCAACATGTTAACAACATGTGAAATGAAAGTACATATATAGTGTTTTAAGTTTACATCAAATAATCAAATTTGTTTGATGAATATATCTGCTCTCTTCTGATAAAGAAACGAAAGCGAAAAAGACATTTGATTCCTGTAATCGTTTTCTTACAAATACGTAGTTGATAAGTAACAACAGAAGGATGCAGTAGCAACAACAGTTACAGCAACGACAACAAACCAACAACAATAACAACAGTTCAGCGATAGAGCCGTTGTAGCAACAAACACGAGACTTACGAATTAAAGAACAATATAATAAAAAAACATGTTTCAAACTTTGTGTTTTCGTTCCACTCAAAACAAGAACTATATACTTTACTATATACACTTTCTATTCACATTTCTAATGTTTCTTGAAGATTACTAAATGTTTCGCAAATGATTGCTATTTTCCTTCCTTTATGAAATAGCTTTAACCATAGACAGTGTTAATAGAAACAGCCGGCATAAGGGAGAATACTGTTAGTGAGCATACCAGATTGTCTCTATCTTTCTTATCTTCTGGATGGGCTGTAAAAACACGGTGCCCAACGTGTCTTCAGCTATAATTTATGATAATTGTCACTATATGATAACTTGCAAAACCCGGATCTTTACTCGCTTCCCCGACTGAAACTCTGCAACAGAGGGGACAATCTGGTATGCATTTATCTGCCTGCCTACTTGTACCTGTCATTATGTAAAGCCATTATGTAAATATATTGCACACTTAACATGCCAAATTGCTGTGATATAATTTATTGGTACAGAGAATAAATGCTTGAAAGGATTATATTTTACTGGTAGGGATATAGTTCAATAAATATAATCAGAACAACTTTTTGTTTGTCATCCTTTTCATGTTGAAGTAGTTAAAGCAGTTAACCAACTGTTAGCACGTTCAGAATCCGGGCCAGTGCGAGCGTTATTCACGAATTCATGTACAGACCAATTTTATTTGTTTGGACATTTCATACTCGAAGAGTCGAAAAAAAAAATGATCGAACTCTTTTATTCAATACATGCACAGATTACGGTATCTGATAATTTTTCTCATGTTTAATATTCATCAGCTGTGAATTATAAATTTGAAACATAATGAAATAAGATTAGTCAGACGAAACCACAACTTTCTAAAAAGTGACCGAGCAAACTAAAAGCGTTCTCCCTGAACCTAATCGGTTATTAACTATTAACATAATTGTAATTTAAAGTTTATCACGGTTCTAACCAGCAGATACCAAAGTTATAAGCCTCCGCTCTGCTTGTCGATTAACATCGTTGAAGGACTAAACATTTGTGTTAACGGTGACGTTTACATTGCATTAGCAGATGTCAGAGTGGCGAAATAAGTGTGAAAGGAAATTATTACTGAAATGACTGACGGGCTTTTTTTTTTACTTTCGTCATTTCAAAATGTTTTCTTTAAAGCAATTCATGTCAGCTGTACTCTAAAATGTGTCTGTTAGTATTAACGTACTGTTAAATGTGTCTGTTAGTGTCAATGTGATGTTAAATGTATCTGTTAGTATTAACGTGCTGTTAAATGTGTCTGTTAAACTACAGAAACATTTTAGAGCAGAGTGTAGTAAATGTTTTTATTTGGACCAAGCTAAATGGCTTTATCACCCAAAAGAGATGCACTATCTATCAAACTATTTCAATATGTAGTTACTATTGATCACGGATTTCTTTTACAATCTACTTTTCATCGTAAAGCGATAATAATGTAGGGGAGACTAATTCGAAAACCTTTTACAAACAGTCATACATCCATTGGCTTATATGAAGGATGACGCGTCCAAAACCGCACGAACAAGTGTTTAGATATTTGGCGTGTAGCAAAGAATTGCCAGATAAACAAAGATAGGCCAGGTTATTCCCTTCTTGCATTGATATGTCGACCGGGGAGAGGAGAATAGGCAAAGAATTTAATCAATCTTAATTTGATACTGACTTTGATTTTTAAAATCCTTTTTGAACATTCAAACCAAATGTAATGATTTAGCATGCGTAGCAGACAAGGCACGCACGTAAATTATGTGCGAAAGTTTTAAAAATGTATTACAGCCATATTTTCCACTCTCATATGTCGCTTAGCTAGTGTGGCAATTTAAAACAAAATAAATAAAACAGTTTGAAAGAACCATGTTATAAATTACACAAAGAAAAGCACTTTATGTTTTATGCAAGATTTGGTCAAATTATATAGTTAATGCAGATCTTATTTAGAAAAGCAACAGGTCTGTCTATATGCAATAAGTACATTTTTTTATTTTTCACTCAAAGAGCACTAAGATCATTTACTTTCAGGACACCTTGCCAAAGTAAATTTAATTATGTTCTTACTTTTGTAGTTTTAAGATTGACTTTTTGGAATGCCGTTTCTACATTTTTCTTTACGGGTCATTAAAACCCATAAGAAAAATGTCTGCAACGTTCCGTTAACATAATCATGTTATTCTTTACCTGTTTCTTTTGTAGTATGTACCTATTGAACATATTTAACCTCATTAATCTTCGCCTAGCTCTTTAAAACGCTACTTTGTACATATTGTTTAAATAACTGCTCAAGTAATGTGCGTTGATCGGAAGGAATAGAGTAGTAGCAGTGACAAGATTGCTCGTTGTGTGCCTACTGGAACTTAAAGTAAACAAGAATAGAAAGAAGTGCAATTTACATAAGAAAGGGGTGCAATTTAAAAGTATAATTACCTACGTACGACAAGCAGTGCTATTCGCATATTTTATCTAACCTTGCTGAGGACAGCGAGTCTCATGTAAACGGCTGTATTTATCTAGGACTTCAGTTGCCAATCGTTTCAGGTAAATACTTATAAATTTTCAAATTTATAATTTATTTTTGCATTTATTTACTTCCTTTCTAGAGAGAGAATAATACTAAATTTAGCAATAGCAAAAGGAAATGTAACAAATAGAAAAATACTACTACTATAGCAAATCAAAGCAAATATCTATATGAAATTCAGAAGTGCATTTTCCATTATTCGTCTGTCGTTTTGACTGTGCATGTATTTTGAGAGAAGTAAAATTATACAGTTGAAGGGAAGTGAAACTGAAATTAGCTAGAGCAGCAGGCCATGATTTCTCTTTCAATATGGGTTTTAAAAAGCTTAAATTCAAGTCTTCTGTAGACGGGAGTGGTATATTAATTATTCTTTTTTTCAGAGCTAAATGACATATCTTAAAAAAGAAAACAATTAAGTCTCCACGTATAACATTACAAAAAGGGTTAGCACCTATTGTGTGTATTACAGTTGTTTGATCTGATTGAGTGATCAAGTATTCTTGTTTATTGTCTCACTTGTCAAAATGGGTATTATCTTTTCAACAACTAAATATATAAACTATTGATTTGATATTTAAGTATCTGTTAACATGTTATATAAGGCAGCTATTTAAAAACCTAAGACAAAACAAACACTGCTGAACGAATAGCCTTGGTTGAAGATAATTAACAATGCTACAATACAGACAAACGCTTTGAATGAGACATTCATGTTGCCAATGCAAGTTTTGCTGACGAATGAGTTGTTATTTAAAGTTGAGTTGTGAAATAAGCTTGTATCAAAGAATTGGTGTAAAATTAAACTTTTGGACAAAAAGGTCAATCAAGTAGAAATGTATTTTTGTGTAAATAAAGTTGTCGTGACTAAGCGTACAATAAAAGTAGGCAAAGCTTTAGAGATTAAGCTGAAACAACACTTTGGTTAATCGTGAAAAATAACAAATTTTCATTTTATTATACATAAGTTGTATTCAAGTACATATTTATGACTTACTATGTGCAATCATTAGTAAATAGTATACGCATCATGTACATATTTATGATATAACATGATCGGATGTTTTTGATAATTTCTATCAATAATCTGTCGCTTCTTTATATCTAGCCACCACCAATATAAATGAGACTATGTTGATCTTATCGAATCGATCAACAAGATCAACATAGGTATTAGCTGCTTATCACGAAAGATAAGTTTTGTCTAAATGGAAATAAATATACTGTTCTGCTCCTTTCATGTCTGCATTGTGTATATTTTAACACAAATAGGATACAATTGTAGTTTTATATATGTTACAGTAGCACTTCTTTCCGTTGACGGTCTACACCCTCATTTCAATAATGGTAGCAGCTTTTTAGGCCCCTTTTTCGGCCGCACAATTTATTTTCTTATGGTTCTTGTGTCTGGTCACAAGTCATACAGAGGACCGAACTAAAAGAGCTCTCAGACTGCTGTTTGGTCTGGAATATCTAATGAACTTTTTGTTGACGCGGACAGTTTTTCATGAGTAGGAACATTAAGCTTGTTGTGTCTGGTGTGAAGCCTATCTTGAAAGAATTGTTACTAATCTATCAAGTAGAGGTTAATTATAATTATATACACATTAAAGCATGGGGAATATACCTTTGACTGAGATTAATGTGTATGCAAAAATAATAGGCAGATATGGAACTATTTAGTATTACATTGTACTACAAAACAGCAACTTAGTACAAAATGTTCTAAATAAAGTAGCTTTTTTTGCAAATGAATTATTTCTATAAAAAACGAGAATAGATTGAAACTGTATGTTGTCTTACATGCCTGAAAGAGTATCTCAATATATTTGGTGTAAATAACTGTATATCAAAATACTCAGCCATTGCAAAACGAAGCGCAGCTCCATCTTTTTTATACGTTGTCAAATATCATTCTAACTTGGATTAAAATGTATTAACCTGTTAATATGTTCAAAAGAATCATGCTTCGCCATACATATTCAATACAGCGAACATCATTGACATCTTGTCTCAACTATATATTATACATGCACATCATTGACATCTTGTCTCAACTATATATTATACATACACATCATTGACATCTTGTCTCAACTATATATTATACATGCACATCATTGA
Organism: Saxidomus purpurata; assembly: GCA_022818135.1. Classification (NCBI taxonomy): domain Eukaryota; kingdom Metazoa; phylum Mollusca; class Bivalvia; order Venerida; family Veneridae; genus Saxidomus; species Saxidomus purpurata. The sequence continues at coordinate 46,018,173 of JAFMSR010000012.1, forward strand.
CACCTTGTCTCAACTATATATTATACATACACATCATTGACATCTTGTCTCAACTATATATTATACATGCACACCATTTACATCTTGTCTCAAATATATATTATACATGCACATTATTGACATCTTGTCTCAACTATATATTATACATACACATCATTTACATCTTGTCTCAACTATATGTTATACATGCACACCATTGACATCTTGTCTCAACTATATATTATACATGCACATTATTGACATCTTGTCTCAACTATATATTATACATGCACATCATTGACATCTTGTCTCAACTATATATTATACATACACATCATTTACATCTTGTCTCAACTATATATTATACATACACATCGTTGACATTTTGTCTCAACTATATATTATACATGCACATCATTGACATCTTGTCTCAACTATATATTATACATACACATCATTTACATCTTGTCTCAACTATATATTATACATCCACATCGTTGACTCTTGTCTCAACTATATATTATACATGCACATCTTGACTCTTGCCCCCCCCCCCCCCCCCCCCCCCCCCCCCCCCCCCCCTCTCAACTATATATTATACATCCACATCGTTGACATCTTGTCTCAACTATATATTATACATGCACATCATTGACATCTTGTCTCAATTATATATTATACATGCACATCATTGACATCTTGTCTCAACCCCCCCCCCCCCCTATATATTATACATGCACATCATTGACATCTTGTCTCAACTATGTATTATACATGCACATCATTGACATCTTGTCTCAACTATGTATTATACATGCACATCATTGACATCTTGTCTCAGCTATGTATTATACATGCACATCATTGACATCTTGTCTCTACTATGTATTATACATGCACATCATTGACATCTTGTCTCTACTATGTATTATACATGCACATCATTGACACCTTGTCTCAACTATATGTTATACATCCACATCGTTGACATCTTGTCTCAATTATATATTATACATGCACATCATTGACATCTTGTCTCAACTATGTATTATACATGCACATCATTGACATCTTGTCTCAACTATGTATTATACATGCACATCATTGACATCTTGTCTCAACTATGTATTATACATGCACATCATTGACATCTTGTCTCAGCTATGTATTATACATGCACATCATTGACATCTTGTCTCTACTATGTATTATACATGCACATCATTGACATCTTGTCTCTACTATGTATTATACATGCACATCGTTTACATCTTGTCTCAACTATATATTATACATCCACATCGTTGACATCTTGTCTCAACTATATATTATACATGCACATCATTGACATCTTGTCTCAACTATATATTATACATCCACATCGTTGACATCTTGTCTCAACTATATATTATACATGCACATCATTGACATCTTGTCTCAATTATATATTATACATGCACATCATTGACATCTTGTCTCAACTATATATTATACATGCACATCATTGACATCTTGTCTCAACTATGTATTATACATGCACATCATTGACATCTTGTCTCAACTATGTATTATACATGCACATCATTGACATCTTGTCTCAGCTATGTATTATACTGCACATCATTGACATCTTGTCTCTACTATGTATTATACATGCACTCATTGACATCTTGTCTCTACTATGTATTATACTGCACTCTTGACATCTTGTCTCTACTATGTTTTATACATGCACATCATTGACATCTTGTCTCTACTATGTATTATACATGCACATCATTGACATCTTGTCTCAACTATGTATTATACATGCACATCATTGACATCTTGTCTCAACTATGTATTATACATGCACATCATTGACATCTTGTCTCAACTATGTATTATACATGCACATCATTGACATCTTGTCTCAACTATGTATTATACTGCACATCTTGACATCTTGTCTCAACTATGTATTATACATGCACATCATTGACATCTTGTCTCTACTATGTATTATACATGCACATCATTGACATCTTGTCTCTACTATATATTATACATGCACATCATTGGCATTTTGTCTCAACTATGTATTATACATGCACATCATTGGCATCTCGTCTCAACTATATATTATACATGCACATCATTGGCATCTTGTCTCTACTATATATTATACATGCACGTCATTGAAATATTGTCTTAGTCTTAACTCAATATCTTATATGTTAAAACTTAATTTACGAGTACATGACACTGTTTACCATTGAAAACAATGGCGTAGTGTGCCAGTTCAATGTAACCATCATACTGTATAAAGTTATGTTTACCGGTTCCTTTTACACGAAGAATGCATTGAGGTGTACAAATACAGAGACCACATTCTGCGTCTTGCAATCAAGTTGAATCTAATTTGCCTCTGCCGAAAAAACAAAAATTGTGTATTGAAATAAAAATTTTGACGCGAAACATCTATCTAATAAATATGCCAATGTAAATATTGTAGTCATAACAAAATAACGAATTTACTACAAAAGTTACCGAAGTATGTACCTGAAACCTACTTTTAACTTAATCTTTAAAATTAAAGTGTACTTTTAATTTGTAATCAATGCGTAATAGTAAATTTATATGTATAGAAAGTAATATAAGATAGGCAACCTTAAAATTACAAGTTATGAGGATCAAAACAAATTATGTCAGTTGATTTTAAAGAAAGTAATTATAAGCGGATTGGGTATTAGTTTCTTTTCAAATTTGCCTTAAAGGTCATGATCATGTATTAGTGTGTACACAACTTTCACTGAAAGAGAAAAAGTCAATATTTACGTAAATTAATGTATGGTCGTGAAATAGTGTTATTTTGAAATTGGTATTTGTATTTCAAATATAACAAATGTCCAATAATACACAGATAATAAGAAATTTGTTTATTAACGCGACTTGTATGAACGTGGTCACATATGCAAATTATAAAAAGTAAACGCATCAAGTCCAGCGCTGATACCACAGATCTATAATGTCTTGCATATCATAACCCCGATTAACAAGACATTGTTATACTGATTATTGTTAACAATCTCTTGAAAGCTCTTGTGTCATTCAATATAAGCATTCATAACGATGCAGCTCAAACTTGAAGAAAGTGCCTCATTGGCTAGAGTCGCTGACTTGAAATCACTGTAACCTCTCATTGATTGAAGGTCATGGGTTCGAGCCCTGCTACCGACCATGTCTCCTTATGTGTGAGAAAGTTGGCAGTTTTCTAAAGAGGATAGGAGTCTATTGCGGTTTTTTTCCCATGAACGTAAAACTACCCGCCTGTTAAAATAACTAAAAATACGACTGGAACGGGTGTTAAACTCTTACAACAACAACACATTGTCATATGATATCCCCAAACTTCAGAACAACATTTCAGAAATAGAATAACAGATGTGTCATGCAATTTGCAAATGTTTACAAATAAGTATCGCTAAAATCGTTAACATTTAAAACAATCTTCCCCATTGCTCGACAAACCTACCTTTGTAAAATAGCTGTGTTTATAGAGCGATCATTTTTGAACATAACACAAAACACAAAATCATCCGGACTTGTGCTCTTAAAAATTAAATCATACATTTCCCCCGCTATGATTTAAAAGAAAATAATATGTATGTATACCCTGCTTTTGAAAATAATTCTATGAACAGATCAGGAAATTACCTCAAACTATTTATTGATAAAAAAGGTAAACAAAAACAGACACTAAGGACATGTTTTGAGGAATATACATTCTCTTATTTTGCTGTTATGTACTGACGAGTATTTACAAATGATTTGTGCCATCCGGAGTTGAAGGCTTGATACTTACTCTCAAACTCTCAAATCCTAGGAGTTGCGACTATGATCAGAGCAGCATCTATATCTGCGACAAAGGGCATCGACAAGAAATCTACAAAATATTTTGTGATATACTAGTACAGTATTTGAGATAAACGAAAACCATGTGACAAAAGATGTAACGCTAACCAGAACTATTTCACATGGGACTCTAATACTATACGACTGCATGTTTTAATCCCGCAAGGGTTCTTGAAATTTTCATCACTCTGCCTATGTATGAGTCTGTCTAAATTGATTGTATGCAAAAGTCAACACATGAAAATAAGTCAGCTCAAAACACCGAAATATGTACAACAGGACGTGACACTAAAGTAAAGCAGTAATAAATCGAATGATCGAAGATTGAATAACACTTTAGAGACCAATAAGTCAGATAGCAATTTTCCTCTTATTTAATAGATAACAGAACCTATGTATTCAATTAAAGAGACGACATAACATGGTCTGGATGGGTTGAAAGTCAAATAAAAAGATCTGATGACATGTTCATAGTAAGGACTAAAATTAATAACTTACAGTTACTTAAAACGTTTTTAAAGTTAATTGCAAAGCAAAGAGTCAAAATATGGTTTAATTACAATGTTTTTAATTTGTCATATTTTTAAATTGGTATTTAAAGTTAACCTTCAGAACTTAAACACTCTGTTTGATTTAACTTCAAGTTCAGTCAACTACATTGTGTGTAACTGCGGACTTTTAAAAGAATAAACATTAGGAAGTCTTATAAACCCCTATTGACTCAAATAAAATCTCTTAAAAATTGAAAAGTGAAATCAGATAATTTATTCTGGTCGGAATATTTTAATTACTAAACGTTGTTCAAATATCCACGCCATACATTAGGCACGAGATCAAACCATTGATATTGTCAATTTTGAAATAACTTGCATTCGTACTAAATGGTATAGTAATAATTGCAATATTGGAAGAGAAATTACAAGTTTGACAATTTTGTTATAATGTGTTAGTAAATTGTTTGATAATTGAATGAAAATAAATATTATCTTTCGTTTATTTGCAGATCTGAAAGTTGCAAAAGATGTATCAAGTAAGTACTGCATATGCCAAAGAGCTTAATATTTTATCTTTACTATGCTCACTCGAAACAAGCGTTATAGAAATTTGTCATTTGAATACCTTAATTTGGCTCTTATATAAGATATAGTGTATAATATACGGGCCATAAAGTAGCTAGGACAGACCTATATATGAATTGTTATATATCTTATATAAGATATAATGTATAATATACGGGCCATAAAATAGCTAGGAAAGACCTATATATGAATTGTTATATATCTTATATGAGATCGTCAGATCACTGGCAACGGCAGCTAACGGCCTTCGAGTTCTAATACGATTTCCTCTATATATGTTGATTTTTTAAACTGCTCTGCCCTACGCTTTCTTTTATGGACATCGGTTATGTAAAGTAAATAATTCTTTCTAATGAGTAGACGACGTTCATGATCACAATGATCATAATCCGCTTGATTTCTGTAACGACAGTTATTCAGCATTTGCTGTTCAGTTTTGTTCATTATAATAAAGGCAGAATTTCTGATTTCGGGTGCTATATGGGTCCGTTTAGTTTCGAACACTGGTTTTTGGGTAAAAGAATCTTGTATTTATAATCTTCGTTATGAATTAATAGCTGTACTATTATGTTCTATTCTTATTAATCATGACAAGAATATTCATATCCATAACGTACAGACAGACAAAGTCTCAACTGTTGTTCAAGCTATTAAAATATAGCAGTAAATTATATCTAGCCTGTTTCTAAAAGTTTCATATTCAAATAAGACAGCAAACAGAAATGCAAACGAAACATTTCTTGTGCAATTAGTATGCGTTAATAAAAGATTCATGTTCAAGTATTTACATAAAGCAATATACATTATATCTTATATAAGACACAAAATACAACAATGTTTAAATATACGGGCTATAAAGTAGCTAGGAATGACCTATATTTGAAGCTCTTACGCTTTTCCTCAAACCGCTTGATTTAATCACATTTGCAGAATTTATATATATTTTATTCATATAATTATATGAAATTCTTAGTTCCGTCTTTTATAATGAACTTCTAACAACAATCTGTACTTATTTGTAGTAAAAGTCATTCTTTTTCTGTTAGTTTACGTGTAGATTTAATTCAAACACGTTTTCTTTCAGAATCGCGATAGGGGTCGTCATGAACAAAGACACGAGGTAAGCCTGGACTTGATTTACCATTACAGTCTGTTTTTGAAGCGACCACTATTTGTTCAAGCTATACATTTTGAGTTGATCACATTTTACAGTAGATAAACTGTCCATTCACATCAATGTTGAGAACCAATAGATATTAGAATTTTCCATAATTATACAACACAATTTATACAAAGTTTGATAGAATTCAAATTGAAAATTTCCTATCATTGAATTATGGTCTGACATAATCAAAAACTACCTAGATCGTCGTTGAAATATCGTAAATTTAAAAAGCCTCCGAAACAAGCCTTATTTTCACTAAACCAGTGGCCAACTTAGAGGTCAAAGTAAAAAGCACTTTCTAATGGTTTTTTAACATTTATTTTTGAGACATACATATACATTATGACAAAACAATCACAGTATTTAAAGTATAAAAATGTGAAGTATGATATGTATTTTAAAATGAAAAATAAGCAGAGAGAAAGGTTGAAGTGAGAGAGATTAATCAATGAAAGCGAGAAGAGAATTGAAAAGAGAAGACAAGAAGATCTCACATTCTTGTGCATGCAATACTTTTATGAAATATCTTAATTGCTCTGACAAAACGAAAGTATAGAGAGTAGAAAAAGATGAGAAAGGGATAAAAAAAGGCTGATTCTCATGTATTCGTGTCATACTCACAAAAAAGGAGAGAAAAATAATACGCATGTACATATACTTGAATCTTTTTATCATTTCTTGTTCTATCTGTTCTTTATTTTATTTATATTTTAATGTATTTTTAATACTTCAGCCACATCTAAACTAGTATCGACCATTTTAAGTTATGATGTTCTATTTTATTCTGCATTATTGCAATTTCTTGTTAGAGCCTTATTCTGCACTTTCTTGTGTTTAGAGATGATTAAATTGAAAAGGGAAAACGTAATATACATGTAAAAATATATAATTATGACCATTCTAAGACAGAAACACAAGAGACTATATCATACATGATTGAATTATATAGTTTTAATATGTTAACATAATCAAACCTTTTACCAGTTAAGTTAAAGACTTACAAGCGAAAATAGAATTGTTTCGCTTCCTTTTATTTTACGACAAAGAGTATGAGGACGCAGAAATGAAATAGCCTTTGTTCACATCATATATCATAAGTTAGCTTTAAACATTTTACAAAAGGTTGTAAATGTGTTAAAGCTAAACCAAGGAAATGTTTTCCACGAACACGCAGCACTTACTGGCACTCATAGTACATCCCAAAAGGTGTGTTGTTCTGCACTGTCTGTAGTCAGTGCACTTGAGGGTTTGCCTCTTTATATTGTTGTTATTCTACACAGATACATTATGTACTTTGCGAATTAATGTTTTAATGATACAGCGTTTATATAATGATAACTGAAATTAATTACATTAGGTGACAGGTAAGTGATCGTTCGTTGATTTAAACTTATAATTGCTATATATTCCTCTAATACAACGTTACAACTTTTATCAGGACTATAGAGGCAGTCCCTATGGACATCCGCATGATTATCCACGAGATATAAGCCCCCATAGATACGCATATGACCGTGCATCCGACCCAAGGGGAAATCCGCACAGCGAAGTATATGACCCTAAGTTTGACACTGCGTCGCCCCTTCCTCCTTACCATAACTTCCCCCAACCTCAGTATCAGAGATATTACGAGGTAGACTGTGTAAGTAGCAGCTATAAGCTTGCTTACCCAGTAGGCGGATCCAGGCTGTCTGAGTTCTTGTAGCGGAGGCTGTATGTAGGGGATCCAGGCTTTCGTTCTTGAATTAACATTTTATTAAGTACGACTGCTCTGGTGGTGAACTCAAGCCGCCATCGGTAAGCCCTATGTCGCACATACACACAACTCAACATATAAGGGGACAAAGTTGCCAGACCTTATAATGTACAAACAAGTTCAAATGTAACGATATATTTTGGCAAGTTCCGAACATATCTGAAAGTTTTAGAATGGGAGCAGCCATCCTGGATCCGTCTGTCTTCGTTGTCTAACCGTCCTCATCACAAGGTATTTAGTTTCTCATGACCGAAATGCAACACCATCTGATTAAGAACTTTCCATCTTCACTACGTGTACATGTTGATTATACCAAATATAATATTACACAAAGTTTTTTTTTCATGAAAAAGGGCATGTGGGTTATCTGAGTTTGTCTGTATACATCAAATTATAGATATATATTTTCTTTCGTCGGGTACAGTTCTGAATATCATTCAAAAGAAAGCTGTTTATGAGAAACAAATTACCGTTCTAACCTAACTAATAATTTAGTACCGCGTGTCATGTAACATCGTTTTAACCTTTACGTTACTATTCTTCATATTTATAATGCTTCAAATTAAAATGTCAAACTAAACTCTAACCACTAAGAAATGTTAAAATAAAGTTTTCTTGGAAGAAAATTATTATAAGGAAAGTGCATAATAAAGATGTTCTTTGAAAACAAAAATGTTTTGTGAAAGCTATATATTGTTGAAAGCTAAGATGACATACCTCTTCACCGTGTCAGACTCAAATATAGTTTTAATTATAGATTTATATAAGAAATACTTTTAAACACACGTTCAAAGCTTCCGTCGTTTAGTGCTCTTCATCTATACAATGCACAATGTGATGTGAATACTCTGCATTCCTCTAGCTACTTATTACTCCTTATAACTCTTATAGTGCTGCATGTATTACATATTATGTATATATTTTGTCTATATAGTAACACATATATAAATAGACCTGCCGTGTATTTTGATTGATGATTTGTTATAATATTTTGATTTCCAGGGTCAGCAAGGGAGAGGACACCCTCAGAGACATTTTGAGGTATTTTGATGGTTGATGTTTCAGAGACCTGGCTCTTTCTTAATCTTTCAGATCTTTCACCTCTGTATTTTGCAGCTAAACTAGATAACCACGTGCTTGCTCATACAATATTTCGTTTCTTTACGCACAAAAACCCCCCACCGCTGTTTGTGTATATGTGCTTCTCTCCTGTAGTAGTTAAGGGCTGGCTCCGGCAGATAACAAGTGAAAGCAACCACCGAGCAATCTTCATATACATAAACATATCTATAGTTATTGTAAATACATTTAAGAAGAGAAAGACGCAAGGAGTTCATATATTTAACGACATGCCTACCTTTTATGTTCCGTAGTTTTTTTTACATTATGCTCACATAGTGGACCGATGCTGCTTTTCCTAATTCTTATCTCTTACTTGCGAAGAGTGCTTTAGTAACGTTCAGAAATTCTAGTGTAACTAGATGATACCCCAGGCGTTAACAACACAATGCCAAACACTGCTTGGGAGCTTGATTTGATATTTTTGTTTAACTGGATGATTTAGCAGGCATGCATTTCCTTTCATTAGCGGTAAAGGCTTACTGAATATGGTGCTGCGCTATAGTTACAGCGACCTGTCGGGATCATGGCAGTTACAGGGAGCTGTCGGGATCATGGCAGTTACAGGAGCCCATGGCAGCAGAGCTGTCGGGATCACGGCAGTTACAGCGACCTGTCGGGATCATGGCAGTTACAGGGAACTGCAATGTTATTTAGGGAATTCATTAGATCGACAGTAAAGGAATAGCAATTTACTGGCCAGTTATGTAGGAAGTCATGTAAGATATATTGGCAACAATACGAGTGTGAATTACTATTATAATTATGTTTTATACTTAGCATACATGTTCAAGGTCGTTTACGTGAGTACCAGTAAGGTAAAAAAATGCAATTGAAGCTAGATATATTTGTGTAATATTTGGAGGCTGAACAACAGATTGTTTAAATTTATGATGTGTTTTATCATTAATCATAATTTCTATTTATATAATCAAATTACTTGTCAGAGATTTGTACGTTGTCTAGTGTTAAAAATTGAAATAATCATGCCGCATCCTCATTATCAACCGGTATGACCAGCAAACTTTCGTTCACATTGATAGGTCATAAAACATTTCATTGGATATGTGGTAAAGACTACGTAGAAATAGTGAATGTAGTTGCATGAGAGCAATTTTAAGAATTTGTTTGCACCAGTCGTCAATCTACACTGTCGGAAAATTTAATTTGTTTTTCCTTTCTAGACAGAGGGATATCAAGAAAAGAAGTTCGACTGGAGAATGGATGTAAGTGAAACTGGAGACTTTCAGTTACCATTACAGATAACTGTCCATATGTAATACCAGTGCCCATGAAACTAACTCTAAAGTTTCTGTAAATGTAAAATTGTATTCCATCTTGAATCTATTAAATTGTTATAGAATTTAGAAGTTATATCAAAAGTTATTTAGCAAGAAAATAATCTTATACACATTAGTTAAATCATTCACAATTCGATTAACCTTTTATATTAATGTTTCTCAGTGCAATATTGTAAATTAAACTCAACATTTAGTTTTTTGTATTCCTGGTGCTTAGCAAACCTTGACTAGTTGCAAAATCAACGAGCTTTATCGGGGCCGAATTTTCAAAGAAAATTAAATCGTTTGATTTACTTTAAAGAACATGGTTCGATGTTTATTGGATTTGCTTTCTATTTTGATGTAGAATCGCTACCACAAGACGACACAAGAACAAGGACCAAGGTACTACGAGCAACATCGTGTAAGTGTTCACATTGTAAGCTTTGTCGCCATTGAAGATGTATATTTTAGGACTGGCAAAACATCCACAAATAGATAAAAATTTGTTCCATTTTAATAAAGACTTCAAGGTTTATCAGTTGGTGTCACATCATGGCTAATGTGTTTAAGTATTTTTCTAAAGCTACTTCATGAAGTACTGATTTAAAAAAAGTATTGAACAAAAATATGTGCCTGAAAATATCAATCAATCAAATCAAACCTCCAGCCTATACACATAAACATTTAGCATAATGGACACAGTGGTTACAATTATCAGTATGCATTCAATGTAGACAAATGAATATCATATGAAGAAAAAATGCAAGAAAAACAACCATGCTTTTAATAATTACAGATTATGCATATATTTAGTTATTATTTACTATATACATCATAGACATTCATTTCTCCTTTTCTATGTATCTTGTATAAACGAAAAGCAAGAAAGACATGATCAGGAGAGTAATAGCCAAACATTACTGATCAATAAAAAGGATCATAATTATACTTGTAGAATACTTGACCTTAATTCAAAAGCATAGTATATGTACATTGCTAAAATGTCCTTAATTATATTCTTAAATGAATATCTCATCCAGTATATATGATTCATTTTTAAATCAATATACTCATGTAGTGATTACTTTATCTATTGTTCACACTGTATTGTGGGATGTTTTGTTTCCTTTGTCGGGTAACTTTAAAGTACAATATATTTGCTGTGTTTCCTCTTTTTATGTCCTTGTCGAAAGGCGATTGTATACTCAAAAGCTATTAAAGAGAATCAATCGACCCTTCATATATTAATTGAAGACAATAAAAAAGGGGAATATGCAAGAAGCATAGATTAAATACTTTTTCTTGTTGGTAACTAACCCAAAAAGTATTGAAGGAATTCAGATGATATTTAATAGAAGACAGTGAGAAAAAGTGCGACGCAGAAGAACCATAACCCTTACTTCATTACTTTAGGAGTTGCTGACATTTGTTGCATTTTAAAGTGCGAAGCAAAACTCGATAAGAGTTGGTAATACATGTATTAATAAAGGGCAATGAGAGGAAGTGCAGTGAAAAAAAATCTATGTTTATTATATCTAAAGATACTTTCCTTACTCTAGTTTAAATTATTTTAGAAGATACGCCAACCATGTTAAACAATTACACAAGAGGACAAAAGTTTAAATGCATGGAAAAACTGTTGCTTTTTACAATCAAGGTGGATATGACACTTTATACTGACAGGTCTTGTTCAGTTAATAAACAGAATTTTATTGATTTACCTCATTTTGCCTTTTAGTCCTAATTGTTACTACTGTACCAAGATAATGTCCTTAAAGCAGTAGGTTCTGTTCAATTCAGTAGTTAAGATAAGTGTAAAGTGTTAAATGATTCTTGTAATGTTAAACGAAACTCAGTGCTATTACAGAGAAATGTTACATGCCTTTGAACTTTTAACAGTATTCTACGATAAGTTGTAAATTGCCATGTTACGTTTGTTTTATCAAAACTAATAGCATAATATCGAGGAAAGAAAGTCCGAGAGCCGTCGACAAATGGCGGAAATAATTTTTTAATCAGCATGTTTTCCACAACAGATTCAACTGCTTGAATACCATGCCAGCAATCCATATGTACACTCAAATTACATACACGTGACTGGTTTTGCTTGTTTGTAAAGATTGTTTTGCTTGAAATATCAGCAAAGTGGGATACATATACTGACTTTCTTATTCTAAACTACCGCCATGTAGAGTTCAGTTATTTACTTAAAAAATATTTTTAAATTTTGATGTTAAAGTTAAGGAAATGAATAATTTTACCCTTTCAGAAATAAAAATGCCAACTTTACAAAAAGAAAACTATCGTTTTAGAATACAAGTGAATAATTTAACATTACGAATGAATAACTTACCCGCAAGAAAATGTGTTATTTTACAGTAATTTACAAACATAATGTTCTGTTGTTAGGGTGACTATCATGACCATTCACCACGGAGAGAACAGTATGACGTGAGTATGCTGTTTAAGAATGACGTCTTTGTTCCCCTTCTCTTCTTACAAGTGTGAAATTGTAACAATTTGTTGAATCACATTTTCATGACACATCCGTTGCTAAAAGTACAACCCGGTAGTGCTTGTACATGATTTGGAATAGTTGCTAATTACTTGACAAACAAAAATAAGTCAAGATTTTCTAACAAAATGTTCACGGTATGTCTTGAATAAATTGACTTAATATGATTTCACACTTAATTTCATTTCAAATCTGCAGGTGGCACATTTGCATCAATACTTCTCAGAGGTAGATATGTCACATAAATACTTGTGGTAAAATAATGTCAGCGTAAAGATCATGTCAGATAGATCATAGAAGTTTTATATCCCGTGAGGTAAACAGGATATATAGTTTGAAGCATGAATGATAAATTCAGCGTTAAAGTCGGAATTGCATTGCAAAGAAACCGAGTAACATCGGAATTAAGATTTGTTACTGTGTGTCTTGACATTTTTTGGCAAATTCATGAAGGTATTTTTCAGATATATCTCCTAGAATTTAAAACATTGCAGAGATGTCTTGGTACAGGTAGCATTGTCACGCGTTTTAACGGAACTAATAATAACCAATAAAAAATGATTTGCAAAACATATATTTGGTATATATTCATCAGTCATGGTCCATCATCTGCTTATATTTTGGTTTCTGTTTCGATGTAGAATTGCGCGAAAAAGTTTAATTTTAAGATGTTTGTTTTTAATTTCTGTAAGTTATAACGATTTCCTGATATATTGGTTTGAACATTTTGCATAATGAATAATGACTGTAATAAGATACAAACCGTTTTAGCAACAGGATCCAGTAAACTTGCTACAAATTAGTTTTCAAACAGAGCTGTCTGCTATGGAACTTTTCCTGTGTTCCATTGGAAATTCATATGTTGTGTTTTAGACCTCTTTATTTGCATTTTATCTTAGAACAGTTCTCCAGTGATGGTTCTAGTTAGCTTATTAGCACTTGCTATTAAAGCGTTTAATCGCAGCATCGATCGAGGAAAATGACTTTTCATATCATTTAATGAAATATGTGACACAATATGAAAGCCCATGCCTGCTTGAAGGTTTATAGAAGAAAGATTAATGTAGCAGAAGCAGGGTCACACGTATGACCCGAGCAATTTAGTAATCACTTTATAGAAGTCGCTACCATACATGGTATTGCAAAACAAATGTGCATCCTGACAGATTTCACACTGTAACGACGTCACACTAACAAAGGTGGCACAATTCTCTATCATTTTCTAGTGTGTTTAGACTTTTAGATTTACTTTCTGTCATTGTGCTCAGGCATTTACTTACTTATTAGCAACAGTAAGATTAATTAGTACAAGTCAGTAACTTTTAAAATTACAAAATGTACATCGAATTTTGAAGCTTAGTACATGCTTTAAAGGGACACTCCCTATAAATGGTGTCAAACTGAATAACTTCAAAAACATTAGTAATACAATACTTGTAAGTATTATTACTTAACCTAAAAGTTTTAGCTATACATTCCAGTCAGTATCGGTAAAATCAGCGTTTAAAAATATGTTTTGGTACCGTAAACTATTCAAAAATCTATGTAAAGTTGTTGTTGTACAATAGATTTATTACAGAAGGCCTCTGTGCTGATTTTTTGTGCTAAAATGGAGCATGTTTCGATATTATGATGTTCTTTAAAAATGTATTTATTTATTTTTGCGTTCATTGAACACGTTACTTATGTTTCGAAAATAATCTGCTAGATGTAGGGAGTGCCCCTTTAAGAACATTTTTCTTCTTTACTTTATCTTTAGACTTATGTTACTGCGTTCAACTAAGTTTATTCATCATCGTAGAGGTGTCTGTTCTGTGATCTAACCTGATATGTATAGATCCTCATACTGCACCTTTCTATTTGCTGCATGGGTTGCACGTTGACTTCTTTCAATATTTAAGGCAGTAAAACCTGCAGGGCGTGCAAATGTCTACAACACACGGATAACCGATCTACTAACATCAATAAAGGACCCGGATTTCAAAGACGAAAGCCTGAGTAAATTAGCGGAGGCATGTGCTTTATTCTATTAAACTAACTAGTATTAGTTAAAGAATAATCTCAGGATGGTATAAATATTGATTGTTTTGCAAGTTTCCTTGTTTCAGTCCAGCAACAGTAAATCATCACATGGTGTCGTTACGAGTACAGCTGAAGTTTCTTTAGTTGGAGACAAAAAAAAAAACAACAAATCTCCCAAATGTTAAACAAGTGAATGTTCTTTGCAATATGTTGAAAAATAGCCATATATTAGTTAAAAACGCATAAGGCGGTAAATAGTAGCGATTTTCAAGAAGTGAAGTACTAGATCTTGGTTAGATAGTACTCGTACACAACATTTCACGAATTTCAGTCTAGTTTTAAGGTATTATTTAGCGGATTGGTTAATGCTTTCATTTTTTCTGTTTGGATTTTAAGAATTTTCTTTTCTTTTTTATATAACTGAATATGTTTTCTTTTCTTGCTGATGGGATTAAGTGGTGACTTATTCTATTCGGAATATATGCAGCATTGTATAGCATCAATATATGAAACATCGTTGCACATTTCTTTAAATCATCATCTATTGTCCAAATATCGCGGTTATTATAATTTTAAGAATAATTTATTGTTCTCGTTCCTTCTCGCGAGAGTTTTGACTGAGCATGTTTGACTTTTGAAAGTTGTTTATAAAAGATAGTCTCTTTTGGAACATCGGCGTAAGATACAATAGATAGATAGATTTATTTCAACATAAAATGTACAATTTACATGGCAACTTATAATTAAAACATACAATAAAACAATAAACAAACATGTATGAATTAATATAGCCATGCCAATCAACTTATATGTTAAGGATAACACAAAAAGAGCTAAAACAAACTCTTATTTCCATTGTGGTCCTTAAGATATAGTATTGTATGACATAGGAAGATACAATTTATCACGTAAAAAATCACAGCAAAATGCCTTAAGAGAAGTTTGTATAAAAACCCTGATTGAAAGACATTAAAAAGTCAAGTTAAGCTTAAAAAATGTTCCTTAACCTTACATTTAAATGAATACAAAGTAGTTGCATCCCGCACTTTTGTGGCAGACTGTTCCATAGACAACAACCATTGTATGCAAATGATTTTTTTCCAAAACTTTTGACCACAGGAGGCATATCTCTTACTATCTGACATAGAAAACCTGTACCTCAAAGGAGGGATATGCCTTTGCTCTAAACCTTGTGGGATAATCATGAACAGTTTGATAGGGGTAAAGTGCTCCTTAAATATGAAGGGGCAACATTAGAATTAATTTTATAAACATGACAGAGAGTTATCTGATTACTCTACTTGAAACTGGTAACCAGTTCAGACGTGAAAAATGCTCAACTCCAATATGTGACATTGGATGTAAATTCAACACAAAGCGTATAAGCTATTTAAAATAAATTTGAAATACGAAAAACTCGATGTATTTTCCGGTTACTTTCTGTTGATTAACATTCAAAATGTTTGTAGACATATTATTAACTTTGATTTCCCGCAGATATTTAGAATTCACTGCTAAGTAGATTTTGGAAGGCTTCTGCTGGCGATGACTTTTAAACTCACTCGTCATATCGGCCAAACTTTTACATTATTGCATCGGTTTTGTGGAAAATAAGTATCTGCTATGTACAGTTGTCATTTTAAGAGAAATAATGATGTTTGCTCTCTTGCAATGATTAGCGGGGTAGATTGGAGAAGAGGTCAGACAATATCTAGAGGTTATCTTTTGTATATTTTTGTTGATAACGGTAATTTTAGTTAACGCGGAAATATTTGTCAAATATACAGGATAAGTTTTAATTTTGTTTCATTATATCTTCGATCTCAGATTAAGGTCATTTACAAATAGAGGATGCAAATAGCCTAAACATTTTCAGTCGTTTCTTTTGGAAGTAGTTTTATGTTAACTTTTCTTGTTAGATGTTGATCTTTTGACTGCATTTTGTGACCATGAACGTCAGCAAAGGCTTATGTCTGCGATAATTGGACGGTCAATGCTATTTAAACACATGTAAAGTTATAATGATTATATCATATTAAAGTGCAAATAATTGTAAAAGTTTGCTTATAACGAATGTTTTAGGTTCACAAAGGTTATTTAGTAATGGTACGATTTAGTCCCAATGATTTGAGGGAGGTCATTCCGGCTGTCCAAGAAACGGCTAGTACACTGAGATCTCATGAAGGCTACTGTATCGGATTCTCAGAACCTGGTCTCGTAAGTATTACAAATCTAATCACTTCTTTTAATTAGTAGTTATTTTATGCACCAATTATTTGTTATACCATAGTGTTAAATATGCATTCATTGAAGAAATAATTTGATACAAGCATGACCGGAAGTTAACTCAAGCTGCATCGTTAGTAATTTCACACTTATATATCGGAAAGTGGTATTATAGTCAGATGAACGATATATCGGGAAGTGGTATTATACTCAGATGAACGATATATCGGGAAGTGGTATTATACTCAGATGAACGATATATCGGAAAGTGGTTTTATACTCAGATGAACGATATATCGGGAAGTGGTATTATACTCAGATGAACGATATATCGGAAAGTGGTATTATACTCAGGTGAGCGATATGTCGCAATCATGACCCTCTTGTTTGTGTTACTTATTTTCTTTGAGTGGCTACTTTTCATGTATCCCTTGGTTGAGTACTTAAGATAGATTTGTTTCTAAATTGATCTGTGAAGTATTTGATTTGTTACAAAGTGAACCCAGATGGGATTAATAAAACGGGATTTATTGCCCTTGAGGTACCCCAGAAGTGTCAGATTTTTTAGTTTATATAGAAACCATTTAATTGTTAATGTTAAATTGTATATTCTACAGATGCATGTTTTAAGACCAAGTTATCAATCATTACCCGGTGACATATGGTGGGGATTCCATGAAGGCGCAAGGAAGTCAAACTATGCGCTGGCTTGCTTTTGGTTCAAGGACTATAAAAATGGCAGGGACTGGTTTCAGACAGGACACACGAGGTTTAAACAACCGGAATTCCCAAACAGCAGACCTTACCAAGCAGTTGCTTTACCTCTGACATACGGAAGAAGCAGGGATCCAATTCCATTCACCCCCGACAGTAAGCAGTCACTTGGAGTATGGAAAGTGACCCCATATGGTCACGCCCCCAAGCGACCTTGCCGACATATCATATCACTACAGTACATCTAGGGCCATACTATAATAGTAGAAAACGTTTGATCGTTATGCGAGCATGTTCTAAGAATTCATTTTGTTTCACTTGTTATAGCCTTACTCAAAGTGCCTGTGTCTAGTACCGCTCAAACTCGCAAACAATGGCATAGTATAACTGCTCGACTGTTACATTATTTAACTAAAATACTATTAAAATGGGCTTTAAAAACAACAAGGGAAAACATAAATATAAAATAATCATGTTAAACAGAAGAGGCAGTGGAAAAGAATGTAGTTCAATGATAAAAGGTCTAGTACTAATTCAATGTTTACTGCTGCAACATTTTATATTTTGTGTTTAAACTGTGTTTGATATATTCTTGTAATGTGTTTATTTTACAGGGGATGAAGTCACATTGGTGTGGTCTGAATACCCACACATATTTGAGCGATATCAAGATGATTTTTTAGTCAATTACTCCAGGCCTGAGGCGGGTTTCATGAGACTTTATGGGGGAAATCCACATGTATCCACATGTAGGTATATTTGAACACTCTCCTGGTTTAAACATAAGTAGGGATTCAAATTACAAGAGCCTTGTCGAATCTCAGATTTAAACGATAGGTTGAAGATTGTATGATGTAAAGAGCAGTTTGTAGGGTTACATTGTGAAAAACTGTATAGAGCACCATCAGAATGGTTGAACACCATTTCAATGTGGAAAAATTAAAAATAATGTTGTCCTTTTTAGATCTCCAGTACTTATCTATGATAACTGGATAATACAAGTACAAACGTAGCTACGTGGTCCACTGTCATGCAATGTTTTATTTCATTTTGTTGTTTGCTTTATTACTAGAAAAAAACAATCCAGAATGTTTCCTTGTATGATATTTTCTTTCCTTTTTTTGTTTGGCCATAAATGAGCGAAGTGGGGCTGTATTTTACTTGGACAAATACAGTCATAACTTAAGTCTATTCATTCATTCAATATTTTCTGAATGGTATGTGTTTATATCTTACAGGTAAGTATGTACCGGGCGATGTACCACAACTGAACAAGTTTGGTTCCCCTGGTTATGCTAGATTTGAGGAAAACATTGATCGTGTTGCCCGGTCTTGGCGTAATTGCTGGATGTCACAAAACACGTGCATTAATGTCAGCACTTTTCCATCCATGGAAAACGTTCATCAGTTATATATGGACCGTAAGTATACAGTTACATTCTCTTCTTATCATACATTTCAGTTCCCATAGATATTTCAATTTAAAAACGCTAAATAGTTTATTTATACGCAAGTTGGATTGTAACATGTGATCTAAACTTCTCCACATTTACGCCTGAGATACATGTAACACATTATTTATAATATATTATTTTTCTTCAATTTACAATACAATAAATTGTATATTATGTAGTCTTGGAAAAACCATTCACTTTATTCATATATTTATTACAGCGGAATATTCTAAGATTAGATCAGAACTGTCCCGCTACGCTGATCCCGTAGTCGTAGCCATCACACTGAAAAGGGTTCAGGGTACCTCAGCACGATAAACGATGGCAATGATGAGCTTATATTCACCGTTTATCCGTTAAGTTGGAAATGTATCGGTTATGACTGTTGTTTGTGGATGTCTAGCACGTTTTTACCGACATTACTGCATGCTATTGGATAATCTTAACGAAGGACATGTGACTTTGATTTCGAAGACTTCGCAACCTGCAAATTGCTTGTACATACCCATTTTAAAACATATCTGTTTGGCCCGATTTGTTTGAAAAAAGAAGACGGAAGTGTACAAGAGATTTTTTTCTAGAGGATGAGTGAACATCTCTGGTACGGTGTCGTCGGTTTTCGCTACCCTGTTCATTCATTGTTGTAAGATTAAAGACAATATACTTAATATGTTTAAACTGAACATTTAAAAGTGATAACGGTAATAGTCCATGTTATATTTAATCTGTACTCTTGTAAAGACTTTTTTACCCGAAACGTAACATGATGACGTCAGAGTGGTCAATATGGCTACATTCTTAAGTGATAGTTTAAACTACCTGAAAATTAACATTGCCACAGTTATAACAAAAATATATTAACCTGTATCACAGTTTTTTACCCATTGCATATAGAGAAAATTAAGTAAAATCGTTTTTGACTATCCTAATCAAAATTATATTATAGATATGGTCAAGAACGGAGCTTAAAACAAAGAAAATGCTTTAAAAACATTTAAAAATGAGTTATGCCGAATTATTTCTCTTATAGAAAGGTATTATTTAAAATATATCTAACAGAGTGGATTATCAATTTTCGACCATCATACTGTAGTCAAAACAGATTTTAATTGATTTCCTCAATATTCAACGGGTATAAAACTGATTCAGATTGATATAGTCCTGTTATAACTATGTTCATTTCCAAGTAGTATAAATCAGTGATAAAATGTCGTTCTTAAAATTATGATAGTCATTTTGAAGGGTAATATCACTTTAAAAGACTCAAGATTATCGGTACACTCCAGGTTTATACAGATACCTTTGATATGTTCAATATTTCATCTAAGATCACTTAGACCGCTATCTTACGAGTAAAGTTCGCAGAGAAGTTCAAAAAATCATTATTTCTCTTATTATACCTTGTATAGTCTAATTGTAGCGGTTTAACAAATGCTAAAGTTATATCAAATATTGGCTATTTTTTATGTATTTGTGTTTATCTATTACATTTACTGCAATCTATTTATTATATTGTTGTTGAAAGTTATTCATTACACATTATCTATGTCCGCTTGTAATGCAACACTGCAGGTATGATATGTATTTTTCTGGTAGTTGAACGTTCTAAATGTATTAATAAATTTCTTGTCAGATACTGACTGTTATATTTTACATATAAGACCCGGAACACATACATGTATGTCATACATATCAACCTCTACATAGTCCTACTCTATCAAAGTGTTTAATTCCCGTCACTCTTTTCCAACTAACACATACACACGACATGAAATGTATCACTGCATCGAAAGCTAAAGATATGACAACCACCGTAATCGGATATATTTAACTTCGTAAATATGTACATATGGAGTACAAATTTACCATTTAAATTATGAGACTGTTCACGCGCACCGATATAGTGGTAAAAGTAAGATTTTAGTAACAGTCTTTTATAAGAATTTACATAAGCTATGCGGAACCTATGTACGATATCCAGTTTTAGAACTAGATACCAAACGACAAAATGCCGAGGGCGCTCGTCATTATTTGAAGCTAGACATGTACCATGAATAGATTGTGCACTAATATGTGTATGTAAATTTTTATGCAAGTAAGCCAATACATGTCAAATGGAAACAACATGTTCACATAGTGTAATATATGACTTTTTGTTCCAAGTGTGAGCTTGACTGTAAATGCATGGACTTGGGCTTTGAGTCTGACAAGCCGTCCCGTCAATAAGAACAATTATGCCTGGCCATTTCAAAAACATTCAGAAGTTACATCCCGGTGGAGGTCAACTGTGTAGTCTTTAATCTCGTTACAGCCCGAACATGATTTTCAGACTTTTTATTTTTTTCTTAAGTCTACGTCTAAAGACATACGGAAATGATATACGATATCGCTAATACCATTTGCCAGTGAACAGACCTCGTTGGAACAAAGATTCTGTACAGTGCCATGACAAAGTGACACAGTTATTTACAATCAACTGTCGGATCTTGCACATCCAACACTCAATAACATTGGGCAAATGAAAATTTTAAAGAAGATAATTATGCAAATGAAATTTTTTCAATAGTGACACGAATTATTCGCTCTCAAATCTTGACAGTCTGGACAAACTATCAGCATATCAAAGCATTAGATCAAGTTTTAACAAAATGAAATCACTGGATAAGGAGCACTGACGAAGTTTTCAAGACAAGTAAAATGTCAACGAGGACCTGCACTCATTGGAAATAGGTTGGTGGAATAGAGTCACACTGTAAAATGCTGAAGGGCTACACTCATCATCAAGATCTTTTCAGTTTAAATTTTAAGTTTTATAAAATATTGATAAATTTCAACAAGTACGACATATAAAGGATTTTTTTAAATAATGTAAATAAATTTTAACAATATAGCAAATGATAAGTAAATAGAAAGTTACAAGTACACTAACACATATGTATAATATACAGTAAAATGGATAATAAAACATATCTAAATTAAGAAATGCTGATAAAACTATTGAAATACTAAACATTAAAAACAGGAGGACCATAATAGCCCTATATTGCTCACCCGAGTTCCAGATTCGAA
Source organism: Saxidomus purpurata (assembly GCA_022818135.1). Lineage (NCBI taxonomy): Eukaryota > Metazoa > Mollusca > Bivalvia > Venerida > Veneridae > Saxidomus > Saxidomus purpurata. The sequence continues at coordinate 46,040,448 of JAFMSR010000012.1, forward strand.
CATTACAAGTTGTAAATACAGGGTTTGCCATGTTCGTCTGGATATGTATCCCATTAGCTCTGTGTGTTGCCCAATCTCTTAGGTGAGAACAGGGTACATATCCAGGTGTACATGGCCAAAACCAAGATAAATGTTATATAATCCAAAACATCAAACCAATTTGATCGATGAAATACTAATATCTAATGGATAATCAATGATAAAAACTAATTAACAATAATAAATGGGTTATTGATGATACAAATAATTAATATTTACATGTAATATACCCTATGGATTGCCTCAATACTATCAAGGGAAGTAATTATAGGCATGTGTCGTTTATGCTGTGATCAGGTATATTCATGATGTCATCTTGTTGTTTTGCTCTTCGACATAGTCCAGTGGTTTTTGACAGGATGATTTATGAAGTGTTTATCTAAGACTATTTCAAACATGTGGTCTCACATACTAGACTATATTTCATCCTAGTTGCAAGATTAGACTAAACTTGGCAGAGGACAACTCAACAATGTATTAACTCTGTATATGGTTTTAGACAAGAAGAATTTCAAGTTTTTTCTTTTAGATGCCATGGCAACCCGAATTCTGCATTGAATGTATATCTACACTGACCTATATACACAGGTCCGTGATATCTATAAACAGGTCTGGTGTAGCACCAAGGAATATCCACTAAAAATCAATTACCACAAAGTAGTTTCAGAGAAAGAAAAGGAGAGGATGTATAATGTACAACTGGTCGTCCCACTGTAACCTCTCATTGATTGAGGGTCATGGGTTAAAGTCCTGCTACTGACCATGTCTCTTTATGGGAGAACGTTTGCAGTTTCTTATGGAAGATAGTGTTTTATAACTGGTCCTTCCAAGGAACAATGATTAGGTACACTGCCTGCCTGTAAAAATGACTGAAATACCGTTGAAAAGGCCATTAACGTCCCCCCCCACTCCCCCGACAAAAAAAAAACAATTTACAGCTGCCAGTGAGTGGTCACAGTAGCTTGCTCTAAGCATATGCTCAGTCAAACTAAAAACCTGATAATGGGTAAACAAAAACAAGAGCTGTCAGTAGGACAGCACGCTCAACTTTTTTCAGTGCTTGTCAATAAAAAAAACTTTTTCAGTAAAAATACCCAAAGGATCTGAATAAACAAGGCACACAAGTAGCAAGATATTACATCAAAAGTTACCATACTTAATTGTTGACATCCCTGAATACTGCAGCAAAGTTTTAAGTTAATACTTCAACTGGTTAATGATATATGTGCATATGACAGAGCTAGTTGCACACAAGACTTTAACTAGGAATATTTAAGTACAAATCAAGAAACATTTTCACCGAGTTATCTTCTCTTGCTTACAAATATGTGTCATAATGGTACATAAGTATTCCAACTTTCAAAGTAATATCTAAAACAGTTTAGTCAAAAAATGGACTGGTATGAAAAACGTAACAAACTAAGTCCTTAAGTGGATTTTACCCATATTCAATGTATTTTCTAAGTAAAAAAGGGCCATAATTCTAACAAAAACCTTGACAGAGTTATGTACTTTTGTCTGTTGATGGAGGTTATGAAGTAAACAAGTATGGTAAGTTTCAAAGCAATACCTTTAATGGTTTTAAAATAATGTGTGGTACGAAAAACTTCACCACTTGAACGCAGACGAGAGTAGGATAGCTCTCCTTTTCTTAGAAAAGTCGAGCTAAAAAGCAATAAAAAATAAAAAAATAAATATATATATACATTTAAATACATTGTATATCAATTACTAGAATACATTCATTCCGTGGACTAATTATTAAATACTTATAGTATGTTTCCTTTCACATTCATTATGTTTTACACTTTCAATTACTTATTTATACCAAAAATACCTGTATAAGAGTACATGTTTTACGGATTGCTTTCATTTGGAGGCAAGCAAGGGGAACCTGAATTTGACCATTTTTCTGACATTGCATATGACCTCTACAACAAACAGTTCTGAAAAATATCACTCCAATTTTCATGTGAGAAATTTCTGAAAAATAGACAAACTATTGCGCAAATAGAACATTCTTGGTAGAAGTTTTAAAAATCACTTTCAAAACTCATAGTAACATAATGTAGGTATATCTCAAAATATTAATTCATTAAGTTCAGCTTGCTTTGGATACTAAATCCATTAGTGGAAATTTTCTTTAAATAATACAAATAAAACTTTAATCCCCTGTCATATAAGCCATATTGATTTGCCGTCTTTAGATGTACTGTCCATTACCATTTTCCATTTCGATTCATAGTAATTGGTATAAACTGTATAATAGATTTACAATGCGAAGAATTGTGCAGTTTACACAGTTAAAATTTCATGGCCTGCCATTTCAGTAAATGAAATAACTAAAAATAGAACATGTAACACAGTTTGAATACACAAATTAGACCTACATAGCAACATAATTGTCATGTATATAAAACAGAGATTGACACAATCACATTTTTGTGTACATGATGATGTGTATGGTACATGTAAAAGGTCACCATTATAATCTCCATGGAAACAAGTTATTCATACCATTGCTTTACATCACTCCTGGTTTATGAGATGGATACGTAATCTTCAAGAATCTAGATAATACCCTGTATACACAGACTGGGGAAACAATATAGGTTCCACAGCCAACATGCTGCTGCAGAGAAAGGTTCAGACAGACAACGACACTAAAATAATCTTCTTCTAAATTACTTGCCAGTATTCCTCACTGTTTGACTCTATACACAGTCATTTGACATACTGCAGAAAAAGAAGGTGATAATAGGAATATTAATAAAATGTAATACCGGTACAATGTCAGTATGAAAAAAAATCTACATACAAATTCCTATAACATAGGCCTGCAACTCATTTGAAATAGTACTCCTGGACATTCATTTAAATAGAAGAAAAGTAGTAAAAAAAGTATTTGAATTCTTCTTCCCTGCAAAACTCATTTTAAAGTACAGTTAGGCTACTTGTATTACAGTCCTGGCAAGGTATTTGATATGTGTTAAAACTTAGAAAGTACTAATGGTTCATGAGGTAAGTAGACCTTAATACAAACTTTACCCAGCTGTTACACTCAGGTGATGACAAAAATCAGAACTAACAATCAATAGCTGTTTTTATTTGCATGAAAGTATGATGTTATACAGACTTGTACATTGTATATTAGTATTAATTAGGTCTAGAACAAACTCTATAACAAGAAATGCGGCAATGCCGCCAAACCAGATTTTCAACAGCGCCTGTAGAAATTCTAGAATTTAATAATACATTTTATTAAAAAAAAACAAGTTACAAAGTAGACATGAAATAATATATCTATCTTTTTTAAATTACCTCCAAAGATGATATGACCTTTGACTGCCAAATCAAGTTAAAATCATGTAAACAGGTTTTCAATGTTAATGTCACTGTGACCTTGACCTTGGAGCCAGCCATGCGGAACTGCTTCTGCACGTCATCTTGATGTGGTAAACTTTGTCTGAAGTTTCATCAAATTCTTCAAAAGGGTTGAAGAGTTACAGAGCGGACAGGAGTTTTCAATGTTAATGTCACTGTGACCTTGACCTTGGAGCCAGCCATGCGGAACACCTGCGTCTCTGCACGTCATCTTGATGTGGTAAACTTTGTCTGAAGTTTCATCAAAATTCTTCAAAGGGTTGAAGAGTTACGAGCGGACACAATTTCGTTTGACGCCCCCCGCCCATCCGCCCATCCGCCCGCCATACCCCAATCTAATAACCAGGATTTTCAAAATTGAAAACCTGGTTAAAAACTACTTTTACAATTTTACATAGTAAAATATTCATAACATGTATGTGTGTTTCAAACTATTCTTGAGTAGTTCACATATGAGAGGCCCACAGAGGTTTTTACATTACAGGTACTGTTATTAGATACATTTTGCACTTTTTTTTGCATAATTATGTCATTAATATTGACTCATTCTGAAAAAAAATATGAGCAAACACTGACATTTTATTTATGCTGATCAGCTTTTTTTTAACAACATCATAACATCAAACTTACATGTATGACACTTAATTACATGGTATAGCAGGTGATGTTAAAATCTATGCCATACATCTGACATAATTTTATATGATACAGCAGGTGATTTTAAAAGTTCTACCATACTGATGACATAATTTTATATGATACAGCAGGTGATGTTAAAAGCTCTTCCATACTTCTGACATAATTTACATGGTGATGTTAAAATTTCTGACATAAAATTATCTATCTTAACAGATGTTTCTTTCTGTGTGAAATTTGAACTGTTAATTAAAGCGTTGTTTTATGGGGAGAAGTTTTAACATTGACCACTTGTAGTTCCTCAGTTACAGGAGGTGACTGCTGATTGGCCAGGTATGCCGTTAAATCAATACTCAGGTCCTTGAGCCGATTTAACTGCTCAACATTGTGATTGTCTTGTGCTGTTTTTGTATCTGAAAATACACAGAATATTGTGTATAAAACAAGAGTGCAGTAAAAGTACAGTACATTGTAGCTCTAAGAGCTAAAAAGTAAAAAGGATGAGACGAATTTGACCTAGAGGCAAGGTCAGAACAGTTTAGGGAGAGAACATCTGAACAATGCTACATACCAAATATCTAAACTGTATACCTTGCAATTATGGAAAAGAATATTATTAAAAAAAGTTTCTATATAAGTCTATCTACAAATCATCTCCTGTGTGGCCAATTTTAACCCAAATGGCATAATATGAACAATCTCTGTAGAGAACAACTTGGTGATGCCACATAACAACTACCTAAGCTCTGGACCTCATGGTCTTTGACAAGAAGATTTTAAAAGTATTTCCTAATATGAGTCTAGAAAAACAATTGAGCCCTGGGCACATTAGACCTAAGTGATATAACTTGAACAATCTTGGTAGAGGATCCCTAAGTGATGTTACATGTACATACCAAATGTCTAGGCTCTAGGCCTTTTGGTATTAAACAAGAAAACCTTTAAAGTAAAACTTATACAAGTCTATATAAAACAAGTGACAGGAAATTGTCACAAAACCGGCACCAGTGCGGCGAGCGCAAATGTGTTTTTAATGTCCCTAGATGGACATAGTTTGAAAAAGAAACAAAGTCTTCCATATATTAATGGTAAACAAGAGCTGTCCACTCATAAATATCCATAAGGGGCTCTAAGCCTGTGTCCTTATGTGAATAAATATGTTATGTAATTTTTCCAAATTGCTTCCATAGCATGACCAGAGTAATCATGCATACAGTATTCCATTACTTTAAACACTAATGTGACCTTGACCTTTGAGGAGGGACTCAGGCAGTCTTACGCACACATCAGCTGATGTGCTAGACATTTGCTGCCAAGTGATTTTAAATATGCCTTCAAAGCATAATAAAAGTAAGTCCGGACACAAATGTATGCATATATACGTCCATTACCTATAAGCTGTAAGTATGACTTGCTTGTATGAACTGACAGCTTACCTTGACACTGTGCACATTTGTGCCAAATTATTTTAATCCTAGGCTACAAAGTAACAGTCTGTATAGCGAATGGTCTTTTCCACATATAGATGAAACATTACTTCATACTCTCAAGCTTATGACCTTGACCAGGTAGGGGACTTAATAGCAGACACGTCGCTTTATAAGCTATAATTTGTGCCAAAACATTTTAAAATCCTTAATGCATTACAATTACCTAATCTAGCCATTGTGTGCATATATGCATATATTACATCCAGTTTTCCTTCATGCTCTAAGTATGTCCTTAACCTGGCTAAGGATGTGCTTCTGCACCCATTTCATCTTGATCTGTTTGACATGTGTGCAGTTATTTTAAAACCTTCAAACAAATTTCCATTTCTTGTTCTGTAATGTGTGCAATACAAACAAGTCTAAAACCTTCAAACTCCAAGTCTTACCTATAAACTTTAAGGTAGGGATGATGTCCACTATTCAACAATATTCAAATATCCTAGTCCTTTTATTGATGTTGAACTCTGAATCAGACAAACATTGTTGTCACTGACAAAAACGGACTAGCGTTGCCATGTTTCACTATGCCGCCTTCGGGGCACACAATGCTTCAAGGGCTATAATTTCAGGCTAAATGCACCAAACACCACAGCTTGACAATAATGTCAGGGGCACTTGAGTTATTTAGTCTGTGATTGTTTGATAATTAAATATTTTGATGAAGTGTACAAATCAATCCAATCAGTGGTCTTCTTATATGAAATATGTGAAATAGCAAGGGCCATGCAAACAAAACTTGAACACAATTATAAACAAACAACCAACAATAAATAAATAAAAAAATTGCTCTGTGGGGGTTTGAACCGCTGGTCTCATGAGAAATTGTTATCATCTAATCTGAAACAGAATAGACCAAAGTATAGGACAGGTAATCTATCTAAAATAGACGTAATAACAGAGTATTCTCCCTTTTATAATAAGGTATTCTCCCTTTTATATATATTTAAATAAGGAGAACAAAATTGTAACAGAGATAGACAACCTGGGGCAGAACATTATATATTCAAAATTTTTTTGTTCATTATAGCTCTGTGAAAGTTTGGTTGAAATCCTTAGAAATAGGGTTCCAACACAGAAGGTATTTCTGTATATATATTACATTATGTGGAAAAAAACAAAGGCCCATAATTCTGTCAAAAACTGATCAAATCACAAATCCTTCACAATTTGCGCCAGGGTACTTGGTTAAACAAATTTTGAAAGTTTGTGAAATCCCTTGAGAAGTGTAGAAGGAGTTAAGCAAAAAGATTTACATATGGAAAAATACAAAGGGCCATAATTCGTCAAAATGACCAAATCTACAAACCCGAAAATTGCCAGGGCACTTCAGAACGATACTTCTGTGAGTTTGGCTGAAATCCGTTGAAAAATGTACAGGTGTTCACAGAAGAATTGTTTCCCGCCCACTAAAATCCTCCAATCTAATACCAGGATTTTTTCCTGGTACTGCGAACAAGGAACCTATGCAAAACATGACCCAAGGGACATGTTTTGAACAAAATTTATGTCCACTAGAGTCGACCATACTCTAAATACTCTAAACTTAAGCCTTGAGGCTATGGAGAAAATATTTTTCAGTTTTTCCTATTTGACTAAATAGCTTCTAGCTTTCAGCATGGACATTATCATCGGATATGTCTTGATAATGTACTGTGAATAGGCAGCATTAACAGATCAACATTGCGCATACGCTACCTGAACTTAAATATGGCTACTAAAACAAATAAAGTTTGCACAAAATCCCAATTGCTTTAAAAGATTCTTATAAACTGACAGCTTAGCTTCGAACACTTGGATTCAAGTACTATCTTTGCCATATTTACAGTCTAATAATAGCATATGTCTTTTTCCATAGATGATCTTTCGCAATATCGCAGCTTATTACCTGAAGTAAACTTAATAGCAAAAGTTTTATAAGTATCAATGTCAAAACATATTTATCTATTACTAATCTAGCATTTTTCATGAGCTCTCTTATAGTTTTCGAACATGCTAATTTTCTAAGGCAAGTATGTGCTTCTGCACCATTTCGTCTTTCTTTTGATTGAAAACGTGCTTGTTTACTCTTCTCCATTTCTTGTTCTGTAAGTGTAAAACAAACAAGTGTAAAACAAACAAGTCTTATATAAACTATAAATGATGTCCACTATTCAACAATATTCAAATATCCTAGTCCTTTTATTGATGTTGAACTCTGAATCAGACAAACATTGTTTCACTGACAAAAACACTAGCTTCCCATGTTCGCTAGCTTGCACACAATACTTCAAGTAAAATTTCTAAATGCAACAAGGACCACAGTTTGAAATAATGTCAGTCATGAGTTATTTAGCTTGATTGTCTGATAACAATAAATATTTTGATGAAGTTTCAAATCAATCCAATCAGTGGTTAATGAAATATGTGCATAACAGTACCCTGCAAACAAAACTTGAACACAATTATATCCTGCAACCAACACTACATGTATAACTAAAATCTTATGTTCCTTCAAGCAAATTTGAATTCAGACATGGGTTACCTAAGTTGATTGTCTCTTTCTTTACTTCATAAGTGGCTACAGAGATATGTCCATGAATGCAACTTGCATGCAAAACTTGAAATAAAATTTCTAAGCCCAGCAAGGGGCATAATTTGCATTAAATTCAGTCAAGAGTTACCTAACTTTATTGTCTGATGTCCCTGAAGATTTCAGTAACACTTCAAACCAACCCTGTTAGTTGTAACTGAGGTATGTCATTAATGATTGCTTGCATGTAAACTTGATCCAGAAGTGCAAAGACGATGCTAACACAAGGATGACCTTAGTCCTCCCTATCTATCAAACAGGTGAGCTAAAACTGTTATTTTAAAGTCTTACCACTGTAACGAAACAATTACTACTTTAGACAATGGAATGGTCATACAAGATGAAGAAGCTTGAGTTAAAAAACTTGCTCGACCTTCGTTTTGTCTAACACCTGGATATTACATGCGTACAGCCACAAAACAAAGTAATACTGATATATTCTACCACTGGGCTGCATTGTTTGGCTCTGATAATTGTAAAGATCATAAATAAAGTTTATACAGTGTTAACACATACTCAGCTTTACTCTCTCCTGTTCCTTGTTCATTTTTAGATCAGCCAGTAACTGTCTTTGCCCTTCTATCTCTGTATTCAACCGCAGCTGTGTTCTGGATTCTATTGCACTGTTTTGCATTGCCTGTTAAAAGCATCAAAATCTGGTAATGTGGGATGTAGTGAACTTCTAATGTTAAGTTTATTTAACTAAAGGCAAATTGTTATTAAAGATGTAGTCCTAAAATTTGTTTAAATTTTATTACATACCAATATCATATCCTAGCTTTGACACAGAGTTAATCAAAGTATTGAAATACTAGTGGAAGGTGATTTCGAAAGATGTCAGCTTGCAAAAATGCGATATTTAAGCTGTTTAATAGCCCACACTTCTCTGGTAAAAAATCAAGTTTAATACATTAAATATTTAGGTAAAGTTAATTGCATACAGAAGTTTCAAAACTGTTTTGTCATGTTATACATTTACTTTCAAGTTTCATTTATATACTGTAAATACCGAGTGTACGTGTCGTTCACATATGGTAAAGGAACTATTTGTTTATGTACAATAATGATTAATGCTTGTTAAATGAGTTTACATTTGTGTGAAAATAGTGTCAAAACTATAGTTTTACAAAATATAACTGATTGTACATGAAAAGGGTGTAAGAATATTTTACTTTAATTTTATCGCACTAGGATACTGATTTGCATATGAAAAAGTTCCAATGGTTGTTGTACGGCACAATCCTATTATGGTTCAGACTATGGAGATGTAGTCACCTTCCAACTGTGAGGTGAGCATATTTTATTACCTTATAAGCCCTAACGGGCAAAATGTTATAAAAATCGCATTCCTTGAGGGTGACAGTGCATATAGTCAACCTGATGAAATACTGTAAACTTAATACTTTGAAAGTGCAATACATATTTGAATTGTGTATCTATGACATTAAATTATATTCTGATCTCATTTTTCTATCAACAATTAAAAAATTCTTTAGAATGAAGGTTTAAGTCAGACACAAAAAGTAACCATCAAACTTAAATGTATCAATTCCCCTCTATGTTCTACAGCTGGTACCACAGTTCAGTCCTACATACCTGCAACTGATCACTGGAGTGGTAACCTCTGAACACAAGTTTCTGGAGAAGGTAGCCAATTTTTTCTGCTCTTTGTTCCAGGTGAGGGTATGAGCTTAACTGACTTAACTTGTGACTTTCTTTCAAAAACTGTTCAAAACTGGAAGTATATTACATTCTAAAATGTATTATTGTATATCACATTAACATGCAAGAAAACACTTTGAAATGTGGAGTGTAGGACTGCAATTAACATGACACCAGGTGTCATACAAATGATTTCAATACCAATCAAAAGTGGACTTAAAAATGCATGTGGAAAAAGTTTAAATAGATTCTTTTGTTATAAATATTCCGACATCAACAAAGGGGCGAGGTTATCTCTCCATTGGTGTCACATTTATTAGTATAATGCAGCAACATGAATGTAAATGAAAGTGTTGATAACTAAACTGAAGAGATAATTTTAGCTGTGTTTCACATTTGTACAGTTGAACTGTGATCTCAGTCTTGTTACTTGTGTTAATACTTGTTTAAATGTACAACAAATTCTTTAAAAAAACCACATATTATTCTGTATTGAATATTCTACAATCAAACTTAAAACTTAACTTGACGTTTATCAATTGTGAGCCTTAGTCTACCAGACCTTAAATATGGGATCACTTACATTTCTTACATACACATAAATTATAATGTTCAGACTGACCTTAATTTTCCAACAAATGCAATCACATCTGCACACATGCCACTGAAATACAGAAACAATCAACTTATTCCTGGTGTATCTATATGGTAAACACATGCTTAATTTCTTGGTGCAGTGAAATCTTACACCTTGAAACTCCATGTTCCTCGCTCCTTTCAGACACCTTGACTTCAACAGCCATTTACATTTGCTGTATCTTCCTATATATATATACCTACACCTTAATACTTCTTTAACAAGAGCAAGATCACCAACCTGGTGCCCTGAAACCTAATCTTCATTTCAAAGGTTTTGGCTGTGAGATAGATGTTCACACAAGTGTTGGATAACTAGCAAATTGTCATACAAAATGAGGCACAGTGTACACCAGAGTGCTACCTGGAAGTCTTCAAAGCAGCAAAGTTATAACTGAGACACCATCAGAACTTTGACACCCAAGTGTGAACTTGACTTTTGAGCCAAGGACCAGCATATTATTCATGACATACTTCCTTACTATGCTCGACAAATTATGTTTGATACAAAATTATATAAATGGTAAAGTTATAACCTAGACACAATCTGAACTCTGAAACCAAAATTTAACCTCAAGTGTCCTTTGCCTTTGAACCAGAGACGTAAGTGCTGTACATGGCATATCTTCCCATGATGCTCTAATTTTATGTGGGTTTAATTCAAATTTCACGAAATAGTAACAAAGTCACATGTAGAGCTAACACATATACTCAAATGACAATTACTGGATGCTTCCTGTTAGGAGCAAAGCAAATACTCTGTTAAACAAACTTTTTATCTAAATCAATATAACCAACTTACATTCAGATTCCAAATACTTTTTATCAGAATGCCACTGAAAACGGAATTGATGAAGTAATGAGCTAACATTACAGTACTTACTTTATCATATCTGCTATTGGATCATGAGTTGTGTCAAGCTGGAAAGATAATATTATAAAGGTACATACTCATGGCTTGAATTAAATTGAATACATACACATAAATTAAAAAAATGAATGGCAAATCAATGATGCTAATTATGATAATGCATATTTGTTTACACACTCTGTAATTTTTCAACAAGGCACAAACAAACAGACCAAACTGGCGCAACTTACTCCCAAGTACAAGTAATGCGTATTGAATGAAAAGTAGCTAAACATAACAGAAGATTTTCCAAAAATGATCTATAGTAATGATTCATTTATTTTTTTCTTTTTACATAATATAATTGGTTATATTTCACATGTAATGACTACTGTAAACTGGGTAATTTTGGGTAATTTTCAGATTTGACAGCTGACTTGCTTATTTAAAATTCACAAAAGGTGAACTCTCAAATTCTAATTATCAATCTTTGTGAAATTAAAATTTCATTAAACTTTTGGAATTGAAGAAGTGGGGGGAATTCACAAAAACAGCAACAATTATATCATCTCAAATATAACCTGATTTACAGTATACACAATCCTAAAAGTCTTAAATACCTTTCATGAAATGCTCAGCCTAAAAACATATAGTTTGTTATCATTGGCCAACTGTCAGTTTTTCTACATGTGCAATGTATAGCACAACACTGTAGCGATCAATGTCAGTGTCATGAAAATTAAACCCAATCTAACAGTAAGAAACTAAAGCACAAACCATTTTAAGTACATCTTTGAGCTCATAGAACAGCATCAACTTCACTGTTATCATTGTGTCATCGTTTGTCCGAGCGTCTCGCACCTGATAAATAAAATAATGAAGTCTCAAATTTACATCATATTTGATAATTTAAAAGTGTGCAAATATTTCATTTGTTTCTTTTTCGTAATCCTATTTTTACATCATTTTACCAAACTTTTCTATTTGGTTTATTCCAAAATCTTACATTGTAATAAAACTGTTCAGGAATGACTGCAAGTTGGTTGAATTTATCTTTGCCTGGAATCATTCTAGTTTTGTTCTCAGGGTCTGTTCCATGCCATTTGAACTCATGTAACCTGAAATAAAAATCAAAGCTATGACAATATTAACAATACTACAGTACTGAAGTTAGACAGCCGTACATGTGAAATTAATTTTAGGGATCTTATTGTGAAAAGCAACTGGACGTCTTTAAAAAGACATATCATTGTGTCTCTACAGTCTTATGGTTATAATGTACTTGTACTCTTAGTACATCTACTTTCTGATGCTCCCATTTAGGAAAGATTCACCACAATAGTTGTCCTGTCTACTTCTTAAGATACATGTTGTAGTGTGCTTATAAATGGTACCTGTCCGATATTTTCTTAAGAAACTGATAAACAAAACTTCATAGAATGAGCTTTTCAACTCTTCTCTTATCTTAAACAAACTGAAAGATTAACATGCTTTGGAAAAGTACATGTAGCTGAAAGAGTTAAACGTACCATTCCTCTGCTTCTGGGACAAACACAGTAGGTCCCTGAATAATTCTTCTCTGTACCGTACTGTCCTTCAGCCTCTTGTATACAACAATCATGTGGTTAGCATCTAACTTCAGGGCATCCATAACATTAATGTTCTCATGCAACATAGGGTTGAAAAATATCTCACATGGCCTGTCAAACAACATATTCAGTTAATATTCTATATTGTGGCACCCTTGTAAAATAAACATGTGAATCTTACTAGATACAGCATATATAGTGAGCTATGTCCCTACTGTTTTAGCTAACCACTGATTAAGGGTTCCACTAGCTGCTAAGAGTGAGAGTCTTGTCACTTTTTCCAAGAAATTAACAACAGGTCCAAATCAAGTAAAGTCAAAATTTTTTATTTGTTCCAGATCTATACATATCATAATACCATGTACATGTTTCCGATTTATATACAGTGTTTGCTATCATGCAATCAAGTCTTAACTAAAAGTGGTATTCCTCCTCTCTCTCCTCTAGGGTGTTCTGTAGGCTTTGAAGACTAGTGGCTCTAACTTTGGAGCCATTGGCACAAACTTTTTCTGATTCAAGAATTTGTTGGCGCAAATTAAAATTGACCCAGAGCGAACCCTGTCAATATGGGGAAATGGAAAAAAAACAACATGTCCAAAGCCTTTACATTTATACACATTGGGTCCATCAAATGCAACGATGGGATTAAAGCTCATCATAAACCTGCTAGTATGATTAGACATACATGTAATACAGTATTAATAACATAACATATATTGTAAAATCAGTAAAAGCTGAGCCTTACATGTAAACTTTATGCTAGTGTTCACAATGATTAGTCCATGATGGACATGATAGAGGCAAAAAAGGTTTGTAAGTTGACTAGTTTCTTTCAAGCAAGATGACAATTACACAATTAAAATTGTTCCAGCGAACTTACCCAGGTTTATGAGTGACAATACCATTATTATCTCTTATTTTTAAGTATTCATGCTGGGTAGCTGTATATCTCTTTAACTTCTGTAATCGTTCCCTGAACAAAAACACCTGAAAAAGGTATTACAAAGCTTTATCTAAACAATTGTCAATAGCCACTTTCTATTTATTAACATCAAGCTTTATTTTATGTATTTATACCCATCCACCTGTTCAGAATAACAATTTATGCAATAACCTCTGTTTTTAAAACCAGTTAAAATCATGCATTTTTAAACCCTGTCAGTTTGCTGGTATTCATTTTTGTAGTACTGTAGATTATGGCAACAGTGGCGTTGGCAGGATTCAAACCCCTGACATCTTAAACAAGTTGGCAAGTCGTTTTAATAGCACTGAAGTAGTATTTCTTTGATCAATATTATTATAAGACCTCGGATCGTAATGGAAAGTTTATAAGTATTCAGACTTTAGCAGGTCACCCTGTGCTATCATATGTTCCTTATCCATATATCTGTGATATTCTAAGCATAATTGTGATATTTTTTTATCTCTTAACTGTTAATGTTGATTAGTTGTGGAGAAATGAAGCATTTTCCGTTATAAGTTGTTGTTTAACAAAGTATTTATTTATCAATTTACAGTACACACAAGGTGTTTTTTCAAATTGTCACCCATCACCGCGATGTCCATCCATCGTGACCACGTGAATTTGGTCACCCAAATGCCCCCCTGAGTCACCCGTCACCGCGAACCAGGGTGTCTGGTCGCGGTGACCATCGTCACCGCGAATCGCAGTGACTGGTCAAGGTGTTTCGCGGTGTCCACATTCGGGTCGAGACTTGAATATTTGTTATGTTTTTTTTACTGATTAACTTTTAATTATCAATAAAACAAATAGAAAAATAATTGTAATTTGATGTTTTTCGAAACTTCCCGACGCCAAAATCGTTTTAATTACGATGCCGCTATCAACAAACTAACATACTGTATGATCAATCAATACAACCCAGGCAACACAATCAATCTAAAAAAACAAACTTACTTTATCTTTTCCAACCTAATTATTTAATAATCCAAAATATCAATCTATGGTCAATGTCTCAAACTGTCTCTTTTTAATGCCACGTGCTCACTAAGATCGGGCATCGCGGTTACACTCTGATCTCATGACACCTGCGGCTTTTGATATAGAAAAAACTTTGCAGTAACAATAACTCAAGTCAAAAACTATATTTGGCAAAATGAAAAAAAATGCTACTCGGAAAGAATCGGCGTTGGGTAGAGGCGATCATAAATGGCAAAACAAAAAGTACGCTGCGAACAAGCAACTCGTTTTGATATTCAACATTTTTTCTATTCATAATGTGCATTCCCGTAATATTCCGGTTGTTTGTGTGATCCGTACGAAATAATAAAATTAAATATAAAAGAAAGCATAATTTGCAACAAAGAGAGGTCTCACAACTGAACCTTGCGGGACACCAAATATAGCCAATGGTAATTTTTTTTTGGAAACACAACATTCAGAACTTTTTTAATATAAATCTAGATCATTTTTTGCAATAATAGATTAACGAACATGGGATAATAATCATTACAATATTTGATATATTTACGCACTTTCGATGCATTGTCTGTCGACTTTCGACCACGAGAGACACTCAATATCTCCTCGGACAAAAAAATATGCATATTCGCACAATTTTGACAGTTATCTTTCAGAAGTTTTTGTGTCAAATAGCTTGGGTTTAGTTTAGTTTATTTAGTTTTTGTGTCAAATAGCTTGGGTTTGCAAACAATTTTACAATTGTTTGAGTTAAATATGTCATCCTTTATCAGTGCTCACACTGGCAGTTTATAAATAATAGCCACAAATTTTTCATGAAAAAAATAAAAAAGCCAAAGTCTGCGCATTGTCGCATTGACATGACCAGAAAAATACCATTTGAATGTAACTGGTCCTTTTTTTTTTGCCAATATAGGTCTTGATCAGTTTTTGTTGGCAATGGGTATTTTTTGGTTCATGATGCAGTGCTGTTACTGTCCAAGTTACTTAACTTCTAAAGTGGGGCATTGGTAAACTAAGTCCAGCTGGACATGTCGACATGACTCTCAAGAGAACTGAGATTTTGTTGGTCCAGTTAAATGTATGTGCTTGAGTAAAACCAGCATGTTTATTTAATTTTTTTTTTCAGCAGGAAACATATCTTTATCACACATCTTTTTTTTGTAAAAGTTTGCAAAACTAAAATATTAACTGATCTCCTGTAAATTACAGTACACGCAAGGTGTTTTTTCCAAATGTCACCCAGTCACCGCGACAGAAATTCATTCTAGGTGACCAGTCACGGTGACGAGGTCACCCTAAAAAAGTTTTGGTCACCCAAACGGCCACCGCGACCATTTACGATGCGCTGAGATATTCGGTCGCGGTGATTCACGGTGGCCGGTCGCGGTGAATCGCGGTGACCAACTCGACTGAAATAAAGTATTTTACAATTATTTTATTATATTTATTGGTATACAAAATTACGGAAGCACAGAGGTGACATGTGGGAATTTTTTTTATATTATCACGTGGCCACGTGATAATAAAAAAAGAAAAAACGAAAAACTAAACGTTATCGCGTGGCCACGTGATAATAAAAAAAGAAAAAACGAAAAACTAAACGTTATCACGTGGCCACGTGATAATAAAAAAAGAAAAAACGAAAAACTAAAGTTATCGCGTGGCCACGTGATAATAAAAAAAGAAAAAACGAAAAACTAAAGTTATCGCGTGGCCACGTGATAATAAAAAAAGAAAAAACGAAAAACTAAACGTTATCACGTGGCCACGTGATAATAAAAAAAGAAAAAACGAAAAACTAAACGTTATCACGTGGCCACGTGATAATAAAAAAAGAAAAAACGAAAAACTAAACGTTATCTCGTGGCCACGCGATAATAAAAAAAGAAAAAACGAAAAACAAAACGCGATAACTTTTAGTTTTTCGTTTTTTCTTTTTTTATTATCGCGTGGCCACGCGATAACGTTTAGTTTTTCGGTTTTTTCTTTTTTTATTATCACGTGGCCACGTGATAACTTTAGTTTTTCGTTTTTTCTTTTTTTATTATCACGTGGCCACGTGATAACGTTTAGTTTTTCGTTTTTTCTTTTTTTATTATCGCGTGGCCACGTGATAGCGTTTAGTTTTTCGTTTTTTCTTTTTTTATTATCACGTGGCCACGTGATAACTTTAGTTTTTCGTTTTTTCTTTTTTATTATCACGTGGCCACGTGATAATATAAAAAATATTCCCACATGTCACCTCTGTGCTTCCTTACAAAATATAGAATACATCAATTTCTTTTTATTTTTCATCTACGGTCTCTACTATTAGCACATCGTCGCCGCGGTATTTCTGTTCCGAATTGCCGCTCGATCATAATTTTTAAATACATGTATAATTGTTTCAAAACGTTTTCTTTCCTTCCTGAACTTATATTTATCACGTTTATGTAGATTTAAAATAATAATTCACGTAAACAATGTGCCGTAATTGGTCAATCTTTTTAATCCCAACTTGCCTTTTGTCAATCACGGTGGGTGTGAAAAATATCGCCTGTAATAAAGGATGACATATTTAACTCAAAAAATTGTTTGCACTCCCAAGCTATTTGACACAATTTACTTCTGAAAGATAACTGTCAATGTTGAGTGAATACGCATATTTGTCTGCGGAGATATTGAGTATCTCTTGTCTTACGAAAGTCGACAGACAATGCATCGAAAGTGCGTAAATATTTAAATTATTGTAATAATTATATTGTCCAATGTTCGAATTTCTCAAATGCAAAAAAATGATCTAGATTTATACAGGAATACTATATAACCGGTTCCTGATTTATATCAAAAAGTTCCGAATGTTGTGTACCCGAAACACAATTGCCGTCTGCTATATTTGGTGTACCGCAAGGTTCAGTTGTGAGACCTCTCTTTGTTGCGAATTATGCTTTCTTTTATATTTAATTTTATTATTTTGTACGGATCACACAAACAACCGGAATATTACGGAAATGCACATTATTAATGACGAAATCTTGAATATCAAAACGAGTTGCTTGTTCGCAGCAGGAACGTAGAATCTGTTTTTTTTCTCATTTACGATTGCCTCTAATTTTTCAGTAACTGCCAACGTCCATGCTTTCCCAGTTAATTTTTTTTCATTTTGCCAAATAAAGTTATTTTTACTGCAAAGTGTTTTCTATATCAAACGTAAAGCAGCAGGTGTTATGAGATCAAAGAATGCCGCCGCGATCTTAGTGAGCACGTGGTATTAAAAAGAAAAAGTTTGAGACATTGACAATAGATTGATATTTTGGATTATTAGATCGTAAGTTTGGAATAGTTAAAGTGTTTGTTTTTTAGATTTATTGTGTTGCCGGGGTTGTTTTACTTGATCCTAAAGTATGTTAGTTTGTTGATAGCGGCATCGTAATTAAAACGATTTGGGCGTCGGAAAGTTTCGAAAAACATCAAATTACAATTATTTTTCTATTTTTTATTGACAATTTAAAGTTAATCAGTAAAAAAACATAACAAATATTCAAGACTCGACCCGAATGTGGACACCGCGAAACACTGTGACCAGTCACCGTGAATCGCGGTGACGATGGTCACCGCGACCGGACACGCTAATTCGCGGTGACGGGTGACTCAGGGGGGCATTTGGGTGACCAAATTTGCATGGTCACGATGATTGGCCATCGCGGTGATGGGTGACAATTGGAAAAAACACCTTGCGTGTACTGTACACATTTTTTTTCAGTTTTACTCGTTTGTCACGTATTTTCGCGACCCTGTTGCCGCTCGATTTTCAGCAACATGTTCAAAAGTTTTAGCAATTTTAATCATAAAAATTGCAACCATAAGAAGGCACGGAGAACAGTCTATTTTAAATGAAAGTTTAGAAGAAATCAACCCTACTTTTGCAGCAGGAAACTACTTGAGTAACTGCCCGATCATCTTTTAAAAAAACATTACACTGAACATTGGGCAGGTATTTTAATCATATTAGATCTATTCTGTATTCATTAGAAATATAATGAAAAAAAATTTGACTTTCCGATAATAGCCAAATTAACGTAAAACAAAAATTACATACGTTCGAAACACACCAGTTTTAACAAAAATCGTTGTAAGTGGAAGTTTTCACACTCTCGCTACGTTTTTAATTGAAATAATTCACGACACCGAAAAAAATTGACGTGGTGATTGACCGTTAATCCGTTTACAAGTTTATAAGTGGGCGGTTTTATTATTATCGAAGGACGGGAACACTTTGAAGTTTCAGCTTGGCGATTCGGCGGATGGGTTATGTTAAAAATTAGGCGTAGGCTATTATTACTATCGAGCGGCGTGACTCGGTTTCGGCCCGGCGATTATTTTGACACGCCAGGAAATGTGTAAACATATCAACTCTATCGGATTAGTCGATTGGTTACTACTTTCAAGTAATTACTATCGAAGTCGCTGACTGGTTCTAGTTTTAATCGCCTGCAGGCGCATGGTGTATACTGATCTCGATCTGATAATCCGATAACAATCGAACAATTATAAATCAATTAGGGGCCAATTAACAACATATGTCAAACAAGTGGCGATGCCTCGAGGGGCTAAAGAAGATATATAGACAGATTTTGTGTTTAAGTCGATGTAATTTTTCATTTCAAAGCAGGATTAAATAATCGCCATTTTTTGTTGCCAATCCTTAAAAATAATCGCAAAACTCATAAAATTATCACAAAATGGCAATAATGTCGACTGACAGCGTGAGCACTGCTTTATTAGATGCAATATTTTTCACACCCACCGTGATTGACAACAAGCAAGTTAGGAATAAAGATTGACCAATTACGGCACATTGTTTATGTGGATAATTATTTTAAATCTACATGTGATAAATTTTTAAAGTTCAGGTAGGAATGAAAACGTTTTGAAACAATTATATAAAAAAATGATGATTTTTAAGCAGTGATACTCGAGCGGCAATTCACAACTACCGACTACCGTAGATGCAAAATAAAAGTATTTACAGAAATTGATTTATTCGAAAGTTTGTACATCAATAAATTAAATAATATAATTGTAAAATACATTATTCATGTCGAGTTTGTCGCCAAGATTCACCGCGACCGGCCACCGTGAATCACCGCAACCGCATATTTCAGCACATCGTAAATGGTCACAGTGGCCGTTTAGGTGACCAAAAGTTTTTTAGGGTGACCATGTCACCCAGAATGAATTCTTGTCGCGGTGACTGTGTGACATTTTGAAAAAACACCTTGCGTGTACTGTACATTCATTGAACACATAATTTCTGTTTGGAGTGCCCCTTTCACTAGCAAAGTTCTATGCTCCTGCGTTTATGAATAAATTATGCAAATGAACCGCCATATTAGAATTACGGTAAGCGCGCTATTGTGCGCTGGAAATCGACACATGTCCGTGTACAAAGCTCGCCACGATATACCGTCTGTATCGGTGATAAACGAAGTTATACGCTCTATCAAGCAAAGCCTCGGTAGCGCAGTGCCATGTATTCCCGCTTGACAAGCGGGAGATCTGAGATCGAAACTCTGCCGAAGTAGGAAAAATTTATTATTTACTCTGAACATATTCATTTATACTCACACTTCTATTATCTATAGTGAGAACGCGATTAAAAACGTAATACTGATTCAAAAACGTAACGAATTAATTTGAATATATGGGTTGGGTTAAACGCCCGCGCATGCTCTGTGTGTGCGTGATGTTTACATCCGGTCGTAGCATATGAATAGAGAGCAAACTTTGTTAGTGCCTTTAACGTTAAATCATAAACATTTAACAGAATTACTTACGCGTGCTGGGCCAACCACAAGTCTGCCCTCGCCAAGATAATTAAATATCACTGCCTGTTCACCCTCAAGGACAGTTTTAAACTTCATATTCCAAACGGACTACGAAATACACTTTTTATCCGAAATTATCCGAAATGCTGTATTTCAAAAAATGTTGAATATGAGAAGAGCTCCTTTAAGAACGGTTAAATCTCATTGCTCATATATGTAAAATCAAATTTCTGTTGATGCTTGGAATTTGTTGAGAAGATTCTATTCAATCAATTAGTTGTATGACAAATATTTTAAAATAACTTAAAATCAAAACAGGAAGTCACGAAACGGTGCAGAACGATTTTAGGTTAGATGCCCTAGATAACCATTTTACACGAGGTAATATTACACTAAAAGTTTCTTTGCCATCCCTTTTCAAGATATACACGGTGCGGCATGCAACCTGTAGAGAGACAGATGCAGATACAAGGGAATCCGGGTACTGCATATATACCTCGCCCGAGGGTGGTGGACCTAATAAGCACGTATACAAACAAACAAGGGAATCCGGGTACCAGACCCTAGCTCTTTTACGAATAGACCCCTTGTTTCTTTTCTACGTGCCCGGTGTATATCACCGATTAGTCTCACTATTTCCACTTCGAAGGCAACCGATTTTACAGGTTGACATTTTACAGTTGTCCGCCTTCTACGTCTATCTTTGAAGTGCCAGTAGCTGGGAACACATCCCCAACGATTTTCTGTTGGGCACTTATAAACCCAATAAAATCCAATATTTAAATGTATTTATGATTTAATATGATACGATTAAGCTTTAAAATGATGATAACACAATTCTAAGTTCCATTTACATAACTACACACCTGCATCGATCGGTGTAATATGAGAATAAACGGCATATAGTGCCTATGGGGTTTAAACATTTAGATTTTTATAAAGTGGTGAGATTTTTCATAAATTTTTAGGTTTTCATTTAAAGTAATATTTAATCCATCATTTTAGACCGGAAAATTGTTTTTAAAAGTAGGTTAATTGTGTATTATGAGCCGGTTGTACGTAATATTGAAACTACACTTTCTGCTTATTATGGAGCACATTAAAATTAGGCGTAGAGGTGTGACAGTTATAAAATATCAGATCTGTGAAAGGGGTCACACTGAAACGCCAAATTAATTAGGCTAAGCACCGATACACATGAGACTACCTCTTGGTTTCTAACCAGTTCATCTCTAGATGGGTGGGAAACACTGAAAAGCGTTTCTGAAATTTCCAGTGCCCCGGCCGGGATTTCTTTCCTTCGAGGCGGTCTCCCTGATTACCGACGAGAACAGACGAGGACCAGTGGGAACTAAGATGGATAAAAATGAAGAACATAGAGGATAATTGTTGGTTTTGATGTAATATCACGATATAGTACCACATAATAGGATATTAAAACGATCTGGGGCTATAACATAAGAGGAAAAATGTATAATTGGATAGAAAATTTTCTAACAGACAGAAAACAAAGATCGAGTTTGAATAATGGCCAATATTCTAATTGGGCAGATGTAACTAGTGGGGTACCTCAAGGAAGTGTTCTAGGCCCAGTACTTTTTCTGATCTTCATAAATGACTTACCTGACACCATAACTAGTAGTATAAAAATATTTGCGATTGATACCAAATTATACAAATAAAAAATCTCAGACGAAGATGAAAACTCATTGCAAGATAACATTTTTTCTGCATGTGAGCAACAAATGGCAATTAATGTTGAACCCAAAAAGGTATAAACACATGCCTATTGGGAGGGGATTTAGAACTGAATATTTCATGAAAGACAATTCTGGAAATATATCTAAAATTGAAAATGTAACTGAGGAAAAAGACCTGGGAGTGATATTTGATAAAAACCTGAAATTTTATAAGCACATTTATACCAAAATAAATTTGGCTAATAGAAACTTAGCGTTGATATCAAACTCATTTTCATTCATGTCTAAGGATATGTTTCTGACCCTTTACAAATCTCTAGTAAGACCACACCTTGTATATGCTTCAACGGCATGGTCACCTAGGCTTAAAAAGCCAAATAGCGGTGGAAAATGTTCAAAGAAGAGCATCCAAAATGGTTAAACAAAATTCAAATGTCACATACACCCAAAGACTAAAAAATAGGGATTCCAACTCTTGAATATAGGAGAAAGAGCAGATCTAATACAAGTGTATACATTTATATACAAAATAGATAAAATCAATAACAACATGTTTCAGTTAAATTTAAACACACACACAAGGGGACATAACAACAATTATTTAAACTAGATCTAATACTGAGTTTAGAAAACATTCCTTTAGTAATAAAATAGTGGATGCCTGGAACGACCTACCAAAAGAAATAGTTAATGCACCTAGTCTTAATTGTTTCAAAGCAAGATTGAATAAATTCAGGTGTGGAAATGACAAATTCGAGGCTAAATGCTATAATTAGATATTATCATCTGAAATATTAGTTTTGGTTCAAAGTCTTCTCTCTTAGTATACAAAAAGTATATGTTTTAGTCTAATTTTTAAAATTTTTAGATGCAGGATCTGATCTTTGGCAGTATTAATAAATAAAAAGTGATTAATGATAAAAAAATGTGAAATGCGGGAAATGTGACAGTGATCAACGGACAGTGATTCAGGATGAAAATGTATTGTAAATACAAACAGTGTTTGTTATAAAATAAACCCTGTTAAATGTGTATTTTCAATGATAGTGAATTATATTCAAGGGAACCGGAAACAAGGATAAAGGGGAAAAACTCATGCAACTAGGGAAAACAATCATATTGGGCCAAAGAAACATTTATATGTTTATATGGCATAAGCCATATCTGGCCTCTAAGACTATGTGAACTATGTGATATAATTTCATTTTATGGTTAAAACTGTACTTTTGTTGAGTTTGTTTCTATAAAATATCAAAAATCGCGGGAAACATATCAGAAAACATAGCACAAATGACGTCATTCTAACGACGTCATCGACGCATGGTTTCCAGCATTAATTACGCTTGGTATATTTTTTGACATTAAACCGGGTTAAAGATTGCAAAAACAGTGAGAATAAAAATCGCACTTTTATTTCTCTGAGAAGACTGTATAATTCATTGGAAAACTTAAATTAAAATGATATATTGTAGAAAAGCACGATAGGCGTCCGGCTTGGATTAATTGCCCCTTATTAACAGATACTTTTTGATGTCTAAATATTGAAATTGTTGCACGTACTGAAATAATGTAAAATACATGTACGGATATTTCATTTCATATTGTATAAAAGAACGATAGGCTTCTTGCGTAGCTTAATCGCTCCCAAGTAACCTTTTTTATGAAGGAAATGTGTTAAAGAAACACACAAAAATGATATCATGTAGAAAACCAAGGTAGACCTCCGGCACGACTTAACAGCCTGTACGCAACCTTGTTTTTACATAAGCAAATCATCTCAAGCAAATACATCAACACAACGTACTAGACCTCTGGCACGACTGTAAGTAACCTTGTCTTTTGTCAATAAAACTATTACGCGATGTCTGCGTCCTTCCAGTCCACGGGTAGCTCGCCTGTATCGATTGAGCGTTGGACCATCTGCCTTTCTAATACTGATCAACAGTGTTCTTCAGCAGCTTCAATGCACCTTCCACCCCAATAAGTAATAGGGGATGCTCTCTTCTACATGGTACGAGAGTGGGGGAACTTGCTGACTGTTGTTCTCCTTTGTGAAAACTGACTGGAACTGGGTAATCAGGATCTCTGCTTTGCTTTTGCAGTCGCTGACTAGGTGGTCATGGTCCCATAGTGGAGCGATGCCGTCATTGTCTTCCTTCTTAGACTTAATATAGTTGTAGAAGGGTTTGTTCTTATTGTTTGCCAGGCCTTCATTGATGATTTTATTTATATAGTTCCATTCTGCTTTACGGAAAAGTCTTTTTGTTTCTTTCTGGCATTTTTATATCTAGTCCAGTAACTTGTTTTGCTTGTTTTTTTTTGAAGATTCTCACGTTCTGCTTGAGTTCTCTTTTGGCGTTTCTAGTGATCCATGGTGTGGTGGTTTTAAAAGTTTTCATCTTGGATGGTAAGTTTGCATGAATGGCTGCACTTTCCTTTGAAGGTAGTTCAGAGATGATGTAAGTTTGAGTTATTTCTATACAGTTGAACGATTTCAGATAACGCTGTTGTTATGTCGGCCTTAAAAGATTCCCAGTTGGCATCGGAGAACAGGTAGCATAGTATGGCTTGGTGATGGAGATTGCGACAACAATGTCGTGGTCGAAGATTCAAGACGCATTTTCAGTAGATGTGATGAGAGCCGGATTTGTATATTGTAAATAGTAAATATGAGATCTAGTAGGTAGTTCTTACTAGTTGGCTTATGAAGTTTTATCGTGTTTTATGACTAAGTATGAATTATAATAGAATTGCACCACAGATTGCATAACTGTCCGTCTTATAAGATAAAATACATCATAATAGAGACATTTTCTTATCACTGAACATTTCAAAAACTCTTCATCGTCTCACTCATTTTGTGTAGAAAATTGTGATTATTTAACTCGCTTCCTATAACACTTCGTTTATTGTAGGGATGGCAACGAATATTCGGATATCCGAATATTCGTTCAGCTTCCGAATATTCGGATACGATATAGGTATCCGAGTATTCGGTAAATGCGTCCAAAAAACGAATTTCAATTTAAAACTTAAATATTTACATGTTGTTTTCATGACAATAATTAATTTTCAATTACGGCCGATAAAGTGTCAGTTTACAATACCCGGTTGCTCTGGTGATGACACTTTCTAAAGTCAATTTTTAGCGATAGACAAAGAGATTATGCAAACAAAAGAGTTTCAATTTGTAGGTGTGAATTGTTGAACAAACATTAAGATTAAGAAAATTTATTATGCAAGTGTTTTAAAGCCTCCTGTACGAAATTTTGGGACGGAATCCGCCCAGAAGTGGGACGGATTTGGAACGGAATTAGGTGTTTCCGGCCGGAACTGAGGCGGAATAAATAATTCCGTCCCAAATTGGAAACTTTATTCATTTTTCTGCACGGAAACTTGCAAGAAATTCTAGGCGTAATTTAGACTCAGACACGGAATTTGCCACTTTGAATATTTTTCGAGGCGTAATTTTTATCGAAGCTTATAAGACCGGGCGGAATTTTCAACATAGAAATTTTTGCAGTCAGACAGAGACGGAAAATGGTACTTAGAAATTTTAGCAGTCAGATAGAAATGGAATTTACAGCAAACCAAACTTTATGTAAGAACAGGAGTAATTAATGTATTGCCTTTTGGTTGTCAAACTCTTCGACATGGAGAATATTGGAATCATCTGCATATTTCTTACACTGTAGTTCATTAACAATTATTGCTTAAGCAATGTGAGCATCATTTTGGTCTATTAGAATAAAAAACAATACTTATAAGCAAACAATACAGCATTATCCTTGCTTCCTTTGTATGCTAGTGTGTGCTGGTAGTGTATATGTGTGTGTGTACATGATTGTGTGTGTGCGTGTGCGCGTGTGTGTGTGTGTTGGTGGTGTGCACTTCTGGGTGCTGTGGGGTTCGTTTTGGGGAGGCTGCGTTTTTGGTACGTGGCATTCCCTGTTTGATATTATTTTTGTTTTTCTGTAACTAACACACGAGTTGTCACGTTTTGTCATTCTTGTGTGACTTGTACCATAATTATATTAAAAAATCATGGAACTCTAGTCGTATAAAAAACTTCAATAGTATACTGACTTAATGCTGAATCATAGTCTAAACATTGGCAAACAATTTCTGTATTCTGAGTCTGTAAGTGTCTTACTTTAATAGCACATAAAACATACACATTTTGGCAAGTTTCAAAACTCTTGATAGTATGTTAGGATTTTCTATTGAAGTACACAATTCTTAAATTTCAGAACCTTTCACAACAGTCATTTGTTTCTACTCTGGTAACCTCTGCAGGAAAGATACTCCTGTAAATATCTGATTACAGGTATCTAATTATGTTCTGTGTTCCTCACATCACTTTTAGTAAAACCCCATTCTTATCTTAAAAAGAAAAAAAAACAGCTATGTGGTGTAGACAATGGTCCTAAAGATCGAACACTGTCTGCTAAATATACACATTGCTTATGGCAAACTTATATTCCTTTTTGACCGGTGTAGATCATGACCAGTCTAAACAACTTTGCATTATTCATTCAGTAACTTTTATATGGGAATCCTTTGAACCATTTAATGGAACTGTACACAATCATATGATTTACATGTAAGAAAAAGGTAAAGATAAAACATAATATTAATAATACCCCAGTTACATTTACATTTTCATTAAAAAGATTATTGAAAAATAAATATCTTTATAGTCATCTTCTAATTTCAGATTGAATTTTCAAATGAATCTCATAAATGTATTTTCTCTCTAGTTATAATTTGCACAAGTCTAGGTTAATGAATTCTCAAATATAACATCTGGCAATTAATGCTAGGCTAGTTCAGGTCAGCATAGCAGATTCCTGGGGTTTTATAAGGTGTTTACTGTAACCAGTGATTAACTACACTGATAAGCCCTTGCTGAAATCTAGCAGGTCTGAGGCACATTTTTGTTGGTCTGTGCAAGTTGATGCGTTTAGAGTCGTGTAGAATTTATCATATAGCACTTTACAAACTCAAATAACATAATTTCTGCATGATTGAGCTATCATAAATTACTGGTTAAGTACATGTAAAATATTCCCAGGATGCACACATGTCCAGCTGATAAGCCTCGGAGGTTTCCCATAGGTTACTGTGATGTAATGCTAGTTATCTGTGGTTACATTTATATCTAGTTTCTGCTCAATATCCTGCTGCATCCCCACTCTGTGAGATTAAGGATCACGTGATGATGTTTGTTGTAAATTATTAGTGCTTGACTGCTGCTCCCTGGTTCCGAAATTGTTATCTTTATTTGAAATGAAATGTCAGTTGTGTATAAATTCGAAAAAGACGGAACTTTATCTGTTATGCATGAAAATGATAAGGATTTGAAAGTTTTGTCCAGCTTTGACAAAAGAACTTGTTGAAATGTGTTGGAGTCAATTGCACCTGAAATTAAACCAAAGGAAATGTTTCGTGGAATAATTGTCAGAGTGAGAGGTAAGGTCTTAAATCAGTGTTTATAGTGTTTGATATTATTTTTGTTTTTATTAATTACATGTATATAATGGAAACTTTTAACTTAATACGCTATGATATTATTATATAGTTAATTTACTGTTCTATTTATTCAACCAAAAACCTGATGTGGGATTTAAGAGGGTGTCTTTGTTTAAGTTTAAACCACATAATTATATATAGAGGTCTACTCAATTTAGTGTGTATTAGCAATAATTGTTCTTTTGGAATCTCAATTCTATGGAACGCCAAATCTACATATACTCAAATATTTGAAGAGGTCTTTAAATAATTGGAGAGCTCTCCAATTCAATTATTGATATCAAAAATTGATTTAAAGCGCGCAATAAATGAATTGAAGACCTCTCCAATTCAATTGAAGATATCAAAAATTAAGGTGTATTTCAGCTGTTTTTAAGAGCTCTGTAATTGAATTGAAGAGGTCTCTAATTGATTTGAAGACCTCTGTAGTTGTTTTATAGCGCGCTACAAATTAATTTACAGAGGTCTTGAATTCAATTAGAGACCTCTCTAAATCAATTTGAGCGCGGTGAAATTCAATTTTAGATGTCTTGAATTCATACCAAATTTACATATACTCAGTTATTTGAAGAGGTCTTCAAATATTTGGAGAGCTCTGTAAAATATTTGGAGAGGTCTATAAATAAATTTTTGATATCAAAAATTCGTATGTAGCGCGGTTTAAATCCATTAATTTGGAGACATCTATAATTCAATTGAAGAGGTCTCCATTTAAATTGTAGACCTCTATAATTGTTTTATAGCGCGCAAGAAATGAATTAATGATATCAAAAATTGATTTTGAGAGGTCTATAATTGAATTGTACCGCGCTTCAATTGTTTTATTTGAGAGCTCTCTATTTCAAGGTTGTACATGGATTATATTGAAGCGCGGTATAAATGAATAAGAGACCTCTCTAAATAAATTTTTGATATCATTAATTCATTTCTTGCGTGCTGTAAAACAATTATAGAGGTCTCTAATTCAGTTGGAGACCTCTTCAATTGAATTATAGATGTCTCTAAATCAATGGATTTAAACCGCGCTACAAGCGAATTTTTGATGTCTTTAATTAATTTGTAGACCTCTCCAAATATTTTTCAGAGCTCTCCAAATATTTAAAGACCTCTTTAAATACTTCAGTATATGTAGATTTGGCATGTATTAACATCGATTTCAATCTAAAATTGAATTTCACCGCGCTCAAATTGATTTAGAGAGGTCTCTAATTGAATTCAAGACCTCTATAAATTAATTTGTAGCGCGCTATAAAACAATTACAGAGGTCTTCAAATCAATTAGAGACCTCTTCAATTCAATTACAGAGCTCTTAAAAACAGCTGAAATACACCTTAATTTTTGATATCTTCAATTGAATTGGAGAGGTCTTCAATTCATTTATTGCGCGCTTTAAATCAATTTTTGATATAAATAATTGAATTAGAGAGCTCTCCAATTATTTAAAGACCTCTCTATTACAATTTTTGCGCGCTATAATTATTTGGAGATATCTCTAATTGAAATTGAGACCTCTAATATTATTTGAAGAGCTCTCCAAATATTTAAAGACCTCTTCAAATATTTTAGTATATGTAGATTTGGCGTTCCATACAATTCAATATTACAATCCGGAAACCCTCTCAATGATCTCTACATATATTCTTAGAAAAAATTTAAAGCATTAAATAAACATTTTCTGTTGGTGGAGATTTAATCTAAATTTATATTGTTACAGGTGAAATTGTTGCCAAACAATAGTCCGAAGGTACAGAGGAAGGCACTGTTTTTATCTGATGTACGGTCTACTGGACCAGATCTTTACAATTCAGGAGTTGGCAAACTTACAGGGGACAGGTGTGGGTAGAGCAAGGCCAGGGGAGGAGGACAAACCGGTATTGGGACAGGAGAAGCTTGCAGTACTGAGAGGTACATTTTGTTTCAATCATAATGTATTATAAAATTAAATGTTTATTTCAGTGCGTGAAACTAATGGGAGTTGGTTTCAATAGTGGTAGTTACATTACAAGATACAGTAAACTCTGTACATGTATAAAGCGACTCCAGATATAGAGAAAATCTTAATATTAGGAACACATTTTCTCCGCACAATTTATTTCTTTTCCTTTTTTTAGCTCACCTGGCTACGCCAGGGTGAGCTTTTCTGATCGATGATTGTCCGTCGTCCGTCAACATTTTGATTCAAATGACATCTCCTCTGAAACCTCTAGGCCAATGTTGATAAAACTATGCAGGAATGTTCCTTGCATGAAGCTCTACCAAAATTGTTCAAAGAATTCCATTCCATGCAGAACTCTGGTTGCTATGGCAACAAATAGGAAAAACTTTAAAAATCTTCTTCTCTGAAACCACAAGGCCTAGAGCTTAGATATTTGGCATGTAGCATTGTCTAGTGGACCTCTACCAAGATTGTTCAAATTATGACCCCCGGGTCAAAATTGACCCCGCGCGGGTGGGCACTTAGTTTTTGCATAGACATATATAGGAAAAACTTTTAAAATCTTCTTCTCTGAAACCACAAGGCCTAGAGCTAAGATATTTGGCATGTAGCATTGTCTAGTGGATCTCTACCAAGATTGTTCAAATTATGACCCCCGGGTCAAAATTGACCCCGCGGGGGTGGTCACTTAGTTTTGCATAGGAATATATAGGAAAAACTTTAAAAATCTTCTTCTCTGAAACCACAAGGCCTAGAGCTTAGATATTTAGCATGTAGCATTGGCTAGTGGACCTCTACCAAGATTGTTCAAATTATGACCCCCGGGTCAAAATTGACCCCGCACGGGGGTCACTTAGTTTTACATAGACTTATATAGTAAAAACTTTTAAAATCTTCTTCTTTGAAACCACAAGGCCTAGAGCTTAGATATATGGCATGTAGCATTGGCTAGTGTACCTCCACCAAGTTTGTTCAAATTATGACCCCCGGGTCAAAATTGACCCCGCACTGGGGGTCACTTAGTTTTACATAGGCTTATATAGGGAAAACTTTAAAAATCTTTTTCTCTGAAACCACAAGGCCTAGAGCATAGATAATTGGCATGTAGCATTGCCTAGTAGACCTCTTCAAAGTTTGTTCAAATTATGCCCCTGGGGTCAAAATTGACCTTGCCCGGGGGGGGATCATTTGTTTTACAAAGGCGTATATAGGAAAACTTATTTGGTATATAACATTATCTAGTGATCTTCCACCAGGCAAGTGGACTTGTACCTAGGTGAGCGATATAGGGCCATCTTGGCCCTCTTGTTTAACGGATACGACAAACTCCAGATATAAGGGAAAAAAAGTAATGATCCCAAGGAGTTCGTAATACTCAGAATTTACTGTAATAAAGAAGACAAAAGTGCTTAAAGCAAGTGCCAAATGTGTTAATTGATATACAGTATAAGTCTGAATTGATCATAGCAACATTTCATCTTTTAATATCACATGCAAAGCTGAGCACACTTTTTTATGATTCGAGCAATTACACATTCACAAGGAAAGAATTATACAAGCACCTCTTTATATTTCAATGCAGGCCTTATCGTGTAAAAATTTCTGTTTTTCAGAATATGTGATGACTTTAGGGCAAAAAAGAACCTGGCAATAACTATTCCTGGAGAGAGTGACCTCAATCAGGCTGTGACCGAAAGAAATTCATATGCAAGAAAACAATTTAAAAAACTGAATTAATGAAAGCAAAAACATTGGCTTAAATGCATTCTTGTACTGATGAACATTATGTATAGCTTTTCAAACACAAACATTATAATATTGATTTTGACCTTGTACTTTTACCTTATATTTTACTAATTAAACTGTGAAGCTAATAAATTAATATTCTCATAATTTGTACTAGATGTTTATATTAAAAATGTACCAGTCGGAAAGTATATCCTGCTCAGAATTTGTGATCATGTTTTACCCGTAAAAATTCCGCCCCAGGATTCTGCCCAAGAATTCCTCCCCAGGATTCCGTCCCAGAATTCCGCCCCAGGATTTTTCGTCCCAAAATTCCGCCCCAGGATTCTGCTCCAAAATTCCGCCCCAGAATTCCGCTCCAAATTTCTGCCCTAACTAATTTGCATATTTCGTCCCAATTCCGCCCGGAATCCGCCCCATTTCCGCCTGAAATCCGCCCGGATTCCTTCCCAAAAGCAAATGATTTTACACTTGTAGATTTGGGGGAGAATTTGAATTTCTAGGTGGAAATTTCACTTTGAATTCCGCCCCATTTCCGTGCGGAAAATTTCGTACAGGCTTGTTTACGCCGATACATAATTATGGAGATGCGCTTACTTTAGCCATTGCAATTATGAAGTATCTTTTTGTACAGCGGCACGTTTTACAAATATTAAAAAAGTTTATTAAATAATTTAACATACTTTAATTAAAATGAAAATCTTTTCAGGTTGTTCTTAATTGAAGCTTTTCTTTCTCAGTCCTATTAAGCCTCCTGCAGATCTATAAAGACTGAAGCAGCAGAAAAAGAAAATAAATGTCCATGTAACGACTCTGTCACGAAGAAAACGAAGCCGAAAGTACAACAGTCCTTACAGAGTTAGCTCCCATAATAACAACGTATATGCAATTTATTTCAACCTAATTTTATGACATGAATGATTGAATCTTATAGCCATGAATTGTCTGACTCAAAAAATATAAAAGTAAGGTCTCGGGATAGAATATTCGCCTGGCTTTAAGGGTAACTGTAAGCTATAAATTTTACAATCGCAAAAAATACGTGACAAATTGATCAACAACGTATTATATTTAGTTCATAAAACGAACGAATATCCGGATATTCGTTCGGAAGGTGGACCGAATATCCGAATACCAACTTGGGTATTTGTTGACATCCCTAGTGTATTGATGTAAACAAGTCTTGTAATTGATACTGGCTTTGAAATCTAAAAGCACAGCAGCTGTGAACATGGTTGTTGTTGTTAATGTTGTATGAGTTTAACGCTCGTCTCAAAGTATTTCGTTCATTTTTACAGATGGGCAGTAAACCTTACTATCATTTCTGGAAGAATCAGAACTAGTATCTTCCGTAAGAAACTGCCAAATTTCTCACATAAGAGACGTGGGCGGTAGTAGGGCTCGAACCCATGGTCCTCTTTCTGTGAGAGCTTACCGTAATTTTAATTCAGCGGCACTAATCACTCGACCACGGAGGCGGACATGAACAGGTTAAGAGACTCTAAACTCAATGTTCACAAATCTCTTGCCAAGAAGTTGCAGGCAACTCTGCGTGGTTTCAACGTTGAGTTTATCCCAAAGATGGAGGCAAAGTACTTTCCGCTGATGCTGTTACCATTGAACTTCTAAAATGAGCATCCCTACTTCATAGTAAAGATAAGGTTGACAACAGGCAAAACTGTGGTTCAATTTACAGTGAGAGCAGGTACACCACCTGAAAGTTCCTTATAAACGGTAAAGCTGTAACTCTCTTCCTGGAAAGTGATATACATGTTTTCTACGAATTTACGATGAGAGCACTTATTGGTAAACCAGTCGATGTTGAACAACTGAACTTCATACTTAGGGATATAATCCAGAAAGCGCAGACTTTTAGGGAACAAGATGCTTCTAAAGTGAAAATGAAGGATGGGAATGGAAGCAAGCCTCAACAATGCTCACCATCTCCCATAGCTTGCGCAACCACGCAGAATAGTAATGATGTTGTTACTCAACTAAATATCATACTAATTCCGAAAATCCGCAGAAATTTCAGCAAGTCGAACCACCTAGCAATTTGATAGTAGATGACAAACACTGTATAAAATATACAAGAAAATTGTAACTTTTATCAATGTTGATGTCTTTTATGCGCTCTAGAAAAGCATTGGACGTGATCCATTACAGATGTGAAGGGTTATCTAATATTGAAAGAAGCAAGTTGGAGAAAAGTGACAGTGACACATATCCCAGCTCCTTTTGCACGCAGACAGAAGATATGGAAGCTCTTTTATTAATTCATTCGTGATCAAAGTAAACAACAGCTGCTGATATACTTATTGAAGATCTTAGTTGTGATATCGACCGCTCAGATGGAAGCCTGCCTTCGTCCGACCAGAACTATTGTGTTTGTCTGAGTAAAATTGATAAAGAATACAATATGTGTGAGCGATGTCAGTTTACTTCTCATACAAACTTGAAAAACAGAAGACTGAACGCGAAACATCAAACACATCTTACTCAAATACTACCAAACATTCAGCACATGATAACAGAAGGCTCATGGCATCAATTCATGAGAGTATCAACGGCGGACAAGCAAATTGAAAATTTGGATATGAACCTAAATGTTCAGTCCTCACAATACTCAGTAAGTTACTGTCTCAATAGACTGAAAGTAAACTAGAATTGTGTCCATAGGACACGGATGCCCCAATTTTCCACCTTTGTCAGAAAACAAAATTCCATGCTCTAACTGACCTGATGTGCTCAAGTGAGTAAAACAAGACTTGAAGTAGGTCAGTATATTATGTGACGCCGGGGCTGGACTTACTTGGACCCTTGGGGTATGCTTTCAACAATCTTGGTATAGGACCACTAAGCAATGCTACATGCTAAATATCTAAGGTCTTGGCATTGTGGTCTGAGAGAAGAGGATTTTGTTGGGCTGCCCCGTTTATGGACAATTTGTTCTTGTCCGATATAAAAACGGTGCACAACTTTTTATCCCAATAAACATTTGTATGAAGTTTAGTGACTCTATATCTGTAAATAAAGGAGCATTGCGTTCCACAAACTTGCCATATAAATGCCTTTATTTTGACTACTAGTAAGTCAGGGACAATAATTCTAATGTCACTGGTGCAATTTTAAAACCAAAACCCAGTTGCACAACTTCTCATCACAATAAGCATTAGTATGAAGTTTGGTGGCTCTAGGTCAATTTGTAAAGGAGCAGTAAAAACCAGCTGAACTTATAATCAGAAATTTTTAATACGCCAGCCTTGACCTGTGACGAAGTTTGTAAAGCCCTTTCCTTTTTATTGAACAACATTTATATAAGGTTTGGGAATGCAGTTTTCAGACAAGTAATCGGTATTCCCATGGGAACAAATTGTGCACCCCTTGTCGCAGATTTGTTTTTATATTGTTATGAAAGAGACTTTATGTTGAGTCTTTCTCCAGATACGCAGGCAGACATTATCACTGCTTTTAATAATACATCACGCTATCTGGATGATATTCTTAATATGGATAACCCGTTTTTTGGTCAATTGGTGGACACTATTTATCCCCGGGAACTCCAGTTAACTAAAACTAACAATTTGGATACTGGTGCTTCATTTTTAGATTTACATCTCTCTATTTATAACAACATTATACATACCAAAATTTATGATAAGAGGGATGATTTTAATTTTAGTATTGTAAATTTCCCCCATTTGGATGGGGATGTACCTCATGCTACATCTTATGGGGTATACATTTCTCAGTTAATTCGGTTTGCCAGAGCGTGTAGTCATGTTGAGGATTTCAATGAACGTAATCAATATATTACAAATAAACTTCTTCAACAGGGCTACCGTTATTACAAATTGCGTAAATATTTTGCTAAATTTTACTATCGTAATTCTGATTTGGTTTTGAAATTCAATAGTAATCTAAAGACTCTTCTGCGAGAAGGTATTTCAAAACCCGATTTTTATGGGGATGTGGTTTACAAACTTCGTAAGATTTTGGGTCATGGCAATTTTCCAACTGTATTTGCTAAAATTATAAAACGTTTTGTTAAAAGAGGTTACGACCCAACTGTTTTGAGACACACCGCATGTTTGGTGTTCAACCCGTTTACAGTTGGACGCTATGCTTCCCTCTTTGATTGTGTCTGACGGAAGAGGGGGAGGACTCTGTGATGGGCAGTTTTTAAATCCCACTGGGACGAAACTGTTTTGATTTCTGTCCTCTGGCCTGTTTCGTCGGGCCCTTAAGGGTGTTTCTCTTGGTGCTCAGCCTTCTGCAAAGGCATTGAGTACATACCTTTTTTGGTTCTCTAGGTTTGCCTTTTATATATTTATACACGAGCATGTTTTTGTGTTTTACATACCATGCCTTTTGTTTCCATTGCGTGTGTTAGAGATTCACCTAGCAGGGATTACTTTTATTTACACTGTCCTGTGACTTTGGAACATGGTGGGGGGTAAGAGTGAGGTTGGGTGCGCACCATAAACCGGTTTAAGCTCCCCAGTGGTGTTTTTGCCACTGACCGTTCCAAGGCGGTGCCCCACTGTGTTCCTTTAATTGTTCGTTTTGTCCTCGTGTGTTTGCTTTGTTTGCTAGTGTGTGTTGGTAGTGTTTGTGTGTGTGTGTAGATGATTGTGTGTGTGTGTGTGTGTGTGTTGTGTGTGTTGGTGGTGTGCACTTCTGGGTGCTGTGGGGCTCGTTTTGGGGAGGCTGCGTTTTTGGTACGTGGCATTCCCTGTTTGATATTATTTTTGTTTTCATACACTTACACTGGTATTCCTGAAATTATAGACTGGGAAAGCAGAATTCATATCCCAAGCGTGCTGTATCTCCTGAAATTGGAATCAGTAAAGTTTATATCATTCAAGGTGAAAAAGGCTACATACAAGTTCCATGTAACACGTACGTTATACGAGGCTTTCACTGGACAAATATAAAACTTTAAACAGAAAACGCCTAGTGGTTTGAGAAACAACACTTCTCCTAAGAAACATCAAACACAATTTCCACGAGAGTATTTACAGTCGCCCTACAAATAGTCAGGCGCATGTGCGACTCAACGATGGTACCTGGTTGGATAGACGGGCACGTCAATCAGCATACTGTTCAATTTTTAGGGATAAAAAAAACGGTACCGGTTGCAAAAACGTGCTAGCATATAATATAATCCCACAAGCATAGCGAAAACATTGATTGTAGGCTGCCGCCACAGCGGGCTAGCTCCAAATCAAAACAAGTCAAGGACGTGAATGTGTGTAGAGCTCCAGATTTTGTATCCAATAAAATGTTGTAACCGATCTCTGACAGATGTCTACCATCCAGCTAGTCTGGTGTTACCTGCCCCTACCCATACGGTACGGGTCAGGCAAAGCTCAATAATGGCGGCGCCCATACTATCAAATTTGTACATTGAGTTAATAGGGGGTTTTATGTAGGAGTTGAGCATTCAAAAAATCTTGCAGTATGTGATTTGTCAATATAAACCCAATGTAAATTGCTATTAATATTTGATTGACCAGTAAAATATAACGAGAAATAAGCAACAGGAAAAATAGCCGTGTTTTCGGACGTGGTAGATATTCGTTGGAATTTCGGATATTTAGTCTGTATACTATTATCTTCGCAGCTGTTTTATATATAGGAATTGAATATTCATATCTTATTTAAGCAGTTACATTTAGATCATTCCCCGTGGCCCAGTGGGTAAGTCACTGACGCACTTATTTTACGGCTGAGGTTCGAATCCCACCGTCGACACTATATATTTTTTCTCCTTTTTTTGTTTTTTATCCTTTTAATATTTAAAAATAAACATTTTTAAGCTCGACTATGGCGAAAACAAATACTATAAAAAAGTGTCATATCCGAAATGTCTTCTGGAAGTAACTTGTCCGAAATACAGTACACTTACTGGTCCAACTTTTTCAACGTTTACAACGTTCACAGATTGAGCATTCAAAAAGCCTTCCGTCTCTAAAGCTATTTCAATAACTATTTCAAATTATATATTAGTTTTGAATGATCAATACTTTTATCACTTTCACTATATACATAGTATAATATTGAGCATTCACTGGGCGCCGCCATTATTGAGCTTTGCCTGACGTACTGTAGCATGCCAGTACGACAAGGAACCAGACTAACCATCCAGCCTGAAAATTATAGTGTGATCAATAATGTCTGGATACCGGATATAATAGCCATATTGTTAAGGTAACTTGCCCCGGAACAAAATGGCCACCAGTGAAAACATGATGATATCACTAAAATGTAGTCTGGTGGTCTTTTGATATCCGAATATTCGTTGCCATCCCTAATTTTAAGATTATGACATTATGTGTCTGACATTATGTGTCTTATGATAATTTAAGTTAAAATTAAAGACATTCATGTACAGTCGCCTTTTTAGGTATTTTAGACAAAAACTTATAAAAACTTGTAAGACACATTATGTTATCAGCTGTTAAAGTTTTACTTTATTCACATCTATACATGTCACTGCGGATGAACGATCACCGGATATTGGGGCGAAAGTGAGCACAGATAATTAGTTTTCGCGAGGAACGTGTTACAACCGGGGTAAGTTAAAACCCGATTTTCACTCTGATGCATATGATATTGTGTTTATATGAGTTTTTTCATATACGATAATGACTGTCCAATCCGAAAATATTCTCGATGTGCAACATAAATATGTTGAAATGTTGAAAATGTCCAAAACAGATAGCCTGCTCACTCGAACAATCTCGACCGTTTGCAAATTATGCCGTTTTATTTGTTAAATCATTAACATATTAATAATCTGACAAGGGCATATCATTTGCGTAAAGACAAGATAATAATGTTCAAAATTTCATCATTTTAGACGAGAGTATAGCAAAGATACGGTTCTCGAAACATTTCAATTACTGTACTGGGTATTGGTTAAACGTGTACTGAGTATTGACGGAGTGAGAGAATTACTGTACTGAGTATTGCATCAAGAAATGAGTAAAAAAATAATTTTTGAAAAGAGAAATGTATATATTTGTTATCAGTTGAAGGTATTGATTCATAAAGTGTCTTGTTTTGCACAAGTTTTATTAAACGTTAATATTTCAAACCATAAAAGTGTATAATAAACTGTTCTGTCCGGCGTTTTGAGTATTAGACACGCATGTAACAATTACATTTTTTTTAAATTTCACCCAATAATTATACAGTACCGCACCAGCAATTTAATTACTCGGACATGAAGTGACTTTAAATGCTCGCTAGAACTAGTAAACATTTGTCTAAATACGTATAAGTTGTAAGATAAAATGCAGTGTTTTGTTCTAGGTAATAAAAATAGCGGAAGTTTCTGCCACATCTGCATTGTGTGCGTGCGTGCGTGCTTGCGTGCGTGCGAGTAACGCAATAAAACAACATTTTTTACGAATTTTCCTAAAGTATCGCTACAACATTCATTTTTATCGAATGTAAATACATATTTGACCCTATGACCTAGTTTTTTACCCCAGATAACCCATATTCTAACTCTATCAAGATTTTATAACTTTATTTATAATGTCCATTACTTTAATCTCGCGAAAACCAAATACTAAAATGAAATAAATAGATTCAATATACTACTTAAAATTGGTACAATAATAACATTTAGTAACAAAATTATTAAAAGAATATCAGTTTTTGTGTTGAAGATTTACCTTTACATCAGATGATTATAATCCGTTCTCAAACAGTTTTAAAATGATGAATCACACAATTCTTTGAAAAATGATCCGTTAATCCCTACTTTTATCTAAACAATTACGTCAGATTGTTCGGTTTGTACAAAATATCATTATCCCGTGTTGATATTGTCAAAGCTGAAATGGATCATCCTTCCCTCAGACATCACACGCTTTGTTCGATATATACAAGGGCATTCAACGTGAATATAAGCACGTTTAAACACATGCCCGTGATGTGAATATTAAGTTTTCCGGGATGTGTAAATTCAAATTATTTTGTAGAAATAGAATTGATTTTGGATATGCAACATATCATACTGTAACTTGAATTGATTTGATCAAAACATTTTACAATTAATTCAAATAGATACACCAATTAACATAGAATGTTGCATACACAAAGTTTTTCTGGGATTTTATTTGGACCAAAGATGATCCATATGCACACTCAAACTAGAATTCATCAAGTGATTTCGACTAACGGTCATGAAGATTCAATGAAAAATGCAACATCTATTGCATACACAAGGG
The DNA here is from genome assembly GCA_022818135.1 of Saxidomus purpurata. Lineage (NCBI taxonomy): Eukaryota > Metazoa > Mollusca > Bivalvia > Venerida > Veneridae > Saxidomus > Saxidomus purpurata. Next base: position 46,080,216 of record JAFMSR010000012.1, read on the forward strand.
TTTTCTATGATTTGATCCAGTGTCCTAATTTTGATCCCAACATGATTCATATTCTTACTCGACCTAATTTTCATCCAAGCAACCATACTGACTGAGTTCATGGTCGAATGAAAAATGGAACCTTTGTTGCATACAAAATGTTTTGTCTATGATTTGACCCCGTGACATAGTTTTTGAAACAATATAACCCATATTCGAACCGACATAGAATACATGAAGGCAGTCGAATGATCAGAATTGATCAAGTGTCCTGAAGATCCAGTGCAAAATGCAGTCTCTTTTGCATACAAAAAGTTAAATGTGCATAGACGACACGCAGACGATAGACAGACATACATACGACGGACACCAGGCGATCACAATTACAAACCTTGGGTACTTCGTGCTCTGGTGAGCTAATAGAACGCTTTTAAAGGCAGCAGAATATTTCTATTACTCACTTTTAATGCCCAATACTCAGTACACGTTAGTATCAATACTCCGGTACACCAGAAAACAAAATAAACAATACCCAGTACACTAACTTTAGTTACATATGTATCAATAGTTTGGCCCCAAAAGCACGTTTGTTGATAAAATCTTGAACACTTATGTCTGGTACTTGCGCAAATAAATTGCTCGATTCAGGTTATTCAAATCTAAGCACATTTGCAAAATAAAACGGTAAACATTACCAACGGTTGAACTTTTCAAGTGAGCAGGCGATCTTCTTTTTGATATTTTAACATATTAACCGACATTATTTACAGCTCGGGTACACACTGGACTAAGATAGCCATCGAAGTATCCAAAAACACACAAAGAAACACTAGATAGTGTGTATTAGATTAAATATCGGATTTTAACTTACACCAATTGTAACACGTTCCTCGCGAAAACTAATTATCTGTGCTCACTGTCGCCCCAATATCCGGTGGCCGTTCATCCGCAGTGCATGTGAGGATATAGTGAGGAGTATTAAGAATCGGCAACGGTTTCTTAACACGGGTATACTATATATAATTGTCAAATCTTGGATCGCCGGCATTCACATTACAGCCCTTTGTCAGATCCATGAAAATGTTCTGATTTAAAGAAATATTATAGCGGATATAGGACCTACAAGCGTCTGATCGCCGTCGGCTTATGTATTTTATGTCATTTATAGTGCAACCTTCTTGATACATATTAGATGCTCCACCGCTTATAAAAAAATGTGTTTTGAATTCATTTGTTTCATGACCTGACAAGCACAAGGCCCTTTTTAATACGGAATTGAACTGAAAGGCTGTTTAGGGGCTTCTGTCGAAACGGCAGAATAATGGTCCCTGTTCATTAGTTCCTAAGTGTAAGTAGGCTTTCGGCTTTTCATAACAGAGTTTGTTTTGCTCTGTTATTGGAATGTAGTTTTGAGCATCTTAAATACAGCCTGAACTGAATTCAAAACTACCCTTTCAGATTTCTTTGAAGGCAATGCAAATTCACTGATTGCCAACAGGCCTATATAGGCAAGAAAGAATGCAGCAGTGAACATAATGCATTCGTATTGTGACCTACAGACGTTATGTAGGGCAGTAAGAAGTTGTATCAGTACATTTTGTGTTATTGGCTGCCCAATGTCGTGCCTTTTTGATAGTCTACAGAAACCCTTTAGCATACTTTTGATAATAAATTGCTTTGTATTGTCAACAAATTGTTAATTTTATTAATGTACCTTATTGCTGAAATGCGAACAGCTACTGAAAACGGCTTATATAATCACATAATGTAATGTTGCATCCTGCGATATGTTTGGCTTTTACTTGAATATTGTTGTTTAAAAGCAAGAGCATGAAATGGCGAATTAGTACCATAACAAGTACATTTTTTGAAGATTTTTTATTGATGATTTCCACTAATGCATTATTATCAGACTGTAGCACTAAGTATAAAATGCTAGAATAATCGGGACTTATTCCAAATACGTAATGATTCTAAAAGTATATCATCACAATTATCTGGACATTTAAAAGCTACCCAGTTTCCGTGGAAATATGCCCCACAGTCAAGGATTTTATTGCCCGACGCGTCAGTATAAAATCTAATTGATGGTCATCTATCCCATCTCGTTAAGTAAACATGCAATAACCATCGAGTTTTTCCAGAAATGTTCATTAGACATTCCCGTCTTCTTTCATACATTGATTGACTCATAAAATGGTACGTTTTTTGGCATAAGACATGGCGTCATAGAAACATTTGTTAAAAGCACGTCCGCTTTGAATTGCTTTGGGTATGAAATTCAAAAGACCAACAACTGATTGTAAGTCTTTCAGTCTGATCTTTTTAGCATTTTGTAGCATAATTAGACTCTTGCTTTTGTTTTTTTCCGCAGGCACACGATCGATTTGGTTCACTGGATCTATTGAAAAACCCAAATATGTTATAGTCGTAACAGATCCCATTCATTTCTCGACACTGATATGTAATGTTATTCAGCCGTGTATCTGCCATAAAAATGTCATTTAGTTGGTGGTCAAAATTGTATGACCTAGCTTCTTTAGACCGAAGTCATTACAAAAACTGATTTTTAAGAAAAAATATTACATGAACAGGATGCTCCTTGAGGCAACATTTTTTAATCCAGTAGCTTTCAGTAGTTTTTATACCTAACAGGTCGACATCTCCTGGCCATATTGGACATAAGTTAATTAAGATTAAATGTCCGCTTTTGCCATAAATGCCGATTGTCTTATTTCTTGATCTCTTTAAACCGCATTATCAAATTGTGAATACTGGAAATGACAAAATTCCGGATCAATGAATTCATTAATGCTTCTGCCCTATGGATATAAAAAGGTGCGTTATCAATCTCCAGTCACCGGTTTGTTTTGGAGCGGCCGAGCGAAAATCTTCATGAAAAATTTTACCTAAACATTCTTTGTGGTTGACTGCCGATTTGAGATTTCTGGAAACAATTGGGACTCGCGCTCCCATATTCGAGTTTAAACCCAGTATTAAAACCTTTCAAAATGTAATTAGCATCGACTTTATATGGGTATTGAGTAAGTTTATCTGCAATAACAGAGATATTAATTGGCGTTAACTCGATGTCCCATAGGCTTTCTTTGAGTTGCCAGTCCGAATACTGGTCAGGGGAACTGTTGTTTGGTTTGTCTGAAGGGTGTAAACTGAACTGTTTGCTTATTGGCATAAAAGTGTACAGAAGGATGGGTGCCATGACATTTGATACATCTGTGTTTGTAAATGCATAACTTATCCGTACATTACCCTTTTTGTTAAAGTCATAACATTTTCGAGACATATTCAGGAAAGTTTTCTGGCTCGACACTTTCCCTTTGATATTCAAGTCAGTGGACTATTTACGCCTAAATTGCTTATCGTATTCGAACCAACCAACATTTCTTGAAGCTGCTAACCTGATGTTTGCAAGATATTGTAACAGGGTACTTGCTTGCCTGGTCTGGATGTTCGATTATGAAAATGCTTTCGAATATTACGAATGCATCAGACCAAATTTCCGTTTTTCTGCTTGCTTTGGAAATTGTTCCTGGCTACTCAGAATAAGTTCTTGGTTTTCTTAGGTAACAAAGTGTGTAACTCAATATATTGGTAGTTCCATATTTTCTCTCTGATCTTAACAGAAACCTCTAGCGCTTCTAACATGGTACCTAATACCAAGTATGCATCATAAAATTTTGGTTACGTCACCTGTACGTGTTCGTCTCCTGGTGATGTATCACAACTCCAGTCTGGCTGTGCAGTATGTTTTCTCCAGATGGCTGAATTCCGGGTGGATTGATGTTTACTCGACAAGTCTGGCGAGTTCCTGGAGCTTGGTAGTGTTGGTTAAATGGGGGGGGTTGTCGTTGCGGGTTTTGGAAAATAAGGAACAAATAGTGTGACCCTAAAGACTAGTGCTTATGAAAGGGTGGTCGTATAATGAAGGACAATGTTTTTTTTCTTCCTTTTTAAACTATTTTTTCAAATTGTCGTTTTCATCCTAGTATGATGACATACTGGGGTAAAAACGAGAATTTAAAAAATGAGTTTCAATTAATTTCTCCTGTGTAGATATGAGTTGCTTTTGTACTAAAATGTATAATAACGAGCTGGAACGGAGGTCTAAACTCCTAGAATTTGCGGTTAACTCCACCTAGAGCACAAAAAACTGGGGAAAATTAAAGGCTTTGTTTCGAAGAACTTAATAAACTGCTATGATGTGCACTTTACTACTTTTTACTTTTATTTACCTGTCTCCTGATCTAATTATGTCTCCCGCCTAGTGCTGAGAGACACACTGATTTGGTGCTGTCCGTCTGTCCGTCCGTCTATCTGTCCGTACATGCCCAGTAGACATTAGGGGGTTAGGGTTTGAGTACAACTTAGCATTGTGATGTTGTTTCAGTTAATTCCGTCATTATGGGGTTAAAAATGGTATTGTGGGGTTAAATAATTCTATTGTGGGGTTAAAAAATATCAAAGAAAGATCAAAGGGATAACCTCACAAAGTCCGTCTGGTGAGTGCGTCCGTCCGTCAGTCTGTCACAAATGTTTGTACGAGCAACACCTCCTACACGCCTGCATGGATTTTTCTGAAACTTGGTAGAAATGTTTGGTACAAAGTGTAGTTGTGCATATCGTAGGCATTTCTTAGTGGAGTTGTTGGTCTTTTTCGTAAACCCTACCCCTAGCCATAGGTTTGTCCGCGCAACACCTCTTATACCGCTAGGCAGAGTGCCAAGCCTAATTGTGCATGTTGTCGCATTTTCCGGTTAAGTAATTCTTAGCGGAGTTATTGTCCGTTTTCGTTAAAACTAAATTAGTTTTTGTCTCTTAAGGCCATATGATTTTTTTTGGTTTTGTAAGGCCAAATAAAATATATTTTTTAAAGGGCACTCCCTACATCTAGCAGATTATATTTTCGAAACATAGATTAAGTGTTCAATGAACGTACAATGATAAATAAATACAATTTAAAAGAAGAAACTATGGCGAAAATGCCTCATTTTACCACAATTGATCAATACAGAGGCTTTCTGTAATAAATCGCATCCACCCATTTATTGTACAACAACAACTCTACACAGATTATTGAATGGTTTACGGTACTGCAGTATATTTTAAACCGCTGATTTTATCGATAATGACTGGAAATACATAGCTGAATATTTTAGGTTAAGTTATAATACTTTCAAAGATTCTATTATTTATGTTTTGGAGGTTATTGAGTTTGACATCAGTTAAAGGGTATGTCCCTTTAAGGCCCATATGAATTTTTTTTATGTATATTATCTTTTTTTTTCGTTTTTGAAGGCCATATGAAAATAACTTATTCGAATTATTTGTAATTCATGACGCAAATAACTGTCTATCCTGCAGTGTTGAATTGTGGGAGACATACGTTTTTTTGTGAGAAAACAAGCTCTAATCTTTATTAAATAATTAAACCCGAATTTGTTGATATAATTTTCTCTATTGATAACGGCGCAAGGACATGCGTAACGTTTGCATCATATTTATGACGTCACAAGCGCTTTAAACCAAGCTCCGTTATCTTCTCTGTTTAATGGTACAGTAATCTTAGAAAAATCGAATGAAACAGTGAAATTTCCAGCTGACAAATTCACCAATAATAAAGACTATTTATAAGTTATCGTTTATAAAGTAAATATCTGATAAATACGATATGACGCACAGTAAGTTTGAGAGTTATTTTGCACTCTTGGAATCGTGCCAATAACCGTAAACGGTAGCCAAAGGTTATTGATTTCTTGGCTATAAAATGTGTTGCTATTTACAGTAAGTATACAATAATGGAATACAAGAAAAACTGTGATACAAAGTATCACAGCGGGCCAACAAACAAAAATCCCATGTATTAAGGCATGGCCCCAAAAGAACTCGAGGGAACCAATTCTGGTTGAACAAACAAAACCTGACACGACACCACATCTACTGACTGACCTGTAGTATCGAAACTTTACTGTTATCAAATATTATTTATACAGTATGTCCAGGAATGCTCTATAGACCGTTCCTGGTATGTCTCAATTTTTCATTACCATTATCCTTATTAATTTGACATGAATGAAGATTTTTATGATTATTTGCCGTAAAATATTTAAAAAAAATTAAAAATGATTATTGTAACAGCAGAAAAAAGTTTTTAAAAAAAAAAATGGGTGTTGATGGGATTCGAACTCGTGGTTTCTAAAAGTACACGTAACACAAAAGTGTTTCAGCTGTCGGCTTTATCCATTACACCACGGAGGCAGACTTCTTAAAAATGGGAAAAAATTAAATAAGACAATATCATATATGTCTAAAAAGGCCATAAAAGAAGTCGACTCGTTTCGTTTCTATAATGTCAAAGGTTGTGTTAGTGGAAAAAGCAATCATATATCCATTTTTCTAGGTGTAGATTGCGACTGAAACGTGAAAAGCGCTTTTTTCTTTTTTTACCAGCGTATATTAGATTGCGCCCTCTATGAAACGAACGACAGCTCAATTACAAACGACAACTCTTGCTTTTCCAAAAAAATTGACTGTGTCTACAGTTTTCATATCAGAAGTACCTCAATTTTATAATGAAGAGAGACGCATATGTTCGATCTAGTGATTAAGTCTCCATGCATCTTTTACTCACCACGTATTAAATATAGCGGGCCGCTGCTGCGGCCCGCAATAACAACCGAACAATTAGTACAATGAGCATTTATAAGATAAACTCATTTTAAAATGTAAACATGTTTGTCACTTTATTTAGTGATATTTTTGCGAAGAGTTAGTGTAATTATTACTTTGAAGCGCAGTGAATTAACGTTAATCAATTTTTGTGTTTGCTTTGATAAACAATAATCAAGGCGTATATTAACATAAAGCGGGGTCTGATTTAGTTTAAGTGAGGTTTTGGTAGTTGATCGTACGAATGGCGGATATGACGTGATTCTCTTGACTTCCGTCTCAAAATTCTCACCAGGTAAGCAGTATTATATTATTAGTTATACTTTATTTTGCTGTGTACATTTGGATAATTACTATGTTTGCACTGTATGTCAAGTCCAAGGACGATGATTGAGTTAATCAGTCACATTTGATAGCTAATTCGTTTTTAAAGCTGAGATCAACAAGAAGTATTGTAAAATTGTAGTCTCCAATTATTAAAGGGGCACTCCCTAAATGTAGCAGATTATTTTCTCCAAACATAAATAACGGCTCGTATTTATATAAATTTAAACAGGCTATACGAGGCATTATAATACCGTAGATAAATTTGATAGAGTCTGATTGTTCAAGAGCCTCTGTGAGTAACCCCGTGTATACTGTCTCCCATTTGGAGCCTCATCGTTTTCACCTTTTTCTGTTTGGCTAGAGAAGCTCTGTAAAATTTGTTTACACTCAAAACAAAATGGCCGACGTGCAAGCGGTTCAATTTGCGAGCACTTGGCGCATCGTTTGAAAAAATAACTCGTATGCAAAGACATTAAATATAACATTGATGCTATCTTTGCCTTCGTTTCTTCCTAAACAAAACGGGTTACGGATATTAGATCTCATTTCAGTCATGTTCCTTTTCCATGCATCCCAGTGGAATGTCGGTTTTTAAAAAATGAAAAACACTGTCACCGACACTAATCAGTACTCTTCAAATAAATTATATCTTTCTCCAACTAATGACAGCTAACAAGACATTCATGTACAAATACAGTCTATGGAATGACGAAATAAAATACCGCCAGGTCAGAGGGATATCTGAAAACAAATGCCATTTTCTATCCTGTTTTTCAATTGTCTTTACTATTTATAAAGTGAAGTCCTGATCCAATAAAACGCTGTTTATCCTTCTTTTGTGTCTCATCAATTAGCCGAGGTCATAAATTGAAAAGAAATCCCTATGTTAATAAATCCTTACAGTACGTTAAAAAAATGGTGACCAACACATTACTGGCTTGAACTGATAACGTAATAAAAAGGAAATGGGACCAGTGTAACGGAGATTATTTATACCGTGACTGCATATTAAACCAATTGCATACTGTACTTTGCTTTCGGGTCGAAACACCGCAATTAAGTCGGAGGATGACACTTTTTTAATTGAAATGTTGATCGGCTGATAACGAGAGCATTACGGAATCTTACAGTTTGTCCTACTTTCTGTTCTAATTAAATGCTCCAATTTTATCCTTGACTTGTATGGCTTGTTAAAATTGATACGAAGCATCACCTTTCGACTTTCTACGTCATTAGTTCTAGCCTACTTCATTTTGATAGTGATGTGTTTTGGTCGCCATTTTTGTAGCATAAGTGTTGATAAACAAGATTTCTTTTCAATATATGTCTTCCGCTCATGTAAGTTACACAAACCAAGGATAAACAGCGTTTTATTGGGGCGGGACGTTGGTTAATTTTAATTCTAATATGCCTATGGTATATTTCTATAGTCAATTCGAGTGCTTTAATATGATTAAAGCACTCGGAAAAGTAGGCGGAGTTTCGGACATGGAAGTAGCTCCTTCCGACTTTTCTAATTTACTCCCGCGCAGTAATTGCAATATAGAAATAGAAATAATATCAGTATGAATACATCAGTCGCATGAAAAAGTTTTGTTTAAGAACCTAAATATTAATTTGGAATACGTCAAGTAAGCCTTAGAATACCCTCACCTTGTTTTCCTTTAAAAAGACCAAGACATTCAGCATTAACAGTCATACAATGTTTTGATTACGGGAAACAAAACAATGAATGTAAACGTTTACGTCATCACACTGACGTCATTACTCCACGTTAAAACGTTGTACAGTTTAAATTAACGGTACGCATTTAATCGATTGTCTGCTTTGTTCTGAATCTGACGTCTTCTGCATAATGTCACAGAAAGGTATTTTTTTATATTTTATTTATTAGATGATTAAACTAAAATAAGTATGTATAATATAGTTATGTATGATATTTTGAATGGCTGCCCGAATAGGGGAGTGTATTCCAACAGCCACTATTTATGCTATTTCATACATTACCGTCGTGCTGAAAAAAAGGTCCGTAGTAGTTACGATAGTTTTCAAAAAATCGGCTTATAAGAATCGAAATAATCTATGTATTGGAATGCTTTATCGAAATTGAAGCATTTTCCGTCGGTAATGTGCCTGCGAAATAATTCACTCGGGCTTCGCCTTCGTGAATTATTCAGCCAGGCATATCACCTCCGGGGAATGCTTCAATTTCGATAAAGCACTCCAAGCCATATATTATTTCTTAATTCTAATATGCCTATGGTATGTTTCTATAGTCAATTCGAGTGCTTTAATATGATTAAAGCACTCGGAAAAGTAGGCGGAGTTTCGGACATGGAAGTAGCTCCTTCCGACTTTTCTAATTTACTCCCGCGCAAAAAAATAAAATATTGAAATAGAAATAATATCTGTATAAATACATCAGTCGCAAAAAATAGTTGTGAGTAAGAACCTAAGTATTAATTTTGATTGCGACAGTTAAGCCTTAGAATACATTCACCTTGTTTTCCTTTAGAAAGGCCAATCATATTCTAGGTTAACCGCCATGTAGTATTTTTATTTCGGGAGACAAAACAATGAATGGAAACGTGTACGTCATCACACTGACGTCATTACTTCACGTTAAAACGTTGTACAGTTCAGTTAAGCGGTATACGCATTTAAAAGTGATTGTCTGTTGTGTTAGATTCTGAATCTGACGTCTTCTGCATAATGTAACAGTTCGGTATTTTATATATTGTATGTATTAGATTATTAAACTAAAAAAAAGTTTGTATAATTTAGCTATGTATGATATTTTGAATGGTGACTTGAAATAGGGAGTGAATTCCAACAGCCACTATGTATGCCATTTTACACATTACCGTCGAACTGAAAAAAGTCCGTAGTAGTTACGATAGTTTTCATAAATTCGGCTTATAAGAATCGAAATAATGTATGGCTTGGAATGCTTTATCAGAATCGAAGCATGTCCCGTCCGTAATGTACCTGCGTTATAATTCACTCGATCGGGCTTCGCCCTCGTGATTTATTCCGCCAGGCATATCACCTCCGGGGAATGCTTCCCGTCGATAAAGCACTCCAAGCCATACATTATTTCTTAAATTAAACATAAATAGGAAAGAAGATGGCATTTAATTTAATTGTGTTCAGATTTTCTTCTGGTCTGGCGGTATTTCATTTGTCATTACAGAGGTCATTACAGAGGTCTGGTCTGGCGGTATTTCATTTGTCCTTTCAGAGACTGAATTTTACATTAATGTACTGATAGAAGACGTTATATAGTTGCATACAGACAAAGTATATCAATTTGAATAATATTGGTTAGTTTCAGTGACAGTGAATCCTATTGGACGAGTACACAGCTGTTAGACCTATATTGTACGAGGTGTTATAGTCCGGGACCCAAAGAGCCAAAAGCCTCAAAAAAATGATTTACCCTACTTGGTTTCCTCCCCAAGGTCTGATGGTATTTTTATAAAGAGGGATGTCTGCTTGTATAGAATCAAGTGTATGTAGAACAATTTAGGCCGGCGAAAGTCCCCAAAATGGCGGAAATCCAAGATGGCCGCCAAAATCACTAAACTTTCTTTTAAATGTTTATTTATTAGCTAAATGTCGTAAAGTCATTTTTCAAATGCCTCTTTCATTCAATTTACTTGTTTCTATCAGTATACCCATTATATAAGCATGCTCTCTTAATTTTGGTGATGTTTTTTCCCTTTTTTACTTATTAAAAAGTCTGTAACATCCGTTACAATATTAAAGTGTATGACTTATACAATTATTTACTAATTTAAACAACAAACTGTTATTTTCAGAAAGTAATAATCACCCTGTCTTGGTCTTTTCTGTTATAAACTAGGAAATTTAACAGTTTAAGTTTGCTCTATGTTTGATAATAAAGATTACACGCATTTGCATAAGATACTGACTCTACGTTACCATAAGAAAATTTGCATCTGTGTTAAAGAATTACATGTATGTCATTCATAGTTCAAATGTAAAAACTATAGCCTCAACTATTTCTGTTGAGACAATTTACCAGATCTGTGAATTTTGTAATAAGTTCTCTGCTTTTTGCAATATGTGTCCTGATATTTCATCTCAACGTTGTAATTTACATAACAAAATAAAATATGTTACTTTTCATTACAGTTTTATATTATTCGAAACAGACTAAGTTTAAAACAAAGTATCTACACTCAAGTTACTCAAACTGACATGAGGTCATGCCTGTTCTTTTAAGGAAACTCATTTTCTGAGAAATTGGGAGTATATATACATTCTATATGTGAAATATATTGCATGCACATGTTACTGTGAACTAAATTGTAAAATCTTCAAGTGTGTATTTAGATATTATAAATTTAATATTTTCACCAGTCGGCGACACATTCTTTCATGCAAGATAACTAACAAAGAATATTTGTAAAGTAGCTACCAGATATTATACTGCTGTGCTATATTTAATGTAATTTACTTTACACTGATATTGTATACTTTAATGTGTTATATTTTACTATAAAACATAGATTGCTTTATTCATATTAGATCATATATGCTTCATTTATTCATTCATTCAATGATAATCAATCAATTTATAGTTATATAAATGTATAGTTATTTAAGTTATGGATAAAAAGTATATACATTACACTCGGGTTTTAATTACAAACTTTAAACCCGTAAAAACAAAACATGTAATAAATACCTATACTTCAGACCTAGGGGCTTACAAAATGTATGAGCTATATTGGCTTAGGAACAACATATTGCATGTAAATAATACAAAATAAGAATTAATTATGCATCAGTCTTGTCTGTATTTTGATATTACCACATACACTTTGAAAAAAAGTTATGATTACTATACCTATCAATGTATAAAGTCCTGGACAGTAATAAAATGCTATTTACAAAGTATAGCAACTTTCTCTTTAGCTTCGGATGTCTTATCAAGTATAAGTAGGAACTGATAGGAAGAAATTTACGATATCCCAAACAAAAAATATTAACGAATGAATTAAAGTTGGCTGTTCATTTTGCCTTTAAAACACATATTTTATTTGGCCTCACTTATCCAATTTACATTTCAAAAACTGATCACATTCACATGAGTATCATTTGCAAAGTGAAATATATAAGAATTAAGATACGTTACTTCATATCATATGAAATTGACCTTATTTTAACAATTCATTTTAAAGCTCTGTCTTGCATATTTTAGGGCTAATACATTTACAGCCGGTACCACTGCCAGTTTATGATATACAAAATTCACCCGACACAGTAATTAACAAGTGAATAAGACCTCTATGGCATCATAGTGTAACATGTATCTTTATTCATTTTTGTGGCTGGACTATAAGGAGGGCTATAACAGTCAATTTTGCGGCAATTTGGTTAAAGTTTTGCATGGAAGGTACTATCGTGGCCATTTCTCAGTTACCACTTATGGGATTGATTAGAAACTTAAGGGTGTCAGATTGTAGAGTTAATGAAATCTTGTATTTATTTTAATCACATTATGGCCCATCTTTGATGTAGAAAGTTTGTATTTAAGGTACTATTATGCAAATAATTATCTTATTGACCACTCATCAGATTTATTTAAATCTTCAGTATAGTCTTTAGGGGTATCAAATAATCACCTTATTTAACTACTGACTGAGTTTATTACAAATTATGGACCTTGTTGAACTTAAAAAGTTTGGTAAACATTTTGCATGCAAGCCAAATTTTGTTCAAGTGTCATGTGAAAGCTACTTATGGTAACGTACACGTACATAAAATCCTCTAAACGTAAATCTATGGTTTACCTATGTATACTTTCTATCAAAAGGATTTTGTATTAGAGTCGTTTGATAACTTATAGTCATTTTAGTCAACTATCAGATGATTCTGTCAAAAGAATGTATAAAATTGATCATGAGAATGAAATATTTGAAGAAATTATCAAAATATCTTACTCGTAACGTAAAATACATGGATATAAAAAGAAAAATATCTGTCAGAATTGCATTAAACATAATTTCTAATATATAACTTCAACATTAAATATGATTTTATAAGTAAATTAGCGCCAGTGATAGTTTTTAAAATTATGTAATACACAGATGTCCATTTTTTAGGATATCTTACTTATTTTGGCGGCCATCTTGGATTTCCGCCATTTTGAAGACTTTCGCCGGCCTAAATTTTTCTACATACACTTGTTTCTATACAGGCAGACACTCGTCTGTTCAAAAATAACATCAAACATTGGGGAGGAAACCAAGTAGGGTAAAGTGAAATTTTGGGCCGTGGGTCCCGGACTATTAGCCAGTATAGGTTTTACGCCTGTGTACGAGTGTCGCACCGACTATAGCCTCTTTAGAGGATGGTGGACCCAATATACAAACAAACGAGTGTAATAGAATTCGATATTGCGCTCAACTCATAATATCGGATGGTGTAGATTTAGTCGTTACCTTTCTATCAATTAGAGACCTCTTCAATTCAATTACAGAGCTCTTAAAAACAGCTGAAATGCACATTAAATTTTGATATCACTTATTAAATTGTAGAGGTCTTCAATTCATTTATTGCGCGCTTTAAATCAAATTTTGATATCATTATGGTTAATTGAATTAGAGAGCTCTCCAAATATTTAAAAACCTCTTCAAATATTTGACTATATGTAGATTTGGCGTTCCATACCTTTCGCATTAGCTGCGTGATTTCATAGCACTTGCTAATCTCATACGACACCGTGACGTATAATTACTTGCCAGATAATTTAGTAACGTTCCCTCTTCATGGTCATCAAAAACGTTTGTTTTGGCGGATTCTAAGCCGGTATTATTTGAAGTAGTTTCTTTTATGTGCGCTTTCCATTCCGTTTTCGAAAAATGTAGCTTGCCTCACAGGTGCAAGGTTAGGTGCAATATGTTGCTTGTCTACTTTCGGTTTGACCGAACTCCGAAGGAACCCACACTATCTGATATTTTGTGGTTGTTCGCCTTCTAAAATGGGTCAAATCGTTCAAACCAGTTGAAAATGCAATGTATTTTATTGGGTTTTACATAACTCTAGCCACTGCCATTGTCGTCACTAGATTGGCCACTATCAAACCTATCACTTTGAAACTTGGAAAACTTGTTCATCAAATACCCTCTTCACATTGTATGCTAAAGATGCTGAGTTTGACCTGTTTTTTTGGGGGATAAAAAAATGAATTTTTTGTTTAGATTTATTTCATGTTTTTCACAAACATTTAATGGAAATGTACTTCAGCGTATCAAATGGGTTTTTGAGTCATACATTTGGGGAAGGGGGAAATATTTTAGTATTTTTGGACTTTGTCATTTTTAGCTTTTCGGATATTTTAATGTTTTGCGTTTAGTTCACTCGATCACTTGGAAACTTGGAATACCTTTTCACTATCAAATGTATAATAGAAAGAAGGAAGTGTTTTACAAGTTACATTTTTGACTGGATTATTGTTACTTCTTAACTTAAAAGTTTCACACACACAATATTTTTGTGACAGTGAACATGATGCTACCAATTAAACTTAGTGTATATATGCTGCATTTATGAATATCTGTAATTGGATTGTGTTTTGGGGCTCCTAGGGTCAAGGTCACTGTTACTAAAATAGGAAAGCTGTAATATGTTCAATATCTTTAGTTACAGTTGACATATAATGTAACCAACTTTTGTTTGTAGTAAGTATTTAATAAGATCTTTAATTGGGTTGTGTTTTGAGGCTTCTGGGGTCAATGTCAAGGTCACTGTTACTAAATAGAAATAACCTAAATAGAAAAACGGTAATATATTAATATCTTTAGTTACAATTGTCATAATATAACTAAATCATTAAGTGTGTAGTACATATAAATAAAGACTTTAATTGGGATTGTGTTTGGGGCTCAGGGGGTCAATGTCAGTGATTTTTTTTCTAAAAGAAAAATGAAGAAAAAAACAATATCTTTAGTTGCAGTTGAATTATTGTGACCAAACTTAGTGTCAAATTCTTATTAACGAAAACCTTTCGTGGGATTGTGTTTGGAGGTCAAGGTCAAAGACGCTGTTATTTAAAAAACGGTAATAAATAAACTGTAATAATAAAATAACTTGGCACAAACGTTCAGCACATCAAGACGACATGTCGCGTGCAATACCCACGTCCCTACCTCAAAGGTCAAGGTCACACTTAGAGTTTGAAAGTAAAAGAATCCTGTATATATGCACACATTCGTGCTCGGACTGTAACTTTGTCATGCATTTAAGGATTTTAAAACAACTTGGCACAAATGTTCAGCACTTAAGACGACGTGTCGTGTGCAAAACCCACATCCCTACCTCAAAGGTCAAGGTCACACCCGGATTTTGAAGGTAATGGAATCCTGTATATATGCACACATTTGTGTTCGGACTGTAACTTTGTCATGCATTGAAGGATTTTAAAATAACTTGGCACAAATGTTCAGCACATCAAGACGACATGTTGTGTGCAAAACCCACGTCCCTACCTCAAAGGTCAAGGTCACACTTAGAGTTTGAAGGAAATGGAACCCTATAATTTTTATATGCACACATTTGTGTTCGGACTGTAACTTTGTCATGCATTGAAGGATTTTAAAATAACTTGGCACAAATGTTCAGCACATCAAGACAATGTGTCGTGTGCAAAACTCACGTCCTTACCTCAAAGGTGAAGGTCACACTTAGAGATTAAAGGTAATGGAATCCTGTATATATGCATACATTTGTGTCCTGACTGTAACTTTGTCATGCATTGATTGATTTTAAAATTACTTGGCACAAATGGCCAGCACATCAAGACAATGTGTCGTGTGCAAGAACCACGTCCCTACCTCAAAGGTCAAGGTCACATTTAGCGTTTAAAAGTAATGGAATACTGTATGCATGGTAATTCTGTCATACATGGAAGGATTTTAAAATTAAATGGCACAATTGTTGAGCACATGGAGAGGACACAGACTGTGAGACACCTCTTTCTGGGGCATTTGTCACTTGTTAAGTTGGGGAATTATTACACTCGAGCTCCATTAGGCCAAAAAAACCCAACAACTTGTTTCTGCTTACAGCCCAGAAAAAAATAGGGTAGGTAGGTAAACATTTTTTTTTTTTTTTTTTAAGCTGGATGACAAATATTTAGGAAATCTACTTTAAAGATATTTTTATAAGCCATCTAGATATATGAATTGTAAATTACAGTTATAAATTGTCTGTTCAGTGTTTTTTTTTTCAGCCTGAGGGGAAAGGTGGCGGGGCCCGTCGCGAGGGAAATTTTTAGTCATTTTGCCAGAAAGGGGAATTTTTTAGAAAATGTATAAAAAATAATGTTTAAAAATGTAATAAAGAACCAAAACTATCATGTATGTTAATGACACAGTCACACTATTCTTTTGCCAAATATAAAGAGAAAACAAGAATTTCGCATAACAAAATTTTGTATAAAAATACTGGTGTCAGGAACATAAATTAGCAGCATTTGTGTTAAAACGCACGTAAATAATAAGTATAACTGCTATTTTTAATTGAAACATGTCTTGTATAAGTATCTTTTTTAACCAGGTTATTAGATTGAGGTATGTCGGCGGGCGGGCGGGTGTAAACAATTTCTTCTGTGCGCAACTCCTCCTACATTCTCAACGGATTTCAACCAAACTTTCACAGAAGTATTGTCATGAAGTGCCCTGGCGCATATTGTTGGGGTTTTGTGATTTGGTCATTTTTGACAGAATTATGGCCCTTTGTTTTTTTTCACATATGTAATTCTTCTGTGCGCAACTCCTACACTTCTCAAGGGATTTCAACCAAACTTAAACAGAATTATTGTCACCAAGTGCCCTGGCGCATATTGTCAGGGTTTTGTAATTTGATCATTTTTGACAGAATTATGGGCCTTTGTTTTTTTCCACATAATGTAATATATATATAGAGAGAAATACTCTTCTGTGTGCAACTCCTACATTTCTCAAGGGATTTCAACCAAACTTTCACAGAACTATAATTGTGAACTAAAGAATTTTGAATATATAATGTTCTGCCCCTGGTTGTCCGTCTGTCCATCCGTTAGCAATTTTGTGTCTCCTTATTTAAGTATATATAAAAGGGAGAATACTCTGTTATTATAAAAGGGAGAATACTCTGTTATTACTGTCTATTTTTAGAATAGATTACCAGGCCTGTATACTTTGGAGTATTCTGTTACAGTAAGATGAAAAAATTTCTCATGAGACCAGCGGTTCAAACCCCACACAGAGCAAGTTCTTTTTTTTTTTTTTTTTAAATAATTTTTGCCTGAATTATGGCCTTTTGCTTTTTTTTCCACATATGTTATATATAGAAGAATACTGTCACGTGCCCACTTCCTCCTACATTTCTCAAGATATTTAAACCAAACTCTCACACAACTGTTGTCATCAAGTGCCCTCGTGCATATTGTCTGGGTTTTGTGTTTGGATCAATTTTGCCTGAATTATGGCCCTTTGCTTTTTTTACACATGTAATATATAGAAGAAGACCTTTGTTTCTTTTTCACATTATGTATATCTACTGACTTTAAAAACACATTTGCGCTCGGCCAGCAGACTGGAAAATGAAAACCTGGTTTTGTGACAATTTCCTGTCACTTGTTAATCTTTGGAACACCGTTTTCGTTGAAAAAATAACAAAAATCAGGGTCGCCAAAATAGGTGACAAACGAAAAATCTGTGATTTTCAGCTGTCTATTTCACATGTAAGGTATCAAATAGTTTCAAGAAATGATTCTGAAGCGTTTTAATTTCTGAAAACTTATGTTTTTATAACAAGTTTGGCCAACTCTTGATTAAATAAATCAAAGATTTTTTTCAACATTTTAAGGGGAATTTTTTCTCAAAAATCTGGGAAATATATATTAATTTTGGAGGGGAATGGGGCCGATTTTCAGCCCCAAAAAAACTCTGCTGTTAATCCTTAAATAAACTGTTATGATCTGGATTTGCATTACACTTGAAGGTATGACTTCACTAAATCGGTGGGTTATTTGTTTGTTAGATGTGCTTATGGTCCACCATCCCTTTTCAAGGTATCTTGTTTATATGCCTGGTGTAAAGCACTGATACATGTGAAACTACCTCTGGGCCAATAAAATATCTTAGGGTCGGCGGCCAAAAAATAGGGTCAGTCGGGTTAGCAGAAACAAGCTATTTTTTTTGTGGCCTTATATCCTATGGAGAATAAGCATTTTAGAAAATTTTTAGTACTTTTTGGATCGATTGTTAAAAACAGAGTATAGCGGCCTTACGGCCGAACGAACAACATACAAACAAGTAGTTCCATAAATACAGTTGTTAGGCATTAAACCGTCTTCTGTTTTCAAAATTATGTAGTAATAGATCTAAATAATTTCAAAACATTTCAGAATAGAATAATATTATTTCGTTATTGTTCTTTAAATTTGTAATTAATCGTAAACACTATTAATGCGTGAACGAACGACTTGGACATAAAAATTGATAAGAACTTGTTTTTTACCCATAAAACTATAGTTCAAAACCCATCTAATCCAATATTTTTTTTGTTACATTTTTCTTCTGTTTTACTTATCATTTTAAGACTTTAAACCATTTTTAATGTTTTACGGCAAATAATCATAGAAAGCTTCATTCATGTCAAACTTATAAGGATAATGTTAATTAATAAGACATACTGTATACATATTATTCGATAACAGTAAAGTTTCGATACTACAGGTCAGTCAGTAGTCGTGTCAGGTTTTGCTTGTACAACCAGAATAATTATTGGTTTCCTTGAGTTCTTTTGGGGCCATGCCTCAACATCAATCATCACCAATTTCTAGAATATTTACATGTCAGTTTTGTTTGTGGGCCCGCTGTGATACTTTGTATCACTGTTTTTCTTGTTCAGTTATTAATTTACTCTGTGTCTTCTTTGATCTTGCTCATTGTTCAGTTTTTGCCTACAATTTAGGATAGGAATTTATTTCAACCAGGCAAGTACAGGGAAGGCTGTCTGATTTTTTTGCTCCTTACTGCAAGCTCAAAAGGTACCGTTTATCTTTTTCATTCTTTCACCAACATTGACATCACAATATTAGGACTGTAACCAGTAAGGTTCTTCTAGGAATCTGTGGCACACATCATCATGTATATAAAATCAAGACCTATAATATCGACTTCATTTAGTAACTGAACTGTTTTGTCTTGTCTGCATCGATTTGGGTAAACTAAGAGTAACTAGGGCTGCAATGGGTTCATGGGTTCCTATCTCAAAAGTAAAGTTTACACATATGGTTAAAGGTCAAACTTTGTGGACAGTTGTGTCTCCAGTTTGTTTATAACTTTACTCGTGTATGGGTTGTCCTGATATGTGTACAGTCTGTGTTGTTCAGAGACAATTGATCCTCCAGCACTTTCAGTCCTTTGATTATTAACATTTGCACTAACAATGGTGTTAAATATAGAAAATTTGTACCCACCACATTTGAAAGTGAATTAATTTTACTTTCAAACTGTGTAAAGTTATTAAAATGGATAATTTAGTCCTTTTTAACATTTTAATTAACACTGCTACATATTTTCTAGTCCATATTCGTAGTCGGCTTTTACCGTAAGTTTCCGAAATAATCAAGTACACATTTGTCATTTGTACATTAACTTAATCATAATTTAAAGATAAACCTAGAAATCAGTATATGAAATATTTTTAAATTATACGTCTTTCAAGAAGATTGGTACGTACCGTGTAAGTGGTTACAAAAACGCAGAATTCGGAGCCCGCAGATATAAACTCTTATACGATATCTGAAACTAATTTGAGCAAATTTCTGTGTAAATATTCAATATCTTTATAAGTCATATTTAAGTATAAACCTTTATTTAACAAGAGCTGTTTGTAAAACACGTATGCCCCCCCTTGATGCAATCAGTAATGTGGAAAAAGTCGAACTATGCAAGGAACTGTTTTTAAAGTAAAAGTCACTGTGAAATTGGCCGTAAGACCTTTTGTTGGCCTTCAAAAAAATATTTGGCTTTGAAAAAAAAAAAAAATTTGGCCTAAAAAAAAACCACATGTGGCTTGAAAATATTTTTTTTGGGGCTTGCAAAATACTACGTTTTTGGCCTTAAAACATGACCGACCTCCATATCAAGTTTCAAGATGCTAGGCCCACCTATTCTTGAGTTATCGTCCGGAAACTGTTTTACTATCCCGGGTCACTGTGACCTTTGCTCTACTGACCTCAAAATCAATAGGGGTCATTTGCTGGTCAGGCCATCCTTAAAAAATTGTTTGTTTGCCCTAATGCGACCCAGAATTTTTTCAGTGGGTAGGTAGGTAGGTTTCTTTTTGTTTTAAATTTTTTTTTTTGATTTTCAGATGTTTTATAGATGTTGTATTAACTCGGTACATACGTTGACATGTATGTTGTATCTTAGATTGATAGCACATATTGTACACTTAATATTTGCACCTTTCATGTCTTAATATTTCTCTATTTCTTCTGTTGTATGTACCTATTGGCTATTAGCACCCCACTGTAGAATGCTATTAACCTGCTTTGTAACCTATCTGCATGGGTGGCGGTTTTCACATTATCATTTTAGCCATTAGCCAGGCTCCTAAAGTGCTAAACAAGGCTCATTCCAGAAGAGTGCTTTAATAGTGTTGTAAAATCATTCAAATCGTAAATTTGAAGAAGTTATTAAGCTATGGAATGTCAAACAACTCAGTGTCCGAGTGAGCCTTGTATTTGGACCTGTGGCCAGGTTAGGAACAGGATCACATAAAACATCTATAAAATTTGAACTTCAACAAAGGAAAATTAATTTGCATCACTGTAAAAATTTATTTAATTAATGCGAGAACTTACAAAATGTTCAGTGTCAGATAATATCAAATTGAGTGGAATGTTTTCATCTGACATTGCCAGGTTTAACATTTAGTTCTGGCTTCCAAAACTCTAAATGCCACTATTTTTATACCCCCAAAACGAAGTTTAGGGGGGTATATAGGAGTCACCCGGTGGTTGGTCTGTCGGTTAGTCGGTCGGTTGGTCGGTCGGTCGGTCGGTCGGTCGGTCGGGCGGGCGGGCGGTCTGTTGCATTTTCCTTGTCCGGAGCATAATTTGAAAACTACTTGTTGGAATTCAATACAACTTCATACAATGATCAAGCACATTTAGAGGAAGTGCAGTGCACAAGAACTATAACTCCATCTTGACTAATTACAGAGTTATTGCCCTTTGTTAGTTTTCCTTGTCCGGAGCATAACTTGAAAACTACTGGTTGGAATTCAAAACAACTTCATACAATGGTCAAGCACATTGAGAGGAAGTGCAGTGCACAAGAACTATAACTCCATCTTGACTAATTACAGAGTTATTGCCCTTTGTTACTTTTCCTTGTCCGGAGCATAACTTGAAAACTACTGGTTGGAATTCAATACAACTTCATACAATGGTCAAGCACATTGAGAGGAAGTGCAGTGCAGAAGAACCATAACTCCATCTTGACTAATTACAGAGTTATTGCCCTTTGTTGCTTTTCCTTGTCCGGAGCATAACTTGAAAACTACTGGTTGGAATTCAATACAATTTCATACAATGATGAAGCACAATGATAGGAAGTGCAGTGTACAAGAACCATAACTCTATCAAGAGTATTTTCAGAGTTATTGCCCTTTGTTATTTTTTCTTCTCCAGAGCATTACTTGAAAACTACTGGTTGGAATTCAATATAACCTCATACAATGGTCAAGTACATTGAGAGGAAGTGCAGTGCACAAGAACCATAACTCCATCTTGACTCATTACAGAGTTATTGCCCTTAGTTACTTTTCCTTGTCCGGAGCATAATTCGAAAAGTACTAGTTGGAATTCAAAACAACTTCATACAATGCAGTGTTCCCACTCAGTATTTTTTTCAAGGGTATACTTACCCCCTGGACACAAAAAGAAGGGGTAAATCTCAATTTCTGGGGGTATGAAAATTTTATGATAGACAAGCGGCGACCGTTTAAATTTTTTACAACCCGCGGCAACCACTTGTTATGCAACAGTTTCGGGTACCTTTTCCGACTTTCAACACTAGTCGTAGTTGTTTCAGTACTTGTGGATGGTAACTCATACTTTGTTGTCGGGCATCATTTATTTTATTCGCCGTGAAGCAAAACACAATGCCTTGTCTGCCACATTTTTGCAGATGAAGCCCGGATCATTAGATTGGTCATACTTTTAAAGTGCTAATATTAATTCCCAGAGACCCGTGTACATTTCATGACGTCAACGGTAAATCACCAGCAGTTATGCCGACCGATTGGCCGAGAAAGTAGAATTTCCATGATCTATTTTTAGAAAATACCGAGGGATTCTAGCTCAACATATTCGTCCTCGGCATTTTCGTACGCGCGCGATCTCGCACGTAGTGAAAATTATTTGCGCGATATTTATTTTTTTTGCGTGATTTACGTAATAATTTACGAGAGTGGGAACACTGCAATGGTCAAGCACAATGACAGGAAGTGCAGTGCCAAAGAACAATAACTCTATCTTGACTCATTTCAGAGTTATTGCCCTTTGTTACTTTTACTTGTCCGGAGCATTATTCGAAAACTATTGGTTGGAATTCAATACAACTTCATACAATGGTCAAGCACAATGAGAGGAAGTGCAGTGTACAAGAACCATAACTCTATCTTGACAATTTACAGAGTTATTGCCAAGAACAATATCTCTTTTTAGTTTGTTTGCAAGGTATTCTGTTACTACGAACTTTCTCAGTTTATAAAGCAGTCTTTTGGGGGTATTAATCACATTTAGTGATAGCTCTAGTTATATTTTGTTTTTGGTCAGGTGCGGCTTTATATAGAGTTTTGGATCAGCACTACTACAAATCCTTACCAGAATAACAGAGCATGCAAATTTTCATGTAATGTACGTTGAGTAGGGAAATATGGACATGTTTAGGTCATATATTTATTAATTCATATTTTCAAACCAATTACGATGTTCTACAACCAATGTTGACTACAAAAACATCGATTGTTCAAACATGAATCATTTTGTTTACATTTACAACAGACTTTCCAGCGAGATCTCGTATGACCTATCGCACTTATTTTTCATGTACATGTAGTTCAGAACGCTTGATATTTCCTTTTGATTAGTGTTTAGATGATATAAAGGACGAGTGTAAATATAAAATAACATTTTCCACTATGTTTTTTAATTTGAAAACAAAATTACTTTATTTTCGACGCGGTACATAACCTGAAAGTGTTCGCGCCAAAACGCACGTGGTCATGTAAATAAATAAACTGTCCCCGACCGTGACCGCAATTGGAATTTTCGGCGATTTCCCACGGATATTCTTTTCCAAAGGTTTGTGGGAATGGTCACGTGATAATTGTCAAATCGGCAAGATGGCTACCAATATGTGAAAATTCTGACCTGCTCGAAACTTTCGTTGTGCTTTACGTTAAATTATTAATAGATAAAATCTTATGTTCAAATTTGGCAAATTAAAAGATTATAGTCTTATTAATTAATAAAATTATTTATTCTTTTCATTCATTTCTCATGAAATACTGAAATGATTATTGGTACGATTTCCCTACGGAGTGAGCTTCAGCGTACCTGTTCTGTCAAGCATAGTCGAGAAGAACTGATTGGTATTACTTACGAAAGAACTACAGAAAAGAAATACCGGAAAGATGGAAAATGACAAAAAACGGAATGGTTTTTCTCTAAGGATGGCCTCATGACCAACTGGACCACAACAATTTTCAAGATGCTAGGCCCACATGTTCTCGAGTTACCATCCGGAAACCGTTTTACTATTCTGGGTTACTGTGACCTTGACCTTTGACCTACTGACCTCAAAATCAAAAGGGGTCATTTGATTTTGAGGTCAGGAGGTAAAACTTCAAGGTTGTGGTGACCTTGAATTGTAGAACAGTTTCCAGACAACAACTTGAGAATGCTTGGGCCTAGCATCTTGAAACTTGATGTGGAGGATGGTCATAACCGGTAAAGGACCCCTATTGATTTTGAGATTAGTAGGTCAAAGGTCAAGGTCACAGTGTACCGGAATTGTAGAATGGTTTGCTCAGTAACTTTAGTTAGGAGTGACCAATTGCAATAAAATTTGGTTTGTATCTAGTTTGCGAGGAGAGGAAGCTTGGGATTGGTTTTGGGATCACTAAGGTCAAGCTCAATAACATGAGTTAGGAGTGACCAGTTGCAATGAAACTTGGTTTGTATGTAGCTTGCATGAAGAGGAAGATATTTTAAAAAAAGTTTTCAATTTTTATATTGCTAAATAAGCTATAAAAGATATATAATTTTTTTGAGAGGGGGAGGGGGGAGGTCAAGGTCACTGTTAAATAGAAATATTTTTTTCTCAATTTAAAAATTGTTTTAGGGGGTCACGGTCAAGGTTACTGCGTCCAGCACCCATACACAATGCTCTTATTATACTCTGTCAAAAGAGGGATGCGCTACAATTCATGTAAAAATGAGGCCCCTAGTGGGGCTGGGCTATTTTATCCTATACATGACTTATATAGACTTGAAAAGAAGTCTCTTTGAAATCAGTTGTCAGAATTTTATTGAATTTGGTTACAATAATGAACTTGTGATCCCTTACCAAAACTGCTTTAAGAAAAGTGATTCCTTCAGAAAGGTGTGCCATGAACCTTGAGCCGGGCTGAGATTTCCCTATACTAGTACAATGTATAACGAAATTTTAAAAAGTATTTTAACTTCATCTTATTTTGCACAAATGATGCAATAATCCTATATAACAAATTTGCGAAACAAATTTTATCCCTGCGACTGAAATGTTACCCTAGATGGCGGGGAATTTTGCTTGTTCCTTTATTGTGTCCAAGCGGATTGAAGCGGCTAGCAAAACAGTAGAAACACTGGGTATTTAGTCGGAATCAATTGGTATTTATCACCTGAGGTGATAGCTCTAGTATGTTTTAGCCTTGGAGGATCGGTCTTTCTAGATTGCTTTTCATGATTTCAGGTCTTAAATGTACACACATCTAAGATATAAATAAAAATGAAATGTCATATCTTTCTGGCGAACAATTTAAAATCTGCATCAACTAAACAACTAAATCTCATTGGTTGACATTATGGAAGCACAGTCTTTGGTGTTCACTTGAGTGTATATTAAAGAGCAATGACAGTCACACACAACTAGTGGCCAGTAACAGCTTTGTTAAAATATTGTATGGATATAATAATAATAATAAAAATTATTTGTAGGACCAGCTTTAAGTCGACAACAGAGTATCTATATGCTACGATGGATATACAATTAGAGGAAATTGTGTCTTCAGGCACCGAGGAAGAACTACCTACCCCAAGTGCTGCAAGACCAGGAAACTATAACAATGACATTTTCAAAGATCTGTTTGAGAAAGAATGTACATTTTCCCTCCCAAAACACGAGGTTCTCCGCATTCAACATGCGGTTGAAATTATGGTTCTATATCTGCTGACTTCAATATATGAACTGACTTCCTTCAATGATTTAGTATGCTGTAATAAAAAGGTCAATAAGACTATGTCTTCCGCTAAAAGCCCTCATCGTATCCATGAGTCATTCAAGGAAAGGAACCTGTTAAAGGTTGGAAGTTATTACGAGAAAACCAAAAATTGTTACCCGGACGAATTTGATTATATATGTATAATTGCAGAGTGCGATGCAACAGATTATATCCGCATGAAAGACGTTGTATCCACCATTTCGGACATTTTTCATCAAAATTTACATGAAGTTATCAGTGGTTTAAAATTTCCTGTTGGCAACTGCTTACAGTTTGACAGATATGTCCGTTTGCATGGACCTGCTGCTATGCTAAAATTCAATTATAGAAGTCTGAATGAGTCTTCTTCTTCCAGAACCATTTTTGTTGATATATCTCCCGCGTGCAAAGTCTATGTAAGACATAATCTGCCCAAAGAAATAAATCCACCATATCCTGATTGGAAGGACTTTATCATCGAAACAGGAAGTTTCCTAACTCTTAAATTCTATAATGGTGGACATCCAAAGAATGAAACAAAAATAAAAATATCTATTATAGAATCTGAACAAAGTTTTCTTCAAGAGAAAATGTCTGAGGAGCACAAACGCATTTACAGACTATTGAAATATATATTTAAAGGACATTTGTCAGATGAAGACTTACGACAACATGTCAAAAACAAAGTAAATGCACCAGACATAGTGTGTGGCGAATTATATCTTCCCAGAATCGTGTTTGATCTGCCATCATATATTATAAAGACACTGATGTTTCATCATTGCTATCATTGTAAACGCGATGTGGAAACACCAGATGAAGGCTGTATTGTCGCTACTTTGAATCATCTTCTGACATTATTCAAAACAAAGCAGAACAAGTATCCATGTTTGTTCAGGCCTTTCTTGAAATACTATGAATGTAATAAGCACATTACATTTTCAGTTACAATGCCAACAATGACCGGAGAAGATATTGAAATTGCTGATTGCTACCGTGTATCCATCAAAATTGTGACGGTACTAGACAATTTTGTACAAACTATTACTGCTAATAATGACACTTCAAAGCGTTTAGTCCCTTCTAACCGAACAGTAACAGACCAAATACCAATCGCAAAGGAATTACAAGAAGTTGTTCAATGTGACATTGAAAAACGTATTAATGATAAAATTTGTACAAAATTCACAAATAAAATGTTTTGCGTGTTTATTTGTTTAGGTTTGCTTATGTTGACTGCGTATCTCTCCTCGGAACAGTTTCAATTTCACAAGGAAACACAGTATTGCTTCCCTGGATCAATCTACATGGAAGGCATTGTTTATGTCCAGCTTGGAAACTTTAGTACAAATAGTTCCTCCTTAGCTCCTCTTCATAATGACACATTTCAAAATACTTCAAGGCATTTTATGTGTATGGATCAGAGGTATTCAAGTGAAGAAGTGTACAAAAGCAACCTTTATTTTTGTGACTCTAAAGAAGTTTGTACCGCAGACAGAAAATATCTTCTGAAGGTATGATTTGAACTAGTATATTGCCGTCAAAAACACCTAGTCTGTATTATAGATATATATTATGCTTTTTAATTTATTACGCATATAATCCTTGATTTCAGATTTTGGGGCGACTACCGAGATATCTGTTCAGAGGTAACACTATATACAGTGAATTTCCTTAAGTCTTACAAACAAATATTCATACCTACGCATGTACTTAACAATGCTAAAAAAGTAGGCAACTTTAAGTCATCATATTGATACGATATTTAATCTTAATTAAACCAGAATATAAGAATGGTTATAAAATTAGCACATATAACCTGGAGGCTCTAAAGAAGAATTCCAGAGTAGGTCTTGTGATGTCTCTTAATAGAATTAATAGATCAAATTGGGCCAGTTGTCGAGTAGGTTCATATAGAATACTTAAGATTTTTGTAATGATACTCGTCGTTATCAAAATTGTCATGAAAATGCCTCAATAACTATTCGAGTGTTTTAATTAGTATTTCATACAATGATACAGGTCACTGAAAGTACGATGTCCAAGGACCAACATTCTATCAAGTCCCATTTTTAGCTCACCTGAGCACGAAGTGCTCAAGGTGACCAATTGTGATTGCCTAGTGTCCGTCGTCTGTCTGTCGTCTGTTCACTCTGACCTTGAGTATGCAATAGAGGCTGTATTTTTCACTGGATTTTCATGAATCGTGGTCAGAATGACTGCTTTGATAAAATCTAGGTAGAGTTCGAAAATGCGTCATCTGAGGTCAAAAACTGGGTCATGGGGTCAAATCATTCAAAAACCAATCCCACCCAATCATCATGTAAAAAATGTTCGGAATGTTTTTTTCAATGATTTCTAGGCAAAGTTTAAATCTGGGTCACCTTGGGTTAAAAATTAGGTCACACTGTCAAATCATGAAAAGCCTTCTTAAATTTGATTAGTTCTAGATCAAGTCCGAATCTGGGGTCAACAACTAGGTACCACAGTTTAATCAGAGGAAAACCTTATTAACACTCTAGAGGTCTCAGGTGAGCGATATTGGGCCCTCTTGTTTAAAATAATGATCATTTATTATTTTTGTTAAGCTATTGCAATATAATGTTTGCCACCAAATAATTGTATTTCGCTTTTTACATGTATTTCACATGTATGATGTATATAAAAAAAAATTACCCTTCCATGAAATGTCCTGTCTTTTGATCGGTCATCGATTGGTAATAAAAAATTGATATTTACGGGCCAGGTTACTAAGGTAATATACATTTAGAATTTTCCCTCCTTGTACCCAACGTTAACCATGAAAAGTTCAGCCCCATTAACACCAATTCATCTACAATCATTATATAAGAATAATAAGTCACGTTTCAGTTACTCCTCTACAATCAATACAATCCAAATTATCATACTACATGAAATTTAATGAAACATTGTCCTTTCATGGAAATTCTCATTGCCTTTTGTTTACGTGCTGATTTCCGACGTCATTTAGTGTCGTCATTTAGTGGCACTGAAGCACCATGTGGGTTTTTAAATGCGTGGATACGGACAGCAGTTGAATAAACAAAAAATGAACTGAATCTTTCTGTTTAAGACAAAGAAGGGTAATAAACAGTTACATTTATTTGCTTTTTGAGTGGTATATTACCCACCTTGACATAATATCACCAGGCAGATCTCATTGGTCGCCGTGGCTGGCCTACTCTTTGGCAATCAATCAAATTCAACCTTTGGCTATACTGGCTGGAAATTGCAGTCAGGTAAATTTCTCCTATTTTTTGGCTTCAAAATTTTGCCTTTTAGGCATGACGGGAGACATGCCGGGGTCTCATCCCAATATTAAGCTAACATACATGCTCTTTGGGACGGACCTTGATAAAATTCTCATCAAATCATATCACCAGGCAGGACACTTTCCGCTGAGCTTGTTAAGTTCTTTGGCTAGGGGCTTCCAGGACTGATAGAGCATCCGATAGAATGACCACCTGTTGATAGTCCTCTTTTGACTCTTCAATAATTACCGATGTTAGTATAATGGGTTGTACTTCTGCTTTGTAGTTGGTTTAATGCTTGCCACTACACTATCTTGTATGGCAGCTGTAGCACGGACCTGTATGTGTATTTAGGTCCGTGGCTGTAGCAAAGCCGTCTTTGTTCACATGGGTCCATGTCTCTAATAGATAATATTATGAGATCGTGGTTTTTGTGAGGGATTTTATTTTTAGCTCACCTGGTTTTGCCAGAGTGAGTTTTTAGGATGGATGATTGTCCGTCGTCTGTCCATCCGTCAACATTTTGATTCAAATGACATTTCCTCTGAAACCACTGGGCTAATGTTGATGAAATGTTGATGAAAGTATGCAGGTATGTTCCTTGCATACCAAAATAGTTTAAAAAAATCCATTCCATGCAGAACTCTGGTTGCTATGGCAAAAAATAGGAAAATCTTTAAAAATCTTCTTCTCTGAAACCACAAGGCCTAGAGCTTAGATATTTGGCAAGTAGCATTGTCTAGTGGACCTCTACCAAGATTTTTCATATTATGACCCCCGGGTCAAAATTGACCCCGTCACTTAGCTTTACAAAGGTTTATATAGGAAAAACTTTAGCATGTAGCATTGCCTAGTAGACCTCTTCGAAGTTGTTTCAAATTATGCCACAAGGCCTAGAGCTTAGATATTTGGCATGTAGCATTGTCTAGTGGACCTCTACAAAGATTGTTCAAATTATGACCCTGGATCAAAATTGACCCCGCCGGGGGGTCACTTAGTTTTACATAGGCTTATATAGGAAAAGCTTTAAAAATCTTTTTCTCTGAAACCACAAGGCCTAGAGCTTAGATATTTTGCATGTAGCATTGTCTAGTAGACCTCTACTAAGATTGTTCAAAAATATGACCCCCTGATCAAAATTGACCCTGCCCGGGGGTCACTTAGTTTTACATAGGTTTATATAGGAAAAACTTTAGCATGTAGCATTGCCTAGTAGACCTCTTCGAAGTTTGTTCAAATTATGCCCCTGGGGTCAATATTGGCCCTGCCCAGGGGGTCACTTGTTTTACAAAGACGTATGTAGGAAAACCTATTTGGTATATAACATTGTCTAGTGGTCTTCCACCTACTTTGTTTAAATCATGCCTCTTGGGTTAAAATTGACCACACCCACCAGGCAAGTGGACTTGTACTAGGTGAGAGATATAGGGCCATCATAGCCCTCTTGTTAAAATGTATTTTTATCTTCCACACTTGATTGGAAACCAGGTACTGCAGTGCAGATACTTATGTCATCTATGGTCCAGAGGAGTAGTTGGTGGTCCAAGATTGGCAGTGTTTTATTTAAATGTCAGCTTCTTGGATTGATGGACAAAGCTCCCTCTTTTCAGGCGATTCTTTGTTTAGGCCCCAAGCTTTGTTCTAAAAAAATGGCCTGGCAAGAACTGGTACTCGCTGGCTTGCATGAGGGCCTTCGCATTCCCTTCCTTTATCGAGTGACTTCAGAATTGTTTGCATTTCCTCCAATAATGGATCTTAAAGCCTGGTTCTGGACCTTATCCAGCACTTGCTAGTTTGTCTTGCAGCTGTCATCCCACTTGCAGAGCCTATTAAAGGTGTTCCCAAATATACTGTTTAAGTATCCTCTCAATTGCTCCCCAGTTAGTGCCGGCTTATGTTCGTAGTATGGCTAGCAGTATATCGCTAGCTACCACTAGCTTTCGACAGCCTATACCCCTGTGGTTAGTGGGTAGGTGCCAGAATTGTAAACACCGTGGGTGACGCCCTGCAATTATCGTAAAGACTTGGTAGGCTGAGGTCCCTGCAGACATGGTAAAGCCCCATTTAATTGGTGACTCATACCTTCAAGGAGGAGGCCGCACGTGCACCTCAGTGCGATAAAACATAGTTTCAACACTTAATTAACATGTTCACTCATAATATATTTTTAGCTCGACTATTCAAAGAATAAGGAGGCTATTGCACTCGCCCCGGCATCGGCGTCTGTGTCTGCGTTGGTTAAAGTCAAAAATCTTGAATATTATCAAAGGTATTGACTTGAAACTCAAAATATATCTTTACCATCAACATTATACACCTGAGGAAACTATTCCAATTACTCTGTTTTAATTTTTGACAGATTTATGCATCTTTTTAACTTAAAATTTTTGGTTAAAGATTTTTATAAAGTAAAATATCTTGAATTCTATCAAAGGTATTGACTTGAAACTCAAAATATATGTTTATTACCATCATCATCTACACCTGAGAAAATAATCCCCATAACTCTGTTTTGATTTTTTACAGATTTATATATGTCCTTTTTCAACTTAACATTTTAATTAAAGATTTTTATAAAGTCTAATATCTTAAATACTATCGAACATATTGACTTGAAACTTAAAATGTATCTTTACTATCAACATCTTCACCACTGTTTTTGATTTTTGAAATATTAAGTTTATGCCCCTTTTTAAATTAGAATTTTGTCATAGTTTTTACCAGACTATTATATGGAAATAATCGAAATGGCTTACTTTCGAAATGTCATAAAATAATTATGCAGCATGCAGCGGTTATGCTTTTTTAGCTCACCTGGCACAAAGTGCCAGAGTGAGCTATTAGGATCGCATTCCGTCCGGCGTCCGTCGTACGTCGTCCGTCCGTCCGTCCACCATTTCCTTCAAACGACATCTCCTCTGAAACCACTTGGCCAATGTTGATGAGACTTTGCAGGGATGTTCCTTGCATAAAGCTCTATCAAAGTTGTTCAAAGAATTCCATTCCATGCAGAACTCTGGTTGCTATGGCAACAAATAGGAAAAACTTTAAAAATCTTCTTCTCTGAAACCACAAGGCCTAGAGCTTAGATATTTGGCATGTAGCATTGTCTAGTGGACCTCTACCAAGATTGTTCAAATTATGACCCCCCGGGTCAAAATTGACCCCGTGCAGGTGGCACTTAGTTTTTGCATAGGCATATATAGGAAAAACTTTAAAAATCTTTTTCTCTAAAACCAAAAGGCCTAGAGCTAAGATATTTAGCATGTAGCATTGGCTAGTGGACCTCTACCAAGATTGTTCAAATTATGAGCCCCGGATCAAAATTGACCCCGCACAGGGGGTCACTTAGTTTTACATAGGCTTATGTAGGAAAAACTTTAAAAATCTTCTTCTCTGAAGAGCTCTGATATTTGGCATGTAGCATTGCCTAGTAGACCTCTTCATAGTTTGTTCAAATTATGTACCTGGGGTCAAAATTGACATTGCCGGGGGGGATCATTTGTTTTACAAAGGCGTATATAGGAAAACTTATTTGGTATATAACATTATCTAGTGATCTTCCACCAGGCAAGTGGACTTGTACCAAGGTGAGCGATATAGGGCCATCTTGGCCCTCTTGTTAATTTTATGCATATAAATTGAAACGTTACAAAGTTATTC
This sequence comes from Saxidomus purpurata, assembly GCA_022818135.1. NCBI lineage: Eukaryota > Metazoa > Mollusca > Bivalvia > Venerida > Veneridae > Saxidomus > Saxidomus purpurata. The sequence goes on from JAFMSR010000012.1 coordinate 46,112,702, forward strand.
ATGATCAAATATACATGGTCATGTATTTCTTTGAAATTATCCCCCCTCCTCCCTCCAGTTGTCTTACAGAATCCAGGGTAAGGCTTTGAACAAGTTTCATATCTTTGACCTTAATTCTTATAGACAATTACACAATACACCTGTTTTTAGACAAAAAAACCCATTTTACTGACAAGCTTTAGAATAGTCGAGCATGCTGTCTTGAGACGGCTTTTGTTAATACAAAGATTTTAGTGCACGCTATATGACCTAGGAAGTCGATGAGCCATAAAATTTCATTCATTCATTCATTCATTTTGACAGGCCCTTGTTTTAGCTTTTGCTAGATGAAGATTAAGAGCATTGTATCAATGAAATATCCCTATGTTGTCTTTCAAGCATGAAATAAGCATTTTGCATATATAATAAACATTTATGGACTTGTGGGACATATTGGATACGATGTGATTTCACCAGAATAGATCAACATTGATGTCTTCTAATGAATATCAAATGCTTATGTGAGCAAAATAATGCCAGCTTTGTCCTCTTGTTTTAATAGCTTTTATAGTAAAATCTTTACAAATATTGAGGTCTACTTTAGGTGCATCTGTCATTTCCAATAATATTCTTTTATTCACAACTGATGTTAAAATTTCAAATTTATATATTTACTTCTCTTTCATTTATAATCATTATTGAACTGTTTTGTTAGACTGACATGGATGAATCTAATCAAAGAACCTTTTGCGACGCATACACTATCGGGAGTGTCAAAGATAGCCTGCTGAATGCCACAGAAAAGTTTTCATCAGTTGAACAAATTGGTATGTATTTAACATGATTAAACAAATACTTTACATTAATGAAACTTGTATTTTATTACAGTTTTAAGAATACATGTATATCATAATAGAACCATAACCATCAACTACACCTTTGCATCAACATCTGCCAGCTTCACAACCTCTATCACCACCACTAATAGTGCATCAACCACCCCTCTCTTAACCACCATATCTACCACCAGTACTAATTCAATACTGCAAATGTAGCATCAAAAACTGCCTCCATACCGTCACAACAACGGCCTTGGCTATATTCACTACTACAACTAGCACATCACTTTCAGCACTGAAACAGTCCTGTAACTTTTCAGGTATCTTTGCCTTTTTTGTAGACTGAATTCTTTAAATGGTGCGGATACATGTAACATTCTGAAAATTGGTCTTATTATAGATACTGCTTTCAACTGTATAATTAATTTTCCGTATATGCGCTTTACAAATTATACAATGTTTCAGGACTGATGTTCGAGGAAGGCTCTGAATGAGCTGTCGGTTTGGGTGGGTGGTCCAGCGTCCAAAGCCCGTCGTCAACAGTTTCACATAAAACTCTTTTTACCAAACTTGCTCTGTAGCATCCTTGCATTGATCCCATTTAAGAAATTCGGAAATCGTTACGGTCAAGTGCACACAGGGACCGTTGTTACTTAAAATAGAAAAAAACACTTTTAAACGATTTCTTCCCATGAATCATTGAATGGAATGTCATCCAACTTGTCCTGTAGCAGTGCCCCCTTCTTGAAAGAGGAAATGGTTCTGGTTCCTTGCACATACCATATTTTGGGTCACTAGGTCAAAGGTCACAGGGGCTTGAGATAGTAAAATCTTGTGCGCTTTTAATCTCCAAAACCCCTTGTCAGAATTTAATGATATTTCACAGAAGCCTCAAGTTGTGCAAGTCCAGTAATTAAAGCATCAAATATTACATAAATTTTATTTACTGTGTCAGTGGGGTGTTTGGGGGGGGGTATTCATCACCTTCAGTGATAGTTCTAGTTAAAAATAGATCTTGTAAATTAATGGAATGTCACAAAACTTGCTCTGTAGCATCCTTGCATTGTCCGTTAAAAAAAGTAGGAAATGGTTCAAGCTCAGTGCACACAAGGGCCACTCAGTGTTAGTAAAAATAGAATTTTTTTAGCTCACCTGGCACAAAGTGCCAGGATGAGCTATTAGGATCACTCACCGTTTGGGTCCGTCGTCCGTCTGTCCGTGCTTACATTTGGATACTTAGGTGCCTATAGGAACAATAGGTAACAGTAAATACTCTTTGATGCCATTCATTCCGTAAGCTCTTAAGTGGCTATTTTTAAGCAGGTTTTTTGAGGAAAAAAAACTGCTTATTAGAATGGCGATGTCGTATGTCAGGCGTGCGGGCGTCAAACATTGGTTTCTGTTCAATAACTTCAGTTAGGAGTGACCAATTGCAATGATACTTGGTGTGTAGGTAGCTTGCATGGAGACGCAGCTTGTGATTGCATTTGGGGTCACTAGGGTCAAGGTCAAGGTCACTGTTACTAAAAATAGGAAAACGATTTCCGTTCAATAACTCCAGTTAGGAGTGACCAATTGCAATTAAACTTGTTGTGTAAGCAGCATGCGAGAAGACGCAGCTTGGGATTACATTCGGGGTCACTAGGGTCAACGTCAAGGTCACTGTTACTAAAAAACGAAAAACGGTTTCCGCTCAATAACTCAAGTTAGGAGTGACCAATTGCAATGAAACTTGGTCTGTAGGTATTTTGCGTGGAGACAAAGCTTGGGAGAGCATTTGGGGGCGCTAGGGTCAAGGTCAAGGTCACTGTTACTAAAAATAGAAGAACAGTTTCCGCTCAATAACTCCAGTTAGGAGTGACCAATTGCAATGAAACTTGGTGTGTAGGCAGCATGTGAGAAGACGCAGCTAGGAATTGCATTTGGGGTCGCTGGGGTCAAGGTCAAGGTCACTGTTACTAAATATAGAAAATTGGTTTTGGCTCAATAATTCAAGTTAGGAGTGACTAATTGCAATGAAACTCAGTGTGTAGGTAGCTTGCGTAGAGAGGAAGCTTGGGGTTGCATTTAGGGTCACTAGGGTTAAGGTCAAGGGCACTGTAACTAAAAATAGAAAAATGGTTTCCGCTCAATAACACCAGTTAGGAGTGACCAATTGCAATGAAACTTGGTGTGTAGGCAGCATGTGAGAAGACGCAGCTGTAACTAAAAATAGAAAAATGGTTTCCGCTCAATAACTTTAGTTAGGAGTGACCAATTGTAATGAAACTTGGTGTGTAGGTAGCTTGCGTGGAGAGGAAGCTTAGGGTAACTTGGGTCAAGGTCACTAGGGTCAAGGTCACTACTACTTAAAAATAGATTTTTTTTAGTTTTTAAATTGTTTTAAGCAAAAAAAATTTTTTTGGGTCATGGTCACTAGGGTCAAGGTCACTGTTACTAAAAATAGATTTTGAATTTTTATTTAGTTTTTAAATTGTTTCAAGCAAAAATTTGGGGTCAAGGTCACTAGGGTCAAGGTCAAGGTCACTGTTACTAAAAATAAATTTAAAAAAAAATTTTTTCTTCAATTTTTAAATTGTTTAAGCAAAAAAAAAATTCTTTGCAGGGGAAAGGGGGTGGGAAGTCTAGGTGACTGTTTTTTATTTAATTCTACAATTTCTACAGGCCCCGTTTAAACCCGCGTCTTCTTGTTTCTCTTATGTGGCTAAAAGAACAATATAGAGAACAATAGAGTAGCCACATAAGTATCCATATGTGGGGACGTCCGTCCACAAGTGCCTTCAAAAGACGTCTCCTCTGAAACCACTTGGCCAATGTTGATGAAACTTTGCAGGGATGTTTCTTGGATGAAGCTCTATCAAAGTTGTTCAAAGAATTTCATTCCATGCAGAAATCTGGTTTCTATTGCAGCAAATAGGAAAAACTTAAAAAATCTTCTCCTCTGAAACCACAAGGCCTAGAGCTTAGATATTTAACATGTGGCATTGTCTAGTGCACCTCTACTAAGATTGTTCAAATTATGACCCACGGTTCAAAATTGACCCTGCCCGTGGGTCACTTATTTTTAAATAGGCTTATACAGGAAAAACTTTAAATATCTTCTTCTCTGAAACCTATAGGCCTAGAGCCGAGCTGAGCTGAGCCGACCATAAATCTTATCTTTTTATTCAAATGTATACAACAGAGATTATTAAGCGTAACACATTGTCATTTTAGTTGGTGATTTGGCACTACTGTCTACCTTTTCCTGTTCTTAGGATCTGGATGATATGTCAAAGCATTCTTTAGCAGAAATCTCTGTTATCGTTTAACGCATTCTCAACTATCTCCATGACCCACATCTGCATTCAACTGGTCCCAAGGATGTAGGAGAATAATTAAGTTAAGTTCCTTGGTGATGTAAAACAATACGATCTGTATTAACTATTCACCCCCAACAAACCATCCCCTACTTAGTCAAGTACCTCATGAAACATTTATAGGAGACCTTGTCTAATATCATAATGGTATGAACGGAGACCTTGTCTAATATCATAATGGTATGGCTGAATGGACCCGAGTCTATTAAAACCCTGGTTTAGGCATTATGCCAGATGCTATCCCCGCCTGCCCCTCCCATATAAAACAATACCTATAAAGGTGTCGTAGAATTGTGTACTAGAATGTCAATTGATTTTATATCAAGTAGATCCTTTAAGAGATAAATGTACATGTACGTCACATGTGGTGTCGCGGCAGATGCGCTCACTCTAGGAATGAGATGTCGCTTTTCAATTGTTTAAAAAATGGAAGTGGCTGCTTGTCCGGTATCCGGAAGACTAGACCAGCAGCCTATAATACTGGTATGTTAGGCTGGTTGTCCTGAAGTCACCTTATTTGTACTAAGAGGTCATCGTGATAATGTTAAGAGCACTTATAAAGTACAAGAAGCAATTCTCATGTTCAATACTTTCTGACAATAAATAAATATTGTATTATGTATGTATAAACAGAAAATCAGATTTATTTTTAGCTCGACTATTCGAAGAATAGCTATTACAGTCACTTGTGTCAGCGTTGCAGTTGCAGCTTTGGTTAAAGTTTTGCATGCAAGGTACTAGGTCATGGATATATCTAAGTAACCATTTATGGGACTGATTTGAAACTTCATTAAAGTCTTAAGGGGTGTCAGGCGGTCAAGTTAGGTAACTCTTGAATGAATTTAGTCCAAATTACTGCCCTTGATTGACTTAGAAATTTTGGTTAAAGTTTTGCATGCAAGATACTTTCAGGCACTTATCTCAGTAACCACTTATGGGATTGATTTGAAACTTCATTAAAGTCTTCAGGGGCGTCAGACTGTCAAGTTAGATAACTCTTGTAAGAAATTAGTACTACCATGCGCATACTTTAGTAACCACTTATAGGAGTTATTTGAAACTTAGCAATAGTGTTCAGTAGAGTTAATATAGATAACTTTGGACTTTTTTATGCCCCCGAAGGGCGGCATATTAAAATTGCACCGTCTGTTTGTCCTTCTGTCCGTCTGTCTGTCTGTCCGTCCGTCCGTCTGTGCGTCCCGACTTACAAATTCATGTCGGGACTGTAACTCTGTCATGCATTGAAGGATTTTAAAATAACTTGACACACATGTCTAGCACATCAAGACGATGTGTCGCGTGCAAGACCCACATCCCTACCTCAAAGGACAAGGTCACACTTGGAGTATGAAGTTAATGGAATCCTCTATATATGCATATATGCACACATTCGTGTCCGGACTGTAACTTTGTCATGCATTGAAGGATTTTAAAATAACTTGGCACAAATGTCTAGCACATCAAGACGACGTGTCGTGTGCAAGACCAACATCCCTACCACAAAAGTCAAGGTCACACTTAGAGTTTGAAGGTAATGGAATCCTGTATATATGCATACATTTGTGTCCGGACTATAACTTTATCATGCTTTGAAGGATTTTAAAATAACTTTGCACAAATGTCTAGCACATCAAGCGGATGTGTTGCGTGCAAGACCCAAGTCCCTACCTCAAAGGTCAAGGTCACACTTAGTGTTTAAAGTAATGGAATACTGTATGGGTGGTTACTCTGTCATGCATGGAAAGATTTTAAAATGACATAGCATTTTATTGAGCACATGGAGAGGACACAGACTGAGGCACCTCTTTCGTGGGCATTCGTCACTTGTGAGGGACAGCTCTTGTTTATGAATACAGTTTTCTAGTTAATACTTAGAGACTCAACAGAATTTTGTTTTGCTATTTACTGATAAAAGTGTTGTTTTATTGGCAAGTTACAACTGAGTATAGTCGAGCATGCTGTCTTATGCATGTTATGGACAGCTCTTGTTTTATTATACCCCCGAAACGAAGTTTAGGGGGGTATATAGGAGTCACCCAGTGGTTGGTCGGTCGGTCGAGCGGGCGGTCCGTTGCATTTTCCTTGTCTGGAGCATTACTTGAAAACTACTGGTTGGAATTCAATACAACTTCATACAATGGTCAAGCACATTGAGAGGAAGTGCAGTGTGCAAGAACCATAACTCTGTCTTGGCTAATTACAGAGTTATTGCCCTTTGTTACTTTTCCTTGTCCGGAGCATAACTTGAAAACTACTGGTTGGAATTCAAAACAACTTCATACAATGGTCTAGCACAATGAGATGAAGTGCAGTGTACAAGAACCATAAATCTATCTTGAGTAATTACAGAGTTGTTGCCCTTTGTTACTTTTCCTTGTCTGGAGCATAACTTGAAAACTACTGGTTGGAATTCAATACCACTTCATACAATGATCAAGCATATTGAGAGGAAGTGCAGTGTACAAGAACCATAACTGTATCTTGAGTTATTACAGAGTTATAGCCCTTTGTTACTTTTCCTTGTTTGGAGCATTACTTGAAAACTACTGATGGGAATTCAATACGACTTCATACAATGGTCTAGCACAATGAGAGGAAGTGCAGTGCACAGGAACCATAACTCTATCTTGAGTGATTACAGAGTTATTGCCCTTTGTTACTTTTCCTTGTCTGGAGCATAACTTGAAAACTACTGGTTGGAATTCAATACAACTTCATACAATGGTCAAGTACATTGAGAGGAAGTGCAGTGCACAGGAACCATTACTCTATCTGGACTCATTACAGAGTTATTGCCCTTTGTTACTTTTCCTTGTTTGGAGCATAACTTGAAAACTACTGGTTGGAATTTAAGACAACTTCATACAATGGTCAAGCACAATGAGAGGAAGTGCAGTGCAAAAGAACGGTAACTCCATCTTGTCTTATTATAGAGTTATTGCCCTTTGCTACTTTTCCTTGTCCAGAGTATAACTTGAAAACTACTGGTTGGAATTCAATACAACTTCATACAATGGTCCAGCATAATGAGAGGAAGTGCATTGTACAAGAACCATAACTCTATCTTGACAAATTACAGAGTTATTGCCAAGAACAATATCTATTTCATTTTTTTTTGCAAGGTATTCTGTTACTACGAACTTCCTCAGTTTATAAAGCATTCTTTTGGGGGTATTAATCACATTTAGTGATAGGTCTAGTTTCATATTGCTAAAAATCATACAAATACATTATGAGATGGCATTGCTAGTATATTCTGCAATGCACTGCATGTAGTAGCAAAAACACCCAGTTTCCACCAATCTGTGTTGTTCTATAAGCCGAAAACAAGAGAAAATAACTTTTCCAACAGATATACGATTACATTATGAGATGGCAATTTGCTAGTTAAAAATATTCTGCAGTGCACTGCATGTAGTAGCAAAAATACCCAGTTTCCACCAATCTGTGTTGTTCTATAAGCCGAAAACAAGAGAAAATAACTTTTCCAACAGATATACGAATACATTATGAGATGGCAATTTGCTAGTATATTCTGCAATGCACTGCATGTAGTAGCAAAAACACCCAGTTTCCACCAATCTGTGTTGTTCTATAAGCCGAAAACAAGAGAAAATAACTCTTCCAACAGATATACATTGTACTACAGTGGTTTTGTCAAACTGCCAATTCGTCAAACTTATAATTGTATTAAAGGTGCGAAACAGGATCGTCAAGAAGATAATAACAATAGGATTTCACACATAACTAAAGGTAATCACGCAAAGTAAACACGGTTTCGGATGACATGATATGACACAAGAGGAAGAACATCCTACGTGTTAATGAAGAAAAAAATAAAAGACTGTTATTTGCTTGTTTGTATCACTTTAAATCTAAATTTCACAGGCGGCGCGTACTTTTTTATATATATTTTTATTATTTCTCAAAATTCGGTTACCGGACGAGCAGCCACTTCCTTAAAAATATCGTTTTTAGTGAAAGAACTTGTGGCGTATTTTGATTTACTATCTGTAGATAGGGTTCTAAGTTTTTGAAAGTCGTGTCACAAGATGTTTAAAAGTTTGCGTAAGGTTATTTGCCGGGTGGCCAAGTGTATACAGATGCATACACTATAGAGCAGCAGATGGTGTATAATATGTCTGCAGAAAGATCATCACGGGTCAAGGAGACAGATGTTACTTGTTCCAGCATGATAAGGGATATATAAATGCACATTCAACCGGTGACACTTGTTTCTCTTTTCAGAAAGAAGGGTAACATGCGTGTTGCAAATGACGTCGTGCTTGAGTGCAGATATAATGCAGTTTTCAAGTGGAATTTTAGACACTAAAACATCCACATGCCTTGATGAGGGTAGTTTTGGCCTTTGGAGTCTTCTGAAAGACAAAAACATCACTGGCTGTTATGTATCACAGGTAAATGAAGATGTGCTACATCAAGGCATTAAGCACATTTATTACAGCATTTTAAATAACATGCCCGGTCTATCCGTCTTTCAATTAAACCAAAGAAGGAAAATAGATATTTTGAATTTAGAAAGTAAGATTTGTAGTGATATACAGGCTAGTTTTATCACGATGTGCAGTTGAGATGCGCAGTAATGTAATCACGAAGATCTGAGTTATAAAGTACAAAGCATGAACGACATACCGTTATCAGTATACTTGGAATAAAATGTAGAATTATTTTATTACGCAAAGTTGGGTGACTTTTCATGCCGCCAGAAAGCTTAATAACATATTGACTGTTCCCAAAATTTTACGCCTCTCAGGATTTAAAAAAGTATGGCATTACTTGCACTTTATTAATTTGAAAGAACCATTTTGATATTATGTTTGCTTTTGTGAACTAGAAAATTTTGCGGGAATCCGATTACCAGAGACACCTAGCAGCAGATTTTAAGCGCACACTTTACACAAGGTTGTGCCAGATTGTCTCGATAAGCACACTCGTGTTTAAATGATTAAAGCACAATAGTGCATTTAGTCGTTTCCTGACAGAAAAAAGTTAATATAGCCATATCTCTCACGTATCCAAACTATACATTGCAGGGAGATAAGCATATTAACCGTAGTAGCAGAAATACGCAAATTTTTTCGGGTTAAATTGTGTGTTAAATTGGTAAAAAAGCCAGCCCACCATGTTGTAGATTATTGGCTAAAATGAGTGGATTAACTTTTTTCTCTTTAAGCCAGTTTGCACGCACAACCGCCTTTAAGTACTTCAGTTCTTTGATTATTTGTTCAAACTTCGATATTACAGCAGACACGGATCAATCAATATTTTGTCATTGAAATCACAAGCATTTATCCATTAGCCATCTGACTTCAAGAAGCTAAACGTTTACGACATAAAGCATGAACATTGTCTCGCGCAATGACAAGCATCAAGTTGCGTAATATCAAGCATCACGTAAGTATAAAATATCCCCAAACCACGTTTCAAGCAATAACTGTAAGTTTCGGTGAAAGTAACATGGTCATTAATATCAAATGTGTAACAATATAGTAGTACTTGGCCTGAGTTACTTCCCCTTATTTTCATTCCACCATTTGCATTTTAAAGAGACAGTAGAACATAATAATCAAGCCAGGTATTGTTTAATTGCAGTTTTGAGTTTAAATTAACCATCCATTTATTAGCTCACCTGGCTATGCCAGGGTGAGCTTTTGCTGATCGATGATTGTCCGTCGTCCGTCGTCTGTCAACATTTTGATTCAAATGACATCTCCTCTGAAACCTCTAGGCCAATGTTGATAAAACTATGCAGGAATGTTCCTTGCATGAAGCTCTACCAAAATTGTTCAAAGAATTCCATTCCATGCAGAACTCTGGTTGCTATGGCAAAAAATAGGAAAAACTTTAAAAATCTTCTTCTCTGAAACCACAAGGCCTAGAGCTTAGATATTTGGCATGTAGCATTGTCTAGTGGACCTCTACCAAGATTGTTCAAATTATGACCCCCGGGTCAAAATTGACCCCGCGCGGGTGGGCCCTTAGTTTTTGCATAGGCATATATAGTAAAAACTTTAAAAATCTTCTTCTTTGAAACCACAAGGCCTAGAGCTAAGATATTTGGCATGTAGCATTGTCTAGTAGACCTCTACCAAGATTGTTCAAATTATGACCCCTGGGTCAAAATTGACCCAGGACCGGGGGTCACTTAGTTTTGCATAGGAATATATAGGAAAAACTTAAAAAATCTTCTTCTCTGAAACCACAAGGCCTAGAGCTTAGATATTTGGCATGTAGCATTGTCTAGTGGACCTCTACCAAGATTGTTCAAATTATGAGCCCAGGATCAAAATTGACCCCGCACCGGGGGTCACTTAGTTTTACATAGGCTTATATAGTAAAAACTATAAAAAATCTTCTTCTTTGAAACCACAAGGCCTAGAGCTTAGATATTTGGCATGTATAATTGGCTAGTGGACCTCTACCAATATTGTTCAAATTATGACCCCCGGGTCAAAATTGACCCCGCCCCGGGGGTCACTTAGTTTTGCATAGGAATATATAGGAAAAACTTAAAAAATCTTCTTCTCTGAAACCACAAGGCCTGGGGCTTAGATATTTGGCATGTAGCATTGGCTAGTAGACCTCTACCAATATTGTTCAAATTAAGAGCCCCGGATCAAAATTGACCCCACACCGGGGGTCACTTAATTTTACATAGGCTTATATAGTAAAAACTTTAAAAATCTTCTTCTTTGAAACCACAAGGCCTAGAGCTTAGATTTTTGGCATGTATAATTGGCTAGTGGACCTCTACCAAGATTGTTCAAATTATGACCCCCGGGTCAAAATTGACCCCGCCCCGGGGGTCACTTAGTTTTGCATAGGAATATATAGGAAAAACTTAAAAAATCTTCTTCTCTGAAACCACAAGGCCTGGGGCTTAGATATTTGGCATGTAGCATTGGCTAGTAGACCTCTACCAAGATTGTTCAAATTAAGAGCCCCGGATCAAAATTGACCCCACACCGGGGGTCACTTAATTTTACATAGGCTTATATAGTAAAAACTTTAAAAATCTTCTTCTCTGAAACCACAAGGCCTAGAGCTTAGATATTTGGCATGTAGCATTGGCTAGTGGACCTCTACCAATATTGTTCAAATTATGACCCCGGACCGGGGGTCACTTAGTTTTGCATAGGAATCAGGGATGGGAACGAATATTCGAATATTCGAAAATCGGCCGAATATTCGAATGCGAAAATCAAATTCGAATATTCGTAAATTATTATTATTATTTTTTTAAATAGGTAGCAATCTAAAGAATGCTAATTATGCCGAATAAAACCGTTTGTTCTGTATTGTTTGTTTAGAGCGTGTCAAAAATTTCCCAATTAACACGAAACTTGCAATGCATAATTGACAGGGGGGGGGGGGGCATCGTTACGGATTAGCAGTTTGCAGCAGGTGTTATTGTGGTGACTTTTTATCTTTTGTTCATTTTAATTGTCGCCTGTTTTATGTAACAAATTTTAAAAGTTGTTTATCTCACAATGTTCCAGGATCAACGTCATGTTTATGGAAACGAATAACCAATCACGCTTATACTGATATAACTCTTTCGTTTTCCAATCATTCACAATAACTCAACTATTTTCCTTTAATAAATATGTTTGAAATTATTTTTAACATCCTTACTTTAAGTTTGATCTTCGCTAAACGATATTAATTTACTGTACGCTCTATCAATTAACATGCCTCCCTTATTTCACGCGATCTGTTGAGTTGATGCTTTGATAAATTGACGTGTGCTATATTTTATGTACTATGTACATGTTGATCTTTACGCATGTAAATAAAAATTATCAATGTTTATTTATTTATTTGTTTTCCCGTATCTTCCCTGGAAAAATTAATCCAGTTAAACGCCAGTTTCAACAGTATTTCAGTTATGCCAGGTGTATTTAGTAGTTTTCTGCCACAAACTCCCTCCATCAGCGAGAGAAAAAAATATTAATATTATACACAAGAAAAATATAAAAACCGTTGAAATATTATCCAAACTTTTATTTGCGAAAATTATTTTTCTTTCCATATAAAATTATATACAGTTAGACATTCATAGTTTATAGAAAAGGGAGGTAATCTCTTTTACTTTAATTCCATTTTAACGGCTATTCTGAAAGAATACAAATTTGTTTTTTTAAAAATCTTTATACATACAAATATTTTACGTAATACAAAGATAAAATCGTGAAATGTTAGCCAAACTTCTCCTTGTGGAAAATTAATAATTTGTTTCTTTATATACCGTTTCAAAGTAAACACTTTCATACTAAACATACTGTAGTGGCGTATCCGTCGTGTTAAGAAAGTCGAATATATTCGAATATGCCAAACCGAATATTCGAATATTGAGTTTAGTATTCGTTCCCATCCCTAATAGGAATATATAGTAAAAACTTTAAAAATCTTCTTCTCTGAAACCACAAGGCCTAGAGCTTAGATATTTGGCATGTAGCATTGGCTAGTAGACCTCTTTAAAGTTTGTTCAAATTATGCCCCTGGGGTCAAAATTGACCTTGCCCGGGGGGGGGGGGGAATCATTTGTTTTACAAAGGCGTATATAGGAAAACTTATTTGGTATATAACATTATCTAGTGATCTTCCACCAGGCAAGTGGACTTGTACCAAGGTGAGCGATATAGGGCCATCTTGGCCCTCTTGTAGTATCTAGTATCTAGATTTACTTACAGGGGTAAATCGTATTTTACATGTATATTAATATGCTAAGAGTTTTGACCTGACACCCCCATTCATATATGCATTTGTTAATATGGGTTAATCTAATGAATCTGATGTTCCATATTACCCATAATTCTTTCATTCATATAAAAGAGGGCACATTGGTAAAGTCAGCAAATCGGTAGAGCACGAGACTTGTAATCTCGGGGTAGCGGGTTTGATTCCCGGGGCTGACCAACTAAAATTGCTAACAGTCTTTCGGATGAGACTAAAACTGAGGTCCCATGTATGGGTGCTATACACCTGGCATGTATAAGAACCAGGGGTGTCTCTGGAATTGGGACGCTTTCTGTATCTTGCACTATCCTCCGAAACCTAAAATAACTAACCTCTTCTGGGGGCGTTGGTCATATGGGAAACCGGTACCAATGATAAATCCCTAATATACGATACAAAATGGGCACTTGTGTGTTGGACAAGTCAAGGGGAGTACTGGTTCTTCCCAGGAAAGATTGTTAGGTAAACTGTTCGCTTGCCATTACCACGGAAACTATATTCCTGCAGGTGCCTAGGTGTTTGGGGAAAGTGAAAGTGGTATAAAACAGAAGATTGGGTCTGTGAGATGAATCTAGTTAGGATAGTTGCTCGAGAAATTGCTACAGATTACTAGTACTTTAAGACTATAGTGTTACTGAAACCATATATCTTGCGGGTACTTTGGCTTCTGGAGATGGATATAGGTATATTAGCTAGCAGCCTGGGTCGTAGAGGTATAGTGCAGTGTAGCGTTTGTACGACAGAGTTTAATGTGTTTGAGAGATTTTCTCGCGGATGCGTTGGTGTCCGGAGAGACAGTTAAATTGCTAGGACTTTAGGACAATAATATTTCTGAAACCATACATCTCGCGGGTACTTCGGCGTCCGGAGATGGATGTAGGTATATTAGCTAGCAGCCTGGGTCGTAGAGGTATAGTGTTGGGAAGTATTTGTAACACGAAGTATAATAGTGTTGGAGAGGTTTTCTTGCAGATGCCTGGGTATCCGGAGAAACATACACTATTATAAGGGTTAGGGTTGGAAAAGTTGTGATAGATAGATAGCTACAATTCCCGCAGGTACTTCGGCGTCCAGGGAGGCGAGGTTTTTCTCACCTATGGGATACATAGTTCCGCGCATTAACCCATGTGAGATAAACTTATCTCACATCGCTTATCTCACATCGCTGCCGGACTATTTTTACGTTAATTGTAAGCAGACATAAAAATCGAAAAATGGCTGTAAAATTGTTATTTTTGAAATAAACATAGGGTTGTTGGTATTCATTTTCTTAGTTAGATCATTTTCTATCCATCTATAGCAGTTTTGAAGTAAAATTCGAGAAAAAGTTGATTTTCATTTTTTCATCCCCATCCTGTATTTGCACTTATTTCTTCTTACTTGTGTGAAAATGCGATTTAAACGGTGAGAAAATAAATCTACCATGTCCATTGAGTTGTGGATAAGGAAATCCCACCCTCGGGTTGAGATACGTCCAAAAAACTCGGCACAGCCTCGTTTTTGGACGTATCTCAACCCTCGGGTGGGATTTCCTTATCCACAACTCATGAACATGTTAGATTCACTTTATCTTAGGGCATAGAAAAGAGAGACTAGTTTTAATAGTTTGTTAGCAAACTTTAATTCCTGCGGGTACTTCGGCATCCGGGGAAGCGAAGTTTTATATCATAGGAGCATAGGACAGTGTAATAATATATACACTCACCCAGAATGAAAACTTTACACTTTTATTATACAAATATTTAACACAATATTAAATCAATGTATTTCACTCTAACTCTACTAAATAAGACAAATAACAAAGGCGGTAATAGGCCTAAAAGTTAAAGTCATTCATCATGCATTAAAGGGAGATAACTCATATACTGAAAACAGACAGTTGAGACTCCAAAGATTCAAATTCTGAAATTACCTCCCTTTGAATTGAATACAATTAAATGAATTTATGACCTTATATCTGAAAGCTCCTGTGATGATTTTTATTTTTAGCTCGACTATTCGGAGAATATGGAGAGCTATTACAGTCACTTGTGCGTTGGCGTCGGCATTGCAGCTTTGGTTAAAGTTTTGCCTGCTAGGTACTATCATGCACATATCTCAGTAACCACTTATGATATTGACTTGAAACTTTGTTCATGTCTTTAGGGGTGTCACACAATCAAGTCAGGTAACTCTTGTACAAATTTAGTACAAATTATGGCCCTTGTTTGACTTTGAAAATTTGGTTAAAGTTTTGCCTGCTAGGTACTATCATGCACATATCTCAGTAGCCACTTATGATATTGACTTGAAACTTTGTTAATGTCTTAAGGGGTGTCACACAGTCAAGTCAGATAACTCTTGTATAAATTTTGTACAAATTATGGCCCTTGTTTGACTTTGAAAATTTGGTTAAAGTTTTGCCTGCTTGGAACTATCATGCACATATATCAGTAATCACTTATGATATTGACTTGAAACTTCATTAATGTCTTAAGGGGTGTCACACAATCAAGTCAGATAACTCTTGTACAAATTTAGTACAAATAATGGCCCTTGTTTGACTTTGAAAATTTGGTTATAGTTTTGCATGCAAGGTACTATCATGCACATATCTCAGTAACCACTTATGATATTGACTTGAAACTTGTTAATGTCTTTAGGGGTGTCACACAGTCAAGTCAGATAACTCTTGTTTAAATTTAATACAAATTATGGCCCTTGTTTGACCTTGGTTGAAGTTTTGCCTGCTAGGTACTTTCATGCACATATCTCAGTAACCACTTATGATATTGACTTGAAACTTCATTAATGTCTTAAAGGGTGTCACACAGTCAAGTCAGATAACTCTTATATAAATTTAATACAAATTATGGCCCTTGTTTGACTTTGAAAATTTGGTTAAAGTTTTGCATGCTAGGTACTATCATGCACATATCTCAGTAACCACTTATGATATTGACTTGAAACTTGTTAATGTCTTTAGGGGTGTCACACAGTCAAGTCAGATAACTCTTGTTTAAATTTAATACAAATTATGGCCCTTGTTTGACTTTGAAAATTTGGTTAAAGTTTTGCCTGCTAGGTACTATCATGCACATATCTCAGTAACCACTTATGATATTGACTTGAAACTTCATTAATGTCTTAAAGGGTGTCACACAGTCAAGTCAGATAACTCTTATATAAATTTAATACAAATTATGGCCCTTGTTTGACTTTGAAAATTTGGTTAAAGTTTTGCATGCTAGGTACTATCATGCACATATCTCAGTAACCACTTATGATATTGACTTGAAACTTCAATAATGTCTTCAGGGGTGTCACACAGTCAATACAGATAACTCTTGTATAAATTTAGTGCAAATTATGGCCCTTGTTTGACTTTGAAAATTTGGTTAAAGTTTTGCATGCAAGGTACTATCATGCACATATCTCAGTAACCACTTATGGTAGTTATATCAAACTTAGTAATAGTGTTCAGGTGTACATTTTGTATCAAACAATTAATTTACCAAAAATTAAATATATAGTCATAGATTTTGACTTTTTTATGATTCTACTTAAGAGTCAGCAGAATTTTGTTTTGCTATTATACTGATAAAAGTTTTGTTTTATTAGCAAGCACCCACAATAGTCGAGCTTGCTGTCTTATGGACAGCTCTTTTTTTTGGATAAATTCACTCCCCAACGGATAAAGTTTAACATTCTTACAAATGATTGAATTCCACCTCCTGCATTGTGAGGCATTGGTGTTTCTTTCTCATGCATAGTAAATCCCATTATAAACCTGTAAAGTTTTCATGTTGGGTCAGTGTAGTTTTATTTTAATTTAATAGATAATCATTGAGAGTAACCAATCATTTCTCATAATCATTTGTATATAATCAATAGACAAGTAGCCTGCATGAGGAAAATTATATCTATAAGTGTATAGTAGCTCCTGTTGTACAGTTTAACTAATATTCTGCTGCTCGGATAGATATAGATAAAAAGAGGAAAACGTTACAAATGTTATAACAATTAGAACACGAAGACCGACAATATAAACGCATGTGAAAGATTTCTATTTTGTTTCACAAAATACATGAGGGTTACTTTCAACAGCTTAACATAGGTCTGGTCATCTACACCCTGAATCAAAATTAACCCCGCCCGGTGGTCACTTGATTTAACATAGACTTATATAGGAAAACTTAAAAATCTGCTCTGAAACCACAAGACCTAGAGCTTAGATATTTAGCATGCAACATTGCCTAGAGGACTTCTACCAGGATTATTCAAATAATGACCCCCGGGTCAATTTTGACCCCGCCTGGGAGGTCACTTGATATATATAGGCTTAGAAACCACAAGGCCAAGAGCTTAGATATTTTGAATATAGCATTATGTAGTAAACCTCTATGAAGATTGTTCAAATTAGAATCCCCACGTCAGAATTGACCCTTTCTGCTTTTGATGATCTTTTATTATAGACAATGGTAGTCAGGTGAGCAATATAGCGCCATCTTGGACCGCTTGTTCAATCACCATGAGTAGTAGATGTGCAATTCAAAACTTTTAAATGAATCTATCAAGGTATTGCAGAGTTATGCCCCTTTGAACGTAAACGTTTCTATTGCATGAATTGCATATAGCATAGGTAGTTTGTGGAGCAAACTCCTCCTTATGTTTCAAAGGATTGCATTGAATATTGGCACAAATAATCACCGCGAATATTGTGCATATCCATCAAGCATAAATGTCATATAGTTTGTGAGCAAACTCCTCCTTCAGTTTACAGCTCACCTGAGCTCAAAATGCTCGAGGTGAGCTGTTGTGATCTGTCTGTCTTCAGTATGTTTGTCTGTCTATCCACACTTTATCTTGTGTATGCAAAGTGTGTCTCTCTGTCGCCAGTTTGTATGTCTGTCCACTCTAAACTTCGTGTGCACAATAGAGGCTACATTTTTCACTGGATCTTCATGAAACTTGGACAGAATAACAGTTACTGTCCTGATAAAATCTAAATTGAGTTCGAAAATGTGCCCTCATCCAAGCTTTAGTGCAGAATGAAGGGCATTATTGGAATAAAGCCGGAGGCTGAGCATGTATACACAGCATTCCTTCCTGGACGTATATATATCGAGCCGCACTTTAAACGAATTAAAATTACCCGCGATATAGTGGACTAACCCACTGCACATGTATATAACCGGATACACAATCGGAAACCCTCATTATCTTTAAACAACATTTATTGTTGCTATTTAAACTAAAACCCAACTGGGTAGGGAACAAATAACAATAATGGGTGGGTGTATACATGCTCAGCCTCCGGCACTAAAGCTTGGATGAGGGCACATTATTTTCATAAAGCCTTCGGCTTTCACATGTATACACAGCATCTTTAAAGGCAACAAAAACTGGTATCAAATAACCAAACAAGGTAAATACACACAGTCACACATATTTATTTCTGTAGAACTGCTTCCATATAAGACAAACTGTCCTTATTCAATGAAAGTCTACAATAAAATTTCCTGAAATTTTTGTCATTCTTCCAATCTGCAGTGTCTAAAATTGATTTCAATGAACAGCCCTTACTGAAAGCAGCAGATGTAGAAGCACCTCTGTAAGAATGCGCTTTACCAGTTCAGAATTAATTCCTGATAACTGTAATACCGACTTGAGCCACCTGGCTATAATACTACTGGTAACTTTATTGAACGTTTGATAAGAAACAAAAAGTGACTTAGATAATCTTAATTTTTTGGTTGCTTTAATGTAAGCAAGTAAAGTATGCATCGCACACAATGACTCATCACTAAAATGTTCAATCCTTAGTGTGAAAGAGTGACCCACTCTTGCAAGTTTTTAACAGTTATGGAAAAAGAAAAACCACAGCTGTACTTTCAGCTATCATATTATCTATGTTCATAGACGTCAATGTCTGAGCCCCGAGGGACTGCTGCCAGAGCAATAAGTGCTACAGTTTTAAATGTAAGCATCTTTAATGATAATTCATTCAATGGCATCAAAGATCTGAGAAACTTCAGCACAACAGTGACATCCCATAACACTGAATATCTAGGCTTGGGTGGTTTATGGTGAAACACACTTTTCATAAATCTAGGAATCAACTCACAGCTTTTACACCAAGTGTTGCTATAAAACGGCAAAGTTTGCAGTAGCATTGCTTTATGACTGTTTATACATGAATAAGACTTACCAAGTTTGAACAAATAAAACAAATACTTCATGACGACTTCTTCAGACGAGTAAAAGGGATTACTAAACCTGATACTGTTTCAAGTATGCCATAACCTCCATGCAGATTGATACTGTTCCCTTGTTCCTTTAGACCATGATCATAGTAAGAACTCTGCAAGCTCTGTCGAAAGTCCTCTATTCTCGAGATATTCCCTGATATAATTGTTACGATTAGATTCAAACGTTTTCCCAGAGGATGTGGTTCCTGGTTGTGCTGAAGTGTCAGCAGATCTTTGTGACGTGGTAACCTAGATGGAATAGAACAGATATTCTCTAGGATAATAGGGAACCATGGTTGCGAAGGCCAATGTGGAAAAACCACTAAAGCCTTATCTACTTTGTCTTGCAAAACTTTGTTTACCACTCTTCCCACCAAATTAAAGGGTGGAAACAAATATGGATTTAATCCTGACCAGGACATACTAAAAGCATTTACAAAATATGCCCCTGGTTCTGGAAACCAAGACACAAACTGTTCAAGTTTTTTATTCAACCGTGAAGCAAAAAGGTCAATATCAGGAGGAAAATACTGCTGACAAATTCTGTCAAAATTTCTTGAATAAAAATCTGCAGCATTTACTTTCCTAGGAATATTAGAACTGCTGACAAGTGAATATTTCTGTTCAAACACCAGTTCCAGATCTGCTTTGCCGGAGAATCCATTGATAATGACTGCATACCCCCAAAATCATTGATATATCCAACAGCAGAAACATTGTCACACTGTATTTCAATATGTTTGTTATTACATTCTTTGTACAGAGCCTGTAGAACATAGTAAATAGCCAGTAATTCTAAGTAATTCATAGAATTACATGATTCTTGAATGGACCATCTACCATTTGTATGTTTATTTGTATCTAACTCAATACCACCAAATCCAGCATTACTTGCGTCCGACCTACATCTCAAATCTACAGATGCAGGCCTAATGAATTTACCGTTTTTAACTACAATGTTTTCAGCCCACCATCTTAACTCTGTTAAACTTGCCTTTGATAAAAGCACTGACTGGTCAAAATCCATTGAATCAGCAAGGCCAAAATTTTATTTCTCTCCAAGTTACGATAATGAAGTTTTGCCTCAAAGACTGCAAAAAATGCATTTATGACAAGGCCAATAAAAGATGCCAATTCAGGAACAAGAACTGTTTTTGTTTCCATAAGGTATTGCTACTCCTCTGAAATCCAAATTGTCCCCGTTGTGAATATGGCTGAGGTCTATACTGAGAATTGTACCCCCTGCGAGGAAATCTACCTCTGCCACGAAAGCCTCCACCATACAAGCCATACATAGGGCTACGCTGAGTAAAAGAATTTCCTAAGGAGGAGAAACTGTCACAATTCTTTACTTCCTTTGAAATATCATCCCCAAACAATTTTGTTGTTATGGGCATAGAACCTTGACATAAACTAGCATATTTCTTTTTGAGCAAAGGCCTAATTGAGAGCAAAGGCCTAATTGAATATCTTCTCCTAAGAGAAAGGTTGTACTGAACCTGACCTAAAATTGTAAAAATGTCAGACATATCATCCTTGGCTTCTGGAGCAATATTACCCTTAAGTAGCTCTGTCAATTTGATAACTGTACCAAAACCAGCAGCGACTAAATTTTGGATACCCACAATAATTTTATCATTCATGTGTGATTTCTTGTCCGACACCTTCCAAACCTCTTGAGTAATCAAAGGCTGTGATGCCATTTCGCAATTCTCTGGAACTTTATAGGTACCAAGTAATGTATCAGTCTCACACAGAGCCGTACAAGATGTATTTATAAGCTGAGCTAATTTACTTGAGACTGGCTTACCTTTCTCATGAGCTTTCAATTTTGGTATTGTCCAGTCTATCTCCTCCGAAGAGAGAATGTTATTGTTTTCATCATTAAGTCTATTGGGAGTATCATTATCAAATAGAGCTGCTGTGAATAATTTAGGCAAATTTTCATGGGCCTGATTCAAACCATCTTATTCAGTATAGGACGATTCATTGTCCGAAATATCTGCAGTGTTCGCTTGAACCCTGATGTTTTGTCTATTTCTAAGGAGCAACACATCTATGTCTTCATCATAATAATATTCATTTTGAGGAGTGTGTGCCGAAGCCTCATTAATCCCAAGCAAACTCCTAAGAGATGCAACATCATTGGCCGAAAGTTTGGAAATATCAAATACTGGCCTGTCCGAAGACTGCTCCGAAGAGTTCTGGCCCTGCTTTGGTTTGTTTACAACCTGCACAGTAGATTTAACTACCGAAGAAAATTTAACTTTCATACTTTTACCTTTATCTTTATTTTTTGAAGGTGGTAAACGACGAGTATATTTCGGAGTTTTAATCTTTTTCGAAGTAATTTCAGACTTCGAAAACCCTGAAAACGTTTCATTAACAGAACTGAAGTAGCTTTTGGTATGCATTAACCACTTCCGGTTTGGAATTAACATCAGCACAGGTCAATTTTACATTAACTGAACTGAAATCACTTTTGGTATGCACTAACAACTTCCGGTTTGAAATAAACATCAGCACAGGTCAATTTCTATATGAAGACTTTTAAGAATTTACTTTTTATGAGTTAACATTACTCATTTAGTATTTGTGTACCACCTGTGCCCGTGGGTTGCATGGCTGATTTAACTGAAGTTATAAAATTCTGACTGACACTAATTTCTTCAAACTAAACATTAGCTGTTTAGTACTACATTTTGAGCGCTGTATCATTGCAAATACATTTACAAATTTGCAATCTGAAACACAAGTTTGCGAGAATTACAAATCAGTTTTCATTTCCTTGACATTGGCCACCATCTTGTTTTCAAATTTAACATCTTGGATTTGAGCAGCTTAGTCTCTTGAGTTTAGCATTTCAAAGCTCACTTTGTCGCTGAACAGAATTTCACAAAATAAATGAGTGAACATTTCAGTATATCGCTCGTAGTTGAACATTTCAGTATTTCACTTGTAGTTGATAGTTTCAGTATTGCTTGCCTTAATTATACTCCCCTAACACAAAGTGTAAGAGGGGGTATACTGGATTCAGCTTGTCCGTCCGTCCGTCCGTCTGTAGACGGAATCTTGTGGACACTAAATCTCAAAAACCCCTTGTCAGAATTTAATGACACTTCACAGAAAGACAAGTACAATACCTAATTGTGCATTGTCTATGGTTCGGGTCATTATGTCAAAGGTCAAGGTCACAGGGGCTCGAGAAAGTAAAATCTTGTGCGCTTTTAATCTCCAAAACCCCTGGTCAGAATTTAATGATATTTTACAGAAGTGATAGGTACCATACCTAGTTGTGCATGGTCCATGTTTCCAGTCACTAGGTCAAGGTCACAGGGGCTCGACATAATAAAATCTTTTGCACTCTTAATCTCCAAAACCCCTGGTCAGAATTTTAATTATACTTCACAGAAGCCTTAAGTTGTGCTGCGTGAGGTCCAATAATTAAAGCATCAAATGTTACATAAATTTTATATACTGTGTCAGTTGGGTGTTCGGGGGGGTATTCATCACCTTCAGTGATAGTTCTAGTTTAATTTGCACATGCAAACACAACCGTCCAACCAGTACTTTCAGTGCTATGATTTTGTCATTGGATCTTCATGAAATTTTGTAAGAATGAGTGTCTTGCTGAATTCTAGGTCGAGATCTTTGGACAAAAAATAGGTGGCCAGGTCAAATCATAGGAAACCCTCTGTAAGCAATAGACGCTGCACTTTTCATTTGATCTTTTTAACATTTTTCAAAATCAATTTCTTGATTAATTCTAGGTCGCGTTCGGATATGGGTCATCTCGGGTCACAAACTAGGTGATCAGGTCAAATTTTAGAAAAACCTTGTGCATACAATAAAAGCTGCATTTTACAACAGATCTTTGTGAAACTTTGTTAGAATCAGTGTCTGTATGAAATCTAAATAAAGTTTGAATATGGGTCAGATCGAGTCAAAAACTAGGTCTTCAGGTAAAATGCTAGATAATCATTGGGTATGCAATTGATGTTGCATTTGTTATTGGATTTTCGTTAAACTTTGTCAGAGTGATTTTTAAAATCTAGGTCGAGTATGAATATGGGTCATATTGGGTCAAAAATAGGTAAGCCAGACAAACGCTAGTAAAACCTTACATATAGCTTTCATTTTTCACAGGATCTTCATGAAACTTGGTCAGAATGGTTATCTTAATAAAATCTATATTGATTTTGAATATAGGTCATCTAAAACCAAACACGAGGTCACTAGGATAAATCTTAGATGAAATAGAGGCTGCATCTTTTACTTAAATTTTATGAATCGTCTTGATGTAGTCTAGGTCAAGTTCGAATAATTTATGTGTCGTCTCGAATTGAAAACTAGATCACCAGGTCAGGTCTCGGAAAAATCTTGTGTATGTAATAGAGACTGCAGTTTTCATTGCATCATCATGAATATAAGTCACAATGACTCCCTTGATGAAGTCTTAAATTGAGTTTGAAGAACTATAGGCCATCGGGTCAAATCTTAGGAAAACCTTGTTTTGACCTTTTGACATACTTTTTGCCGTTTGAGGCAATGGTAGCTCAGTTGAACAATATAGGGCCATCATGGCCATCTTGTTAAAGAATTGCAATAAATATTAGCACAAACAATCATCATGAATAGTAGACGTGCAAGACACAGTTTTTGTGTGTATCCATCATAGTTATGCCCCTTTGAACTTGGACATTTCTATTGTTTAAATTTCATGTGTGGAGTGAACTTCTCCTCCTGTTTTGAACGGGTTAATTGCTATGAATATTGATACAGATTATTAACATGTGTATCCATCAAGGCGTTGCAGAGTTATGCCCATTCAAACTCAGATATTTCTGTTGTTTAGATTTCATGTGGTATACTTAGGTAGATTGTTGAGTAAACTCCTCATTCAGTTTAAAAGGGATTGTAATGTGTGTAAATATAATTATGTTTCCCCCCCATAGAATATGGGAGAGACATATTGATTTTGCCATGGATGTCTGTCCGTCCGTCTGGCAAAATCGTGTCCGCTCCATATCTCCCAAAACCCTTGAAGGATTTTCATGAAACTTGGGTCAGATGTTCACCTCATTTACCCGATGTGCAGAACCCATGATCCAACTGTGCCGGGTCAAGGTCACAGCTCGAGGTCAAAGGTTCGAGAATTGCCATAATTACCACAAATGTTCACCATATTGACACAATGTGCAGAGCAACACCTGGGTTCAAGGTCAAAGTTACTGTTACTAAAAATAGAAAAAAGGTTTCCGCTAGGAGTGACCAATTGCAATGAAACTTGGTGTGTAGGTAGCTTGCATGGAGAGGAAGCTTGGGATTGCATTGTGGGTCACTAGGGTCACTGTTGCTATAAATATATATATATATATATATATATTTTTAGCTTTTAAAATGTTTTAAGCAAAAATAGCAAAATAGAAAATTTCAAAGGGGGGGGGTCCAGGTCAAGGTCAGTGTTACTAAAAATAACATTTTATTTGTGTGAAGCAAAAGAAAATTTTTTTTTTGGGGGGGTCAAGATCACTGTTACTATACATGTAGAAATATATGATCTTAAAGCTATTGCATATACATATCTTAAAACCCACTTCCCAAACCAGTTTAGACCTTGGTTCCCCACAACAGAGATTGGTAATGTGCGTGTGTGTGTGTTGGGGGAGGGGGAAGACATATGTTTTTGTGTAAAAACAACCCTCAATTGACATCAATAGTAGATATGCAAGACACAACTTTCGTGAGTATCCAGAGAGGTGTTGCAAAGTAATCTCCGTTTTCCTGTGACATACCACCATAGCCAAATGAAACGATTAATGTTAAATATAAAAGGTAGGTATATAGGAACGAATAACTAATCAAACTATTAATCTGTGACAAAGCGCCATTGTGGGATATTTATCCACAACAGTAATAGCTTTAGTTCATCATAAAGTTTGACTTGAGGTTTTACGAAGTTGCATTGAAATTCAGGTGGGCGATAGAACTTGTAGTACATGTATATATTTCCCATTTTCTTCTCATGAAAGTTCTGGTTTTTGCAGCTTCATGAACAAGGTGACATATCGGACAGAAAAGAAATATGTTGTTGTGACGGATTTCCATGCACAAGCCCACAGCCGGATCGAAAACTTTTAAAAAAAGTTGGACTTGCAATTATCGCAGCACTTTTACTTTTTGGGCTGTTGAGTTTGCTTTGTACTTTTGGTAAGATACATATATATTAATACATACATGTGTGTACAAATAATTTCTAAGAAATGAAAAAGATGACTATCTACTCTGTCATGTTAAAATTATAAGTAGTATACAGTACTTGCACCAGTATGCTCATTTTAAATGTATGAAATGCAGTTATTTTGATTTGACGATCTCCATATTTATACCCCCGAAACGAAGTTTGGGGGGGTATATAGGAGTCACCCGGTGGTAGGTTGGACGGACGGGCGGTCGGTCGGTCAGGCGGTCCGTTGCATTTTCCTTGTCCAGAGCATAACTTTAAAACTACTAGTTGGAATTCAGTACAACTTCATACAATGGTTAAGCACATTGAGAGGGAGTGCAGTGCACAAGAACCATAACTCCATCTTGACTCATTACAGAGTTATTGCCCTTTGTTACTTTTCCTTGTCCGGAGCATTACTTGAAAACTACTGGTGGGAATTCAATACAACTTCATACAATGGTCAAGCGCAATAAGAGGAAGTGCAGTGCACAAGAACCATAACTCTATTTTGAGTAATTACAGAGTTATTGCCCTTTGTTGCTCTTCCTTGTCCGGAGCATAACTTGAAAACTACTGGTGGGAATTCAGTACAACTTCATACAATGGTCAAGTACATTGAAAGGAAGTGCAGTGCACATGAACCATAACTCTATCTTGACTCAATACAGAGTTATTACCCTTTGTTACTTTTCCTTGTCCGGAGCATTACTTGAAATCTACTGGTGGGAATTCAATACAACTACATACAATGGTCAAGCACAATAAGAGGAAGTGCAGTGCATAAGAACCATAACTCTATTTTGAGTAATTACAGAGTTATTGCCCTTTGTTACTTTTCCTTGTCTGGAGCATTTCTTGAAAACTACTGGTTGGAATTCAATACAACTTCATACAATGGTCAAGTACATTGAAAGGAAGTGCAGTGCACAAGAACCATAACTCTATCTTGACTTATTACTAGGGATGGGAACGAATACTAAAATCAATATTCGAATATTCGGTTTGGCATATTCGAATATATTCGAATATTCGTTTTGTGGTGTATATATATGGAAAGAAAAATAATCACAGATCGCGTGAAATAAGTCCAAACACGCGAGGGAGGCATGTACAGTAAATTAATATCGTTAAGCGAAGATCAAACTTAAAGTAAGGATGTTAAAAATAATTTCAAACATATTTATTAAAAGAAAATATTTGAGTTGTACTGAATGATTGGACAACGAAAGAGTTATATCAGTTGAGTTTATACATGTATAAGCGTGATTGGTTATTCGTTTCCGTAAACATGACGTTGATCCTGGAGCATTGTGAGATAAACAACTTTTAAAATGTGTTAAATAAAACAGGCGACAATAAAAATGAACAAAAGATAAAAAGTCACCACAATAACACCTGATGCAAACTGCTAATCCGTAACGATGCCCCCCTGTCAATTATGCATTGCAATTTTCGTGTTAATTGGGAAATTTTTGACACGCTCTAAACAAACAATACAGAACAAACGGTTTTATTCGGCATAATTAGCATTCTTTAGATTGCTACCTATTTAAAAAAAACAATAATAATAATTTACGAATATTCGAATTTGATTTTTGCATTCGAATATTCGGCCGATTTTCGAATATTCGAATATTGGAATATTCGTTCCCATCCCTACTTATAACAGAGTTATTGCCCTTTGTTACTTTTCCTTGTCCGGAGTATTACTTGAAAACTACTGGTAGGAATTCAATACAACTACATACAATGGTCAATCACAATGAGAGGAAGTGCAGTGAACAAGAACCATAACTCTATCTTGAGTATTTACAGAGTTATTGCCCTTTGTTACTTTTCCTTGTCCGGAGCATTACTTGAAAACTACTGGTTGGAATTCAATACAACTTCATACAATGGTTTAACACAATGAGAGGAAGTGCAGTATACAAGAACTATAACTCTTCTTGACTTATAAGAGAGTTATTGCCCTTTGATACTTTCCTTTGTCCGCAGCAATACTTGAAAACTACTGGTTGGAATTCAATACAACTTCATACAATGGTTAAGCACATCGAGAGGGAGTGCAGTGCACAAGAACCATAACTCCATCTTGACTCATTACAGAGTTATTGCCCTTTGTTACTTTTTCTTGTCCGGAGCATTACTTGAAAACTACTGGTGGGAATTCAATACAACTTCATACAATGGTCAAGCGCAATAAGAGGAAGTGCAGTGCACAAGAACCATAACTCTATTTTGAGTAATTACAGAGTTATTGCCCTTTGTTGCTCTTCCTTGTCCGGAGCATAACTTGAAAACTACTGGTGGGAATTCAATACAACTTCATACAATGGTCAAGTACATTGAAAGGAAGTGCAGTGCACATGAACCATAACTCTATCTTGACTCAATACAGAGTTATTGCCCTTTGTTACTTTTCCTTGTCCGGAGCATAACTTGAAATCTACTGGTGGGAATTCAGTACAACTACATACAATGGTCAAGCACAATAAGAGGAAGTGCAGTGCATAAGAACCATAACTCTATTTTGAGTAATTACAGAGTTATTGCCCTTTGTTACTTTTCCTTGTCCGGAGCATTTCTTGAAAACTACTGGTTGGAATTCAATACAACTTCATACAATGGTCAAGTACATTGAAAGGAAGTGCAGTGCACTAGAACCATAACTCTATCTTGACTCATTACAGAGTTATTGCCCTTTGTTACTTTTCCTTGTCCGGAGTATTACTTGAAAACTACTGGTTGGAATTCAATACAACTACATACAATGGTCAAGCACAATAAGAGGAAGTGAAGTGAACAAGAACCATAACTCTATCTTGAGTATTTACAGAGTTATTGCCCTTTGTTACTTTTCCTTGTCCGGAGTATTACTTGAAAACTACTGGTTGGAATTCAATACAACTTCATACAATGGTTTAACACAATGAGAGGAAGTGCAGTGAACAAGAACTGTAACTCTTCTTGACTTATAAGAGACTTATTGCCCTTTGATACTTTTCTTTGTCCGCAGCAAAACTTGAAAACTACTGGTTGGAATTCAATTTAACTTCATACAATGGTCAAGTACATTGAGAGGAAGTGCAATGCACAGGAACCATAACTCTTTCGTGACTCATTACAGAGTTAATGCCCATTATTACTTTTCCTTGTCGCAGAGCATAACTTGAAAACTAGTGGTTGGAATGCAATACAACTTCATTCAATGGTGGGAGTGCAGTGTACAAGAACCATAGCTCTATCTTGAGTAATTACAGAGTTATTGCCAAGAACAATATCTCTATTTTAGTTGTTTTTTAGCTCACCTGGCACAAAGTGCCAGAGTGAGCTATTAGGATCGCATTCCGTCCGGCGTCCGTCGTACGTCCGTCCGTCCGTCCATCCGTCCACCATTTCCTTCAAACGACATCTCTTCTGAAACCACTTGGCCAATATTGATGAGACTTTGCAGGGATGTTCCTTGCATGAAGTTCTATCAAAGTTGTTCAAAGAATTCCATTCCATGCAGAACTCTGGTTGCTATGGCAACAAATAGGAAAAACTTTAAAAATCTTCTTCTCTGAAACCACAAGGCCTAGAGCTTAGATATTTGGCATGTAGCATTGTCT
The DNA here is from genome assembly GCA_022818135.1 of Saxidomus purpurata. Classification (NCBI taxonomy): domain Eukaryota; kingdom Metazoa; phylum Mollusca; class Bivalvia; order Venerida; family Veneridae; genus Saxidomus; species Saxidomus purpurata. The sequence continues at coordinate 46,141,709 of JAFMSR010000012.1, forward strand.
AGTGGACCTCTATCAAGATTGTCCAAATTATGACCCCCGGGTCAAAATTGACCCCGCGCGGGTGGGCACTTAGTTTTTGCATAGGAATATATAGGAAAAACTTTAAAAATCTTCTTCTCTGAAACCACAAGGCCTAGAGCTAAGATATTTGGCATGTAGCATTGTCTAGTGGACCTCTACCAAGATTGTTCAAATTATGCCCCCTGGTCAAAATTGACCCCGTGGGGGTGGTCACTTAGTTTTGCATAGGAATATATAGAAAAAAACTTTAAAAATCTTCTTCTCTGAAACCAAAAGACCTAGAGCTAAGATATTTGGCGTGTAGCATTGGCTAGTGGACCTCTACCAAGATTGTTCAAATTATGAGCCCCGGATCAAAATTGACCCCGCACAGGGGGTCACTTAGTTTTACATAGGCTTATGTAGGAAAAACTTTAAAAATCTTCTTCTCTGAAACCACAAGGCCTAGAGCTTAGATATTTGGCATGTAGCATTGGCTAGTGAACCTCTTCGAAGATTGTTCAAATTATGACTCTCGGATCAAAATTGACCCTGCACCGGGGGTCACTTAGTTTTACATAGGCTTATATAGTAAAAACTTTAAAAATCTTCTTCTTTGAAACCACAAGGCCTAGAGCTTAGATATTTTGCATGTAGCATTGGCTAGTGGACCTCTACCAAGATTGTTCAAATTATGACCCCTTGGTCAAAATTGACCCCGCACTGGGGGTCACTTAGTTTTACATAGGCTTATATAGTAAAAACTTTAAAAATCTTTTTCTCTGAAACCACAAGGCCTAGAGCTTAGATATTTGGCATGTAGCATTGCCTAGTAGACCTCTTTAAAGTTTGTTCAAATTATGCCCCTGGGGTCAAAATTGACCTTGCCCGGGGGGGGGATCATTTGTTTTACAAAGGCGTATATAGGAAAACTTATTTGGTATATAACATTATCTAGTGATCTTCCACCAGGCAAGTGGACTTGTACCAAGGTGAGCGATATAGGGCCATCTTGGCCCTCTTGTTTGCAAGGTATTCTGTTACTACGAACTTCCTCAGTTTATAAAGAAGTCTTTTGGGGGTATTATGGTCCTATATCGCTCACCTGACTACCATTGGCTATAATACAAGGGATCATAATTTTAACATAATTCGTAGAAGTCCACTACACAATGCCTAGTAACATTCCAAATATTTAAGCTCTGCCAGTGGGCCTAGTGCTTTTTTGAAATTTTTCCTATATAAACCTATGTGAAATCAAGTGACGTCCCCACCCCACCTCCTCTCCTGGTAAGGGTTAAAAAAATTAATTTTCATCTGGGGATTTGACATTGTTGGTAAAGGTTCACAGGGCAATGCTACATGCCAAATATCTAAGCTCTAGGCTCTAAGCTCTAAGCAGTTCTAAGAAGTTTTTCCTATATGAATCCTATGTTAAACCAAGTGACCCCCTTGGCGGGGTCAATTTTGACCGGGGTCATAATTAGAACAATCTTGGTAGAGGTCACCTAGACAATGCTACAAGCTAAATATTTAAGCTCTAGGCCTAGTGGTTTCAGAGAAAATGATTCTTATGCCCCCTTAGAAGAAGAGGGGTATATTGATTTGCAGATGTCGGTCGGTCGGTCGGTACGTCCGTCCGTCCGTCCGTCCGTCTACCAACTGGTTTTCGGATGATAACTCAAGAACGCTTGGGCCTAGGATCCTGAAACTTGATGTGGAGGTTGGTCATGACCAGCAGAGGACCCCTATTGTTTTTTAGGTCCCCATTTACCCCACTTACTCCCCACTTACAAATTCGTGTCCGGACTGTAACTCTGTCATGCATTGAAGGATTTTAAAATAACTTGGCACAAATGTCTAGCACATCAAGACGACGTGTCGCGTGCAAGACCCACGTCCCTAGCTCAAAGGTCAAGGTCATACTTAGAGTTTGAAGGTAATGGATTCCTCTATATATGCATATATGCACACATTCGTGTCGGGACTGTAACTCTGTCATGCATTGAAGGATTTTAAAATAACTTGGCACAAATGTCTAGCACATGAAGACGACGTATCGCGTGCAAGACCTACGTCCCTAGCTCAAAGGTCAAGGTCATACTTAGAGTTTGAAGGTAATGGATTCCTCTATATATGCATATATGCACACATTCGTGTCCGGACTGTAACTCTGTCATGCATTGAAGGATTTTAAAATAACTTGGCACAAATGTCTAGCACATGAAGACGACGTATCGCGTGCAAGACCTACGTCCCTAGCTCAAAGGTCAAGGTCATACTTATAGTTTGAAGGTAATGGATTCCTCTATATATGCACACATTCGTGTCCGGACTGTAACTTTGTCATACATCAAGGGATTTTAAAATAACTTGGCACAAATGTCTAGCACATCAAGACGACGTATCGCGTGCAAGACCTACGTCCCTAGCTCAAAGGTCAAGGTCATACTTAGAGTTTGAAGGTAATGGATTCCTCTATATATGCACACATTCGTGTCCGGACTGTAACTTTGTCATACATCGAGGGATTTTAAAATAACTTGGCACAAATGTCTAGCACATGAAGACGACGTCTCGGGTGCAAGACCCACGTCCCTAGCTCAAAGGTCAAGGTCATACTTAGAGTTTGAAGGTAATGGATTCCTCTATATATGCATATATGCACACATTCGTGTCCGGACTGTAACTTTGATATGCATCGAAGGATTTTAAAATAACTTAACACAAATGTCTAGCACATCAAGACAACGTGTCACGTGCAAGACCCACGTCCCTACCTCAAAGGTCAAGGTCATACTTAGAGTTTGAAGGTAATGGATTCCTCTATATATTCATATATGCACACATTCGTGTCCGGATTGTAACTTTCTCATGCTTTGAAGGATTTTAAAATAACTTGGCACAAATGTTTAGCACAACAAGCGGATGTGTCGCGTGCAATACCCAAGTCCCTACCTCAAAGGTCAAGGTCACACTTACAGTTTATAGGTAATGGAATCCTGTATATATGCATACATTTGTCTCCGGACTATAACTTTATCATGCTTTGAAGGATTTTAAAATAACTTGGCACAAATGTCTAGCACATCAAGAAGATGTGTCGCGTGCAAGACCCAAGTCCCTACCTCAAAGGTCAAGGTCACACTTAGTGTTAAAAGTAATGGAATACTGTATGCATGGTTACTCTGTCATGCATGGAGGGATTTTAAAATGACGTAGCACATATATTGAGCATATAAAATTGTTTTACACAAAAACAATTTTTTAGGTCAAGGTTCCTACTAAAAATAGATTTTTTTCAATTTTTTTTTCTAGTTTTTTAGCAAAAAACAATTTTTTGGAGGTCAAGGTCACTTCGTAAAAATAGATTTTTTTTTTAATGTTTATTTTCTTTTTTATGCCCCCAAAGGGTGGCATATTAAAATCGAACCGTCCGTCTGTCTGTCTGTCCGTCTGTCTGTGCGTCCCCACTAACAAATTCGTGTCCGGACTGTAACTCTGTCATGCATTGAAGGATTTTAAAATAAATGGCACACATGTCTAGCACATCAAGACGACGTGTCGCGTGCAAGACCCACATCCCTACCTCAAAGGTGAAGGTCACACTTGGAGTATGAAGGTTATGGAATCCTCTATATATGCACACATTCGTGTCGGGACTGTAACTTTGTCATGCATTGAAGGATTTTTAAAAAACTAGCCACACATGTCTAGCACATCAAGACGACGTGTCGCGTGCAAGACCCACGTCCCTAGCTCAAAGGTCAATGTCATATTTAGAGTTTGAAGGTAATGGATTCCTCAATATATGCATATATGCACACATTCGTGTCCGGACTGTAACTTTGTCATGCATTGAAGGATTTTAAAATAACTTGGCACAAATGTCTAGCACATCAAGACGACGTGTCGCGTGCAAGACCCACGTCCCTACCTCAAAGGTCAAGGTCACACTTAGAGTTTGAAGGTAATGGATTCCTCTATATATGCATATATGCACACATTCGTGTCCGGACTGTAACTTTGTCATGCCTTGAAGGATTTTAAAATAATTTGGCACAAATGTCTATCACATCAAGATGACGTGTCGCGTGCAAGACCCACGTCCCTACCACAAAGGTCAAGGTCACACTTGGAGTTTATAGGTAATGGAATCCTGTATATATGCATACATTTGTGTCCGGACTATAACTTTATTATGCTTTGAAGGATTTTAAAATAACTTGGCACAAATGTCTAGCACATCAAGAAGATGTGTCGCATGCAAGACCCAAGTGCCTACCTCAAAGGTCAAGGTCACACTTAGTGTTTAAGTAATGGAATACTGTATGCATGATTACTCTGTCATGCATGGAAGGATTTTAAAATTACATAGCACATTTATTGAGCACATGGAGAGGACACAGACTGTGAGGCACCTCTTTCGGGGGCATTCGTCACTTGTGAGGGACAGCTCTTGTTTAATTTTTTTTTTATTCTACAATTTCTACAGATGCCGTTTTCACGAATTTCACACTGACTTTTACTTCAAAAACTATCCCTTTCATAGTACAACTTTTGCATCAAAGGGGGCATACATGTTTTACAAACAGCTCTTGTTTAATATAGTTTTTCCTATTTGTTGCAATGGCAACCAGAATGGCAACCCATGGAATGGGAATCTTTGAACAACTGTAATAGAGCTTCATGCAAGGAACATCCCTGCAAAGTTTCAAGATTGGCCAAATAGTTATGAGAGGAGATGTCGTTTGAAAGAAATGGTGGACAGACGGAGGACGGGGAGCAACCCTAATAGCTCACTCTGGCACTTTGTGTCAGGTGAGCTAAAAAAAGGCGTTCACCATAAAACAGTTTTGTGGAAGACTAAGTGATGAAATCTAAATCGAGGTTGAATATGGGTCATCTGAGGTTAAAAGCTAGGTCACCTGGTCAAGTACTAGAAAAACCTTTTGTATGTAATGGAGTCTGCATTTTTCACCAGAACTTTATGAAATGGTCAGGACGGCTGTCTTGATAAAGTCTAGTTAATTTTATTATCTAAGGTTAAAAACAAGGTCAGAACAATGAAACATATTATATACCTAAGGGGGAATGTGAAAATATGGTATTCTTAATAAGACAATATTATTAAGTAAGTTCTCATTTTATATGCCTCTTTTAAAAACTTACATAATGCTAAGGAGAAGGCTTTTATTTTGTGATGACACATAGCTGTTGAATTTTCTCAGATTTACCTGATTATCATGCTAATTGGTCAAGGTCAAACAGAATGTTTGTGTTTATGATATATAGTTTACTGTTGAATTTTGGTCACATTGGGTCATAAGTAGGTCTCAGATGAGCGGTACAGGGCAATCTTGGCATTCTTGTTCTTATTATATGAGTAGAGATTTTGTACCAGGTTAAATTTGGAGGATTTGAATAAAATCTAAACCCGTTCCTCAACTTTTTAAATTCATATATTATTGTTTTCTCAGAAAGCAAATATCAAGTCACTTTTAGTAATTTTCGGTTTAAACCTTGTGTTCACAAGCATTACACTAATACGCCTAATTGATTTCATGCAGTCAAGGACTGGTTTTATTCTACGACATTCCACGAAAAGACGAATAAAGTTTCTAGGTGGGTGCGACAGTCATCTTAAAGAGACCATTTGACAATCCTATTAGATTCAATCTATATTCTGTAAATATACTCACCCAAAATGAAAACTTTACTTTGAATTCCACCTCCTGCATTGTGAGATTTTGGTGTTTCTTTCTCTTGCATAGTAAATCCCATTATAAATCTGTAAAGTTTTCATTTTTACTCAGTATATAACATTGCAATTATTTTGCTTTTACTGATGCATAATATTTATTGATATATTAGACCATACTAGAATGCCAGTTGATAAAATTGGGATCTGTGTTGTTTTCATCCCACTTCTGTTCTAAATTTAGCTTTTTAAAATTCGAATTCATTTTTATTTGTAACTGGTCTATTCAAATGGGTTTCCTTTGTTCAATAAAAATCATAAGGCTGAGAGTCTCCTGTAGAAGAATTGATATTCAAATTAAAAAATCAAAAATGGGTATTCACTTTCTTATTTAGACCATCATTAGCTCACCTGGCACAAAGTGCCAGATTGAGCTATTAGGATCGCATTCCGTCCGATGTCTGTCGTCCGTCCGTCCAGACACCCCTGTGTAGGTGGTATTAGGTGGTATTTCCATTGTTCTCGAACAATAGAGTGACCACTTAAAGCGACTGCACTCCAAATTTTTTTTAAATTTTAATTTTTTGGTAAAATCAATATATATTCAATTTGTCAGCATCAAGATTATTTTCTTTGTGTAAGAGCTAAAAATAAAGGTAGAAAAAAAATATTTACCCGAGCCAGGTTTTGAACTCGGATCTTTGCGCTTACAAAAAATTTACAGCGGCTTAACCTACTACACTACGGAGTCAGCTGATTTGATGCGAGTTAAAAATATTGATATACCAAAGAGCCCACCCCGTTAGTCACGGGGTGATATTTTCTACAATAAAAGTAAGCAAAACAACACATTTTAAATTTTTAATTGTTTCTTTTGTTAGAAAACTTGTCACGTTATCATAATACAATGCCCCTGATACAGTAATGACAATTGTTTTCTTGAAATTGAAAATTTTCTTTTTTTAGCGTAACTTGTCCATCTGGAGTGCAGTCGCTTTAAGTAACAAAAGAATGACCACTTAAGGGACAAAAGACGGAATGAAGACAATAGATTTCTATTGTCTTAGACCACACCTCCTACCACTTAATGTATCCAGCATGCGTGCATCTGTCCGTCCGTCCACCATTTCCTTCAAATGCCATCTCCTCTGAAACAACTGGACCAATGTTGATGAAACTTTGCAGGGATGTTCCTTGCATGAAGCTCTATCAAAGTTGTTCAAAGAATTCCATTCCATGCAGAACTCTGGTTGCTATGGCAACAAATAGGAAAAAAATTAAAAAATCTTCTTCTCTAAAGCCGCAAGGCCGAGAGCTTAGATATTTAGCATGTGGCATTGTCTAGTGGACCTCTACCAAGATTGTTCAAATTATGACCCCTGGGTCAAAATTGACCCTGCCCGGGGGTCACTTGGTTTTACATAGGCTTATACAAGAAAAACTTTAAAAATCTTCTCTGAAACCACAAGACCTAGAGATTAGATATTTGGCATGTAGAAATGCCTAGTGGACCTTTACTAAGATTGTTCAAATTATGACCCCCAGGTCAAAATTGACCCCTCCAGGGGGTCACTTAATTTTACATAAGCTTATACAGGTGTAAGGAAGGCCCAAAACAGGCATAACATTATACAACAATTCATGAATTATGATTTCATATTGTATAATAAAATACAATATAATGAGGTCTCAAAATATGTAAATTGTATATTATTATGTTTTACACCGTGAGCGTAGGGAGATTGCTCGTATCTCTGTAATATAACGACGAGATGGTAATTTTGCAATTGTTCTTTATTGAAGTCATCAGAAGTAGGTTGTTGTGTATTATACACCAATATCATACGTAGCATATAATAAACAATAATTATGAAAGATAATGTTTGTATGTTTTTATGCCGTCAACTATAGCTAAACATTCTTTTTCGTAGGTGTCATATTTCCTTTCATCTTTCCCTAATGCACGACCACCATAACAGACAACATACTCTTTACCATTATTATCTTTTTGACCTAAGATATAAGAAATGGCAGACCCGCTTGCATCAGTTGATAATACAAATTCCCTATTCATATCTGGGAACCTAAGTATTGGCGGACTTATTAAAGCATGTTTTAGAGTTTCAAAAGCATGCTGACAAGCTTCGGTCCAGTTAGATGATTTGAATTTTGAAGCAACCTCGTTTCTTAATAAAGCATTTAATGGAACACAAATTTGGCCAAAGTTATTCACAAAACGTCTATAGTAATTGCATAGTCCAAGGAAACCTCTTAATTCTTTTTGTGTACTTGGCACAGGATAATTCTGAATTTTATCTGTTTTTGAAGGGTCAACCTGTACTCCATTTGATGATAGAATATGGCCTAAAAACATAACCTGATCTACACCAAATTGACATTTAGATGGTTTTAAGGTTAAATTTGCTTCACGTAACCTTTTGAAAACTTCTGTTAAGTGATGCAAGTGTGTATCAAAGTTTTTTTGAGAATACCAAGATATCGTCAATATAGACTAAGACGTACTTCCAATTTTGGTCTTTGAATATGAAATTCATTAATAATTGAAAACTCATAGGGGCGTTACGAAGCCCAAATGGCATTCTCATCCATTCATAGACAGCTTCATGTGTAACCATTGCAGACCTTTCGCGCGTTTCTTCATCAAGTTCTATTTGAAAATAGGCAGAGTTCAAATCAAGGGTTGAAAAAATAGTTGCCTTACTTTCACCTAAAGAATCAAGAACATCCTCAAATCTTGGCAAAGGTTGGCTTATAGGCTTTGTAATTTTGTTTAATTTACGATAATCTACTGCAAATCTCCAAGATCCATCTTTCTTTTTAACCAATACTACAGGGGAGTTCCATATACTTGTTGATTGCTTAATTAACTTAGCATCCAAAAGTTCTTTACATTGCCTCTCAATTTCGGCACGTTTAATAGGATCTGTCCTGTAAGGAGCCGACCGTACTGGTACAGCATCAGGATAAACATCAATTTTATGTGTGCATAATCCTGTTTTACCAATATCTTGAAGTGAAGTAGAAAAAACATCTTGATTTTGAATTAAAAAATTCGTAAGTTTTTGCATTTGCTCTGCGGTCAAATTTTTGTTATCAAAATTCATGTTTTTGATATAATCTGGAATTTGTGTTTGAGATTTAGAACCTATGTTAATATTCGAAATATTGACTGAATCAGATTCTTCATTGTTAAAGTCATAAACTTGCTCTGTATCAATTGGATGAACATTTGCAAGAATGCCTGTTGGTGACAAATAAATATCTTGATCACTAGGATTTGCTAACTTCATTACTGCTCTACCATTTTTTGTTGTCACTAAACATCTAGCACCTACAACATTTATCCCTTGTAAATTTTCTGCAGGATCCAGTAATATTGTTTCATTTTTATTTCCATTAGAAACTCTAACATTGATTGCAACTTCAGAATTTGCTGGTATAATTTCAGGTTTCAAGCATCTTGCATACCCAAATTTACTATCACGTGTAAGGGCAACAAATATGTTAGCACCTTCAATTCTTAATGTGTTATAGTGAAAATCAACATCACATTTGTAACCTACTAGAAAGTCTAATCCTAAGATTAAAGAATGTTGGAGTTCATTAATGATAATGAATTGTTGTTCAAAAATTAATCCAGAAATTTTGACAGGAAGTTTTACTGTGCCTAAAACTTGATGTTGTTCACCACCTACACCACGAACATGGGGGTAGTTAGACTGTGTAATTTCTATATTTTTGTTTTCTTTTCTTAATTTATCTAAAGTTGATTTTTGAATACAACTTACAGAAGCACCTGAATCAATTAAAGAAGGAACGACGAGATGGTAATTTTGCAATTGTTCTTTATTGAAGTCATCAGAAGTAGGTTGTTGTGTATTATACACCAATATCATACGTAGCATATAATAAACAATAATTAGGTAAACAATAATTGGAATATAACTATTTCTAAGTTCAAAGATATACAGTACTATACTCACATTGAATTTTTAAATTGTTTTAAGACTTATCATTTCTCATGAATAGTACTTAATATCTCAAGTAATTTGGAGAAATAGTTGTGAAAATCATTTTCCAATTTATTTAAAATACTAACAAAATCAATGCTATGGGGAATAGCAAATATCTAAAATTTCTATATTCAGCACTCGCTTGGCAATGCAAGAGTTAACGGTTTTGTCAGCATAGTAATTCTAACTTCAAATACTCACAGATGTAAAAACTAAAGATTGAATAAAATATTATACTGAACAACAGTTATATTTGTTTTAACATTTTCTCCTGAGATCGCTTTGACTTTTAAATTTCATCATGTAGAACAATAATGCAAACTTAAGATAAGTTGTAATATAAAGCAACATATACATACGTAGTTCATACATAGTCATACAGCAAAATAACATTTCACTGTCAATCAATTATGTAACATGAATTGTACAAAGTATGCATTTCTCATCTTTCAATGAAACAAAAAATAGAAGTTATTAATACTTGAAGTGTTTCATCAAATTCTTTCATAAAAATGCTTAAATGCACATTAATGTATATAATTCACAAGAGATAACAAAAATGTAAATGTTTAATAGTCATACAGCAAAATAACATTTCACTGTCAATCAATTATGTAACATGAATTGTACAAAGTATGCATTTAAACATTTTTATGAAAGAATTTGATGAAACACTTCAAGTATTAATAATTTCTATTTTTGTTTCATTGAAAGATGAGAAATGCATACTTTGTACAATTCATGTTACATAATTGATTGACAGTGAAATGTTATTTTGCTGTATGACTATTAAACATTTACATTTTTGTTATCTCTTGTGAATTATATACATTAATGTGCATTTAAGCATTTTTATGAAAGAATTTGATGAAACACTTCAAGTATTAATAACTTCTATTTTTTGTTTCATTGAAAGATGAGAAATGCATACTTTGTACAATTCATGTTACATAATTGATTGACAGTGAAATGTTATTTTGCTGTATGACTATGTATGAACTACGTATGTATATGTTGCTTTATATTACAACTTATCTTAAGTTTGCATTATTGTTCTACATGATGAAATTTAAAAGTCAAAGCGATCTCAGGAGAAAATGTTAAAACAAATATAACTGTTGTTCAGTATAATATTTTATTCAATCTTTAGTTTTTACATCTGTGAGTATTTGAAGTTAGAATTACTATGCTGACAAAACCGTTAACTCTTGCATTGCCAAGCGAGTGCTGAATATAGAAATTTTAGATATTTGCTATTCCCCATAGCATTGATTTTGTTAGTATTTTAAATAAATTGGAAAATGATTTTCACAACTATTTCTCCAAATTACTTGAGATATTAAGTACTATTCATGAGAAATGATAAGTCTTAAAACAATTTAAAAATTCAATGTGAGTATAGTACTGTATATCTTTGAACTTAGAAATAGTTATATTCCAATTATTGTTTACCTAATTATTGTTTATTATATGCTACGTATGATATTGGTGTATAATACACAACAACCTACTTCTGATGACTTCAATAAAGAACAATTGCAAAATTACCATCTCGTCGTTATATTACAGAGATACGAGCAATCTCCCTACGCTCACGGTGTAAAACAGGAAAAACTTTAAAAATCTTCTTCTCTGAAACCACAAGGCCTAGAGCTTAGATATTTAGCATGTAGCATTCCCTAGTAGACTTCTTCAAAGTTTGTTCAAATCATACCCCTGGGGTCAATATTGGCCCCGCCAAGGGGGTCACTTGTTTTACAAAGACGTATATAGGAAAACCTATTTGGTATGTAACATTGTCTTGTGGTCTTCCACCTACTTTGTTCAAATCATGCCTCTTGGGTCAAAATTGACCACACCCATTAGGCAAGTGGACTTGTATTCAGGTGAGTGATATAGGGCCATCATGGCCCTCTTGTTTTCTATATTTGTCTAAATTAATCTTTAAGCAAATTTTGAGAAAACGTTTATTTTCGCATGTGTTGCCCGTGGAAAACGTGATGCATTTTATCGTTAAATAATGTAGAGCTTCTTTTTCTCTATGTATAAGTTTATTAAGTCAAATTTTAAGAGAGCGAGCGGTAGCGAGCGACCAGGGTTTCTTAATTGTTACAATTTGACTCTTAGTTAGTGTTTAACCTCATTTGTCCTTTTGCATAGCCACCGACATAATTATGTTGTGGGCGGAGCTAAAGTGCTTTCTATTTAGAGCCAACTCTTAAATAAATTAAGTGATTTCAGTAGTTAGTTTTAATAAAAAAAAAAGACGTTTATTTGAAAACCTGAGCGATTCGATTGGTGGGCAAATGGGGTCATACACTAAATATACCAACAGTTGCAGATCATGTTAGAATAGAAAATATAGTATTTGAGTCAGACGAATATTTTGCAAATAAAATGGAAAATGCTTTGTCAACTTTTATTTCTAGGTTGTGGTAGTATCATTGCACGCATAAGGTACACATGCTTGATGAAGAAAATTAACAGACAAGACATACCTTAAAAGCGAAAAGAGAAAAGAAGCTGGAATGTATATGCACTTGAACCAGCACTGCAACGGGGAAGAGATCTAAAGTTCGTCAAAACTCTAGCAGTGTGCATCATTGAACTAAAGAATTTTGTCATCTTGGAATTTGAAGAGAAAGACATAAGATATGATTGAATTCTCTAATAAGAGAATATTTTATATAAATGTACTTTCAAGTAATTTGTTTACAAAAACTAAACTGGTCTCTTAGATTGTATATCAATTGAAATACTATGTGTTAACAAAATGTATGGATGAAATCCAAGGAAGGTATTTTGTCTGTTTAAAGGTAACATAACATCTTAAAGACAATTGAACATGAATGTGAGATATGTGGCCACAAGGGTCCAGACAGACCTGTGTATTCACAGTAGGGGCTTAGCAAATGATAAGACTAACTTCTGTTTTCCATAACCAGCTACTTTTACAGTAGATAAAAGTTGAGAAATGCTGGTGTACACACTTAAGTACGGAAGCCCAATAGTGCCACGTTGTTTGTTTTTTTAATTGATTTTTTCAACATAACTAAGTTGAAAATTCAAGATAGTAAGTTGAATATTCAAGATACTAAGTTGAATTTTCAAGATACTAAGTTGAATATTCAACTTACTAAATTGAATATTCAAGATACTAAGTTGAAAATTCAACTTACTAAGTTGAATATTCAAGATACTAAGTTGAATATTCAAGATACTAAGTTGAAAATTCAACTTACTAAGTTGAATATTCAACTTACTAAGTTGAAAATTCAACTTACTAAGTTGAATATTCAAGATACTAAGTTGAATATTCAAGATACTAAGTTGAAAATTCAACTTACTAAGTTGAATATTCAAGATACTAAGTTGAATATTCAAGATACTAAGTTGAAAATTCAACTTACTAAGTTGAATATTCAAGATACTAAGTTGAATATTCAAGATACTAAGTTGAAAATTCAACTTACTAAGTTGAAAATTCAAGATACTAAGTTGAAAATTCAAGATAATAAGTTGAATATTCAAGATACTAAGTTGAAAATTCAACTTAGTAAGTTGAATATTCAAGATACTAAGTTGAATATTCAACTTACTAAGTTGAAAATTCAATATACTAAGTTGAAAATTCAAGATACTAAGTTGAAAATTCAACTTACTAAGTTGAAAATTCAGCTTACTGATTTTAGTACTTAGTATCTTGAATTTTCAACTTAGTATCTTGAATATTCAACTTAGTAAGTTGAATTTTCAACTTAGTATCTTGAATATTTAACTTAGTATCTTGAATATTCAACTTAGTAAGTTGAATTTTCAACTTAGTATCTTGAATATTCAACTTAGTATCTTGAATATTCAACTTAGTAAGTTGAATTTTCAACTTAGTATCTTGAATATTCAACTTAGTAAGTTGAATTTTCAACTTAGTATCTTGAATATTCAACTTAGTATCTTGAATATTCAACTTAGTATCTTGAATTTTCAACTTAGTAAGTTGAATTTTCAACTTAGTAAGTTGAATTTTCAACTTAGTATCTTGAATATTCAACTTACTAAGTTGAATATTCAACTTAGTAAGTTGAATATTCAACTTAGTATCTTGAATATTCAACTTAGTAAGTTGAATTTTCAACTTAGTATCTTGAATATTCAACTTAGTATCTTGAATTTTCAACTTAGTAAGTTGAATTTTCAACTTAGTAAGTTGAATTTTCAACTTAGTAAGTTGAATTTTCAACTTAGTATCTTGAATATTCAACTTAGTATCTTGAATTTTCAACTTAGTTATGTTGAAATAATATATTTTAAAAAAACAAAGTGGCACTATTGGGCTTCCGTACTTAAGAGTTAAGAACTTCTTATTTGAAAAAAAAATGTGCATAAGAATGAAAAAATCAGTATTTTACCTATTCTTTTCAATAGAATCTAGGCATATTTAACACATGTGGTGTTTAGTACATTGTCAATGTAATACATGTACCATAAAGGTATGCACTGAGTAAAGTGTTCAGTTATGTAAATAATTTACTCAAATAAATTACTAATGCTACAGTCTGAGAAAAGTGTACAATGTTGCTGTTCCACTAACAAATTATTCATTTCAGTCAAAGGAACATACTATACTTCATTAAAAAAAGAAAAACATTGTTTAAGCTTAAGTTTTGCAGACAGATAGTGTGTGGGCAGAATAAAAATAATTATTAAAGAATATCTGCATTTTATTTTATAACTTTCTCAAGCAAAATATTTAATTTTGATAAAAATATTTATAACTGTTGCACGATTCTCTAAAGTGAGAATTAGTTTTCTGCAAATAAAATGTGTTCACGTTATCAAACCTTGCTAAATATGCCTAAGACATCACATGTGAAATATTGAATTAAATACTTTTTGTGTTAAAAGTCATTTTTATTGTTGGATAATAAACTGATTTCTTCAGAAAAAAACAACAGGAAATAAGTTATGAACCAATTATCTCTACATGTCTATAAAATATATGGTCTGTTTATTGGACTAAATGACCTAATCCAACCGTGTCTTATCTGACAAGGGGTCTTAAAACAAGTAAGGGATTATACCTCCTGTGGTTTTGGGGGTCACTTATGAGGGAGGTTTTAATTCCGAATATATTTGCAGGCAGATTTATGAATACAGAACATATCTATGATTTAAGAAAATGCGCTCGAGCAATTAATCACCATAAATGTATCTCTTTTACACGTATAGGGGAGACCGGGGCTAGTTAGCCCAAATGTTTTTTTTCTGTTCATTACCTACTATTTTCCTGTGTTAATTAACAGGTTTAAAATCATATTTCGTATTGAATTGATAAAATTGCAAATTTTGAAAATAATTAAGATCTCAGCTGGAATACACACATCTCCGGAATAACAACAAATGCAAACAGAACACTAGGCTTCCTCAAACTAACATCAAAACAAAACATGAAAATATCATATCACTCTCTTACAAAACATTAGTCAGACCACACTTAGAGTATGCATCATGTGCATGGTCTTCACACACCCAGGTTAATATTCACAAGCTGGAGATGGTCCAGCGACGCACATAATCAGATGGGTAAAAATATGATTACTCTAGAGATACCAGTGTGACAGACCTTGGCTGGAGCACCCTTGAAAACAGTCGTCGAGCCTCCAAATTGGTTATGTTTTACAAAACATAATCTTGTAGCAATCTCCCTCCCCAGTTACCTAGAAGTCCCAAACAGGTTAACAAGACATATGCACCCCTCTTAGTCTCCGCCAAACCCATGCAAACTCGGACTTCTTTAAGTACTCGTATTTTCCCCCATACCACAGTCCTGTGGAATAGGTTACCCACGCTTATGGCGATCCTGTCTTGATCTTTGATCATTCAAGCAGGCAGTGGCCAAGCTCCGTTATTAATCGTACAACAGTTGTTTTAAACCTTTTATTCTTTTACTATTTTTAACAGTTTTAATAATCTTGATTCTCCTAACTGTAAGAACCATCTTGCAGTTATTTTCTCTTTTATTGACACCCGGCGTGCACCCTACCCATAATACTCGTGAGAGGTGTGAGGCAGTATGACAAGATAGAGATAGATAATGACAGGTTTCTTCAACAATGTAAACTGTCAATTAGCCCTGGTACCAATGCTAGTAGCATTTACTCTATCCCAAGGCAGGGAAGGTCACAGGCTAGGTCGAACTAGTATGGGATAAAGGCAAACAAAACTGGATTTGAACTGATTTGAATGAAAAATGTGCACTTACCAAATTTATCAGAAACATATTAAATACCCTTGACATGAGAACCGAAAAGTAGAGGACATAAATTATGTGTTCAATGAACTTAAAATAAATAAATATAATTTCAACGAATAACCTATGGCGAAAAATACCCCGTTTTACCACAATTGATCAATATAGAGGCCTTTGTAACACTGGATACAGCTCCCTTCGAATACAGCTCCCCGGTGCACATTAACGAATACAGCTTCCTTGGTGTAGCGGAGCTGTATTCGAACCAAAGCATATGCACATTCGAATGAATTTAAGCTCCCTATGTTTGATCAAATGGATGCTAAACGGATTAAATAACAGAAGTCTGAGGAAGAAGCTTTGCCGTTCCGAAATATTTAAGTCAATGACCAAATTGTAGTTCGAAAGCATGGGTCCATCTGTCCGAAGATATGTCTGTTGTCCTACCCTGTATGTTGTCGTATCAGTCCGTCTGTCCGGCCTGACACCCTGGTGTGAATGTGTTTCATTCCGTCAACAATTTACTAAGTACAAAACAACTTAAACTGCCACCTTATGTGCAACAGTCATGTTGAAAAAATGTAGGTTTATTGAAAGAAATTAATTCTTCAATACCAACAAAAAAGTCATGAAACCTCTAAGTTTCGTTCAACCGTCCGTCCAACACGGACGGACAAAAAGATAAAACATCCCAGGGCTAAGTACTCCATCCTGAGTAGCCGGATGGATCCTTATCATTCTATAATACATTCCGTACCGCAATGATACGCCTTAAATACACGTCTATGTTGCATCGGATCACTGGGGAGCTCTATTCGAAAAAAAGGTACAAGAACCCCGAATACAGCTCCCATTTGATTAAGGGAGCTGTATTCGTTAATGCGCGCCGAATACAGCTATCCGGGGACTAAAACAATCTAAATCACGCACAATGTACATAATTTTCTTTCATAGTTGCAATGCAAATATTTACGAATTTGGCAATATAAAATAAAACTGTCACATAATTACATAGAAAAGCATTGACTTATTTTATAAAGAGCATAAAACTCGTTTATATTTAATGTTATGTACGATTAGTAGTGGTTGCCTGTTGTAAATAAATAAACGCATACATGTACCGACGAAATGATCTGTTCAGGAATTAAAATTAAAAAATATACAAACAGGAACTGAAAAAAGTTTGATTGGTTGGATTTGAAAACGCTTTACAGTCTTATTTTGGCTGTAACACACAATTACACCAGTCAGATTCCAACTTTCTCAATTTTCTGCGCTTATATGGTTCTACATTTGTTAAAAGAGAGAAAAAGTATTCATTAAAAACTACGATATTTCATGATATAATAAATCCTTTTAGCGCGACACGTATGTACATACCAGGTAATAAGAAGACATTTTATCGCAAATATATATTGGGTACACCTTCCGATTTTTTTAGAGGACACTGCTAGGCATTTGTTCGCGGGCTACGAAATAATTTCAATTTTATTTAATTCTTTAAATCCATCACCTTTAACATGGATTGGTTGTTTCTTAATCTATTGATATAAACCACTTTTGTGAAAAAGTGAAGCAATGCATAAACAAGCGTTATATTATAAAACAATACGTCTAGACGCAGGTTTTCTCTAAAACTCTAGTCATGTTCTCCCCTTTTAACTAAATGACAAATTGTAAAAAAAACTATTGCAGAATTGACGCCGTGCTCCCTGAAGTTAATAAAGATAATGTTTTTGAGATAGTTCCCAGTCAAGTGTCCGTTGCAATTTTGTATTATCATTTATTTGGTTTCGAAGCAGTTAACTAAAGTTTTTGCAGGGATCTTATATACAAGATCTATGGTTTTTGTTACTGAAAAAATTTAAACATATGCCAAAAAGATGGTACTATATTATTTACAAATAAAATATGTAATTAAACTGGCTCCTGTTGACCATCGCCCCACATGCTACGGACTGGTTATATATTTGTTAGCAGGCCTGTGCCCAGCCTAACCTGCAAGCAGAAAAAGTATACAGATTGTAAAATTCGGTTGTCAGGGTAACCATGTTAGAAATGCCGCTAATCATTCCGAATAACCACGACCTAATTTGTGCGCATGAAGTTTGCAAATTCTTTTATTACGTTGAAATGACGAATGAAACTTTCGTTGAGAACGCCAAAAACGCAAAATGTATAAATTTACATTTTAAACCAATTACGCCAAAATAAATGACTGAAGTTAAATGCACGAAGTTTAACGTCTACGTTAAAATGCGAACTGACTGACTTGAAATTAGGGTTTTATTTAAAACCTATCTTTCTCTTCATCACGACACGTCTGTAAATAATGTCAGTCGATCACCATACTGACGTCTGTTTATATTTTATTATTGTTTATATCTTCAGACTAACCATGCGTGAAGTTTTGCAAAACCATTTTGATTAATCTTCCCCAAATGGATCATGAGCTGTGAACTTTTGACGAATTTGCAATAAGCCTAATAACTTATCTTGCGGAAATAATAGAAAACTAAAAACAACAAACTCACATGACATATTTAACCAACATACTGATTGATTACATGCTGTTAAGACATATTTATCACCTGAACTGTCTACAGATAGACAAAAGTCAACGCGATTGCGTTGTTTTATAGTAATCAGTGGGACACAGCTACGCGATAAATGCGTTTGTCATGGTACGAGGTAGTATCCGTGGTTAACGTCAAAACCTCAAAACAGGACGTAAGCACGTTACCTCATTGGCCCTATTTTAAAGTCATCTAGAACTAGGTAAAGTTAGTGGTTTGGTTCACTAATAGGGAAATAGGACCAAGTTTCGTGTACGTTCTGTACACTATATATAAAGACAGCGAAAAAGAAATATTGTGATACTTCTGAGGATATTATATTTGATAACTGAAATCCGAACAAAAACACGAGCACGAAAAGTACATAACTTATAATCTCTTTGTACTTTTTCTAAATGGTAAATATTTTACATATATAGGTGAAAGTGGACTTACAAAGGACTTAGACCTGGAAAATCTGCGTAGAAAGTGTAAACACAATCAAAGCATCATAAAGTACTGTATTTCAAAATGCAGAATATACTTTATTCAATATTTTTAACAGTTTTGTCCTTATCGTCAGTGTTACCTCATCCTGCACGACCAACGCTGCCACTTTGTACCGAGAAACAAGTAAATGGAGGAGAAACACAACTGCATTGCATCGTATACGCGGACCAATTTTTGGATTTTAACGACATTCGAGCGTTCACGGCATCAAGAAATGAAAAATTCAACACTTCTATAAACTGTTATAATGGCGGAAAGATTCGTCTGCCTTGGCCTTTTTTCGCAAAACATTTGGTGACCCTGCATGTCACGGATTGTATAATTGAAGGTTTCCTTTCGGAAAGATCTGAGTCGCAGATTTATCCGAATGAACTTAAACAGGTGATACTATCAAATTCAAGAATAAAAGTCAGTATTAAAGCTTTAAGCGACTCCCTTCAAAACCTCACAGCTATGTCAAACGACTTTAATTGCGGACATACGAACGCGGTAGTGTCGATATTAAGGAACATAGAGTATGTTTTCCCGCCATTTACAGGATCTTTAGAAGAACTGATTTTAATGGAAGAGCTAATGTCATCTCTAACGCTGAAAGAGCTCCTGTCACATAATGGAAATTGTCGATATGAAAATCTAAGATACCTAGAGGAAAGCGGGAGTAGAAGTTTTTCTAGGTACCACACGAAACTTATGGAGAATAGTCTGTATCCAAACTTAATAACTTATTCCTTGCGTAACAACAGTCTGGCGTCAGTTCCGACTGGAATTGAAAACTTTAGATCCAGCTTCCTGCCGAAGCTCTCCGTCCTTGATCTTTCGGACAACAATATTCAAAGAACAACGTTTGTGTTTTCAAAGCAGAGTAAAAAGAAACTGCTGATTGACTTGAGACGGAATACGCTTCGTACGATCAGCAAGACACAGCTGAATGAAATATTGAAAACGGAAGGTGTTATTCTTGATATTCGTGAAAATCCACTAGTCTGTACGTGTGAACTGTTTTCATACGGAGAGTATCTCCTTAGCATACCTAACAGTGTTACTGCCAGTGATATATATAGAGGTACGACGTGTCGGTATAAACAGAATGGAACTGTTAATCAACATTTCTTGTCTGATAGAGAACTGTACAAGACATTGTGTTCCGTTTCAAATTCTATTTATTAATGTATGATATAAATACATGTTTGTTGTAAAACATATCTGTGAAGATTTATCCAGTATTTAGAATACCGGGTATGTTTTACAAAAATAGTATATTTTTATTTGCCAAGTTTCTGTATAGCTTTTTCGGTCGTGTATGCTATGGATAATAAGAAATATGCTTAATTTTCAATAAAATATTTTTACAGTTTAGCGTCAGTTTAGACTTATTAAATATTTAGCGGTCTGACCTTTAATTCATAAATTATGGTCTTTTAGTTTTAGGAAATTATTTCAAAAGAAAATTAAAGTGCATTGTAATTACAACTGTGACGACTTGTGGCGTATTACTAAGTATAGTACGTATCTTTTACTGTATACGAATGTGGTGTAAACAACACAAATTGTTCAAATAAGTTTTAACGACATATGAAGATTTAAACATGATGAAAAAGCCGAGGTATAAGAGCATATAGGCTTGCGTTTCTAGCCCGATTCCTGATACTGTATCTCACAAAATGATACTTTCACAATGTTGTCTCGGGCTTGCAAATCGCTGAGCGTAGTTTGTTTAGGATAAAATATGTGAAGTATACACTGATGTAAAATGAAAAACAGGTTTTAGAATAAGTCTGTACATGTACATTTTCAGAGTTATAATACGGTACTTTTTCTTCCTTCACATTGAGCTAGCTTTTATGGCGACGTGGTAGATTGTCCACTTAGCAAACTAAAGTTCCTGAGTTTAAATCCCACTCGGTACGACGGATTATTTCACGGCTACATTTTGCACCCAAGGCAAATAATCCATGCACGTATTCAGCAATAAAAGCAGCCTTAGAATGACCACATAAATCAATACTCCAATAATTCGATGACAAATTATAGGAACAGAACAGAAATGTATTAAGTAACTTTTACAATATACAGTATCTCGTTACACAATAACAAATAAAGAACATAAAATTATGTCCATCAAGTAAGATCAAGTGCACATATTACACAAAATTACTTCCACGTGTAAAGTTAAATGAAATGAACAGAGATATGAGCTGAAAAAAGCTGTTATTGGACCAATACACAAAATCTAGGTGATCAATTTAACAGGTTTTTTCTTTTGATATTGGAAAGTCGGATATATTTACATAACCCACGTTAAATACACTTATTATTTGACTGTAGCAATTCTAACAATTTAAACATATCTGGTATTTCATAAAAGTATCGCTTAATGTACTTTGAACGTAGCTCTTGGATTTAAACGGTGCTGGTACTCGTCTTCTATGTCGGGAAGATCGCAAAACTGACATAATCGTTCGTGCCTTTCAAGCCTATCTCTTCTATATCTCCCAGTTCTGTTCTGTTCTGATTACAAATTATAGGAGGTTGAGAGTTATGTATAGTAGATGTATAATACGGCACTTGTACTTCCTTGCTGTTGAACTTGCTTTTATAGCGACGTGGTAGAAGTTCACCTAGCAAACTAGAGGTCCTGAGATAGAAAACCACTGGGGGCGGAGGATATTTCACGGTTACACACATTACTGACGGATTAAAGCTAGAGTGCCCCACACATCTTGCTGAAAAAAAAAACGCCTGAAAATAATTATATTTGTCTAGTGTTTTGTTGATTAATTCTTCATTCAGTTTTTTTCTTACTGTATGTATACCTGCTATAAAGTGGAATCTATTTAGCCCGTATTATTATAGCGTTAAGATATGTACAACAAGGATGCTGGAAGAGGTTCTAACATAGCATAGCTTAGCATAGCATAGCATAACCTAGCATAGCATTTAGTTTATTCGACATTAAATTGTAATATCCAACTCATATTCGACAAATAACGTTCCCAATACAAAGTAGGGATTTTCCCAGAGAAATATTTTATGCATTTATCAGTCTAAATCAAAACAATAACTCTCCATAGACACGACGACACGGGGGACTCTGTTATCTCCCTTGTATCACATTATTAACTATTTTTTTGTTACACCTAGACGTTAAATATTATTCAAACATATACGAAGATGTATAAGGTTGCATTATCATTATTTGAGATACATGTACCTCGAAGACAACTACACTTGTTAATAATAAATAATTGTGGTGGCATTGTAAACATCGGACATTGCGTATAAGTCGTATTGAATGAATAAGCGAAACATAGACTTGTGCTAATAAGGTAGTGCACTATATATGAACTGGATTCACTGACAACCACCAAAGTAAGTTCATGAACGTTGAGATTCGACATAGCATTATTATTTACCTTGTATTAAAAAATAACAAGGTACTTGTGATTTAAGACAGTATTCATAATATATATTAACTAACATAGTACAACCAATACTGCAGTTAGCCTTATCGAAAGGCGAAAACAAGGACTAACTCGTTGGTCTAAATTCAAGCTTGGTGTTTCATTATAGTTTCACATTTGCCCATCAATCGTATGTACGCTAACGCCTTTATCCTCTGTGTCATATTGAAATCACTGTATGCCATGCATTTTCTTCTTAACATTTACTTTATTTGAGGTCTAATTGCACATGGTAGGGCTTCTATGGGTGTAAATGATTAGTGGTCAAAGTATCGAAAAGTGAAGATTGTGGTGGATAAGTGACACGTGACAAATCTGTAACTTTAACATGTGCCTAATCATTGTTTACAAACATATCCTGTCATATAATTGCCTATTTCTACTTGTTGTTTTTTTTAGTTTGTTTCCATATGGATTCATTAAGGCAGTTTAATCATAATAATAATAATAATAATAAATTCTTTATTTCAAGAAGGTGACATATTAAGGTTATACAAGAAGAAACAAAAGTATACACCTTTATTTACAACATGGCCTTCTATAAACAAATTAAAAGACAAAACACTGAAACTGTCCAGTTACACACAAACATTCACTCATTGACAGACACTCAAAATAAACTTGTCATAAGTATTGTATAATTAAAGCGTATGATAATTGATTAATTTGTAATACAACAAAAACAATAATACATGTAATAAATGACAGTTGAATAAAGACCATTATTCACAAGTTAATTTCATTTTCATACGGATTGAATGTTCATCTGTAGCATTCTAATAATTCTTAATAAAATTTCTTTATAAATTAATCAAATAATACGTGATGCAACAAGTATTTTTTATATCTGCATTTAAAGGAATTTAATGTTTGAGCTGAGCGGACATCAGTAGGAATATTATTCCAGATTTGCGCACTGTAGTACGTAAAAGAATCTTTATAATAGGTTGTCTTATATTGGGATATAACCAGGTTATTACATGACGATGATCTCAGTCTGTAATTTTCATTTTTTGAGAATGTCAGTGATTCAGATAAATAATCTGGGGCCATGTTTTTAAAGTATTTAAAAACTAATACAGCAGTGTGATATTTACACCTGTCTTGAAAAGACAACCATTTCAATTCAATAAATAAAGCTTTAGATGACGTTTTAGCTGGTTTATTGAGTATAAGTCTTGCTGCCCGTTTCTGGAATTTTGTTATCTTACTTATAGTGGATTGGGTTCTCTTCCCCCATATAGTACAACAATAACAAAAGTTGACATAATATAGGCGTTATAAAACATTTTCTTCATTTCAAAAGTCAAAAAATGTACCATTCTTTTTAGCAGATATAACTTTGTGTTTAACTTTGAGCACATCTTATCTACTTGTGTATTCCAACTTAGTGTTTTGTCCACATACATACCAATAATTTTTTGTGAGGCAACGTTTTCCACTTGCGTTCCATTTATATTAAGCATTAATGTCTGGAAACATTGGTGTATACGCCAACGCTTGACTACGGAGGCGGTTAGGGTAGAACACATAAAACTTAAGGGTTGCAGATTTTATTGATATGAATTTTACTAACTCATCAAAAAGAGAAGATGCGTGAACCTTGCTCCATTTCCGATGAACAGACAACGTTCAGTTACAAGTTTGGTCATTAAAACACGTAGAAACACTGACCACAGGAATAGAACAACCTGTAGCATCCCCAGAAATATCTTCAGATTTATCTCTCCCTTGAAAGCAGCTTATCGGGTTTATCGATTAAGCGCTATCGGTCAATTTAGACACATTGAAATATAGAGGAGTAAAATCTTTAACTCATCAAAAAGTATTAATATCATAATCTGACAATATTTATTAAGTTTATTGGAGTAATCTGCATTATTTCCGCTTTATTTCAATATGTTTTTTATTAAAATAAATTGATATCGTCTTGCTTCCCTATTGATTTTTAAAAAAGTAACCTTTCTTTGCAGCAAATCGCATTAGTGCGTTTCTTTAGCTTCACATTAGGTTTTCATTTGAGATATTTACATATCCTCGTGTTCCTAATTTCTTTTAAACACACGTTTGATCTTATGATACACAGCAAGGTTAATGGGCGATTCGAAACTTTCAGGAAACTGAAATGAATTAATGCAACACGGCATAACGAATGTACTACCCGGTAAATGTACCCGGTATATATACTGACAGAGATTAGTCTAATAACTGGATTATGTCCCGAGATTGGCTATGGTATAGAAGAATTCTAAAGCGCAGATTTGTAGACATTTTTGGCGTTTTATTTCTTTTTCAAAACTAATAACTAACTAAAGTCGGGTAGTCCGAAACTCATCTTATTTTGTGTGTCATTCAAATTAAGACTTTCATTGTGTGTTTGAGATGTTGCCAAATCAAACTGTGTATTTTGTAATACATTTGCTATAGTTACAAATATATGAAGCGCTCCGAAGAGACTGTTTAGTACATGAAACTTTTCATTTCAGTCAATTTTGAATTTGATGTCGAGCCCATTAAATAGGACGTCTCGACTATATTCAGGGGGTACAACTCTTGCAACATATATCCACCATATGTCATTCACACTTGTTCTTCTTTTATGTATGTTTTAAAAGTTTCAAAGTTTTAACTTTTAACATAGTAGGCGCCTCGAAAAGGGCGGAGCAATGAACGGTTATTGACACAACGAGAGTGTGCATACCGATTAACTTTAATAAAGGTTCATAAAGCGCATTTTAAATGTTTGTTCAGCAGCAGAGCGGATAACTGATCGAGTTGTTAATACCATAACTAATGGTCTTTCGGATGAGACCTAAAACCGAGGTCCGATGTATCGGTGTTGTACACCTAGCATGTTAAATAACAAGACGGTGTCGTGCCTGAACTGCAACACGCAAATTAAGGGGCGCCAACACGCCAGAATTTGGCGTGTTCGCTCCCTCGCCAAAACGACAAATATGTCAAATATGTCATTTGTCGTTTATTATGTAGGTCCTAAGATACCGACATCACATACGAAGGATGTACTGTTCCAAGTTTGTCAATTCCGTCCAAAGGCAAATGTCATCTTCTTTAAAATATCAATTAAATGTTCGAGGAAGCGGGCATCGTATTTAGGTTTTGCTTGGACAGACAGACGGGTTTTAAATAATTGCTTAAAAATATTCTAGTATTGCAAAGAACAAATGTTTCAAACTGCCAAACTAAGCTGATGAAGCTTAACCTTTTCAAACTGAGTGATGGTGGAAAGAAACAGGAAGATTGTTACATGCACGAAAGAGAAAGTCTTTGACTTTCAGTTTTCAGAGGATTTAACAGTACACATTTTGATATTTCAGACATACTTGCCATTTCAAATATCTTTAAAGAATGACAACTGTCAACGTTAACATTTAAATGTTTTAGGTTGGATACGTGTTTCTGTCCACATTCACACGTCAGTACAAGACCAAGCAGATCACGAACAATGCACGTTTAGCCGAGATAGTACATAGTAGACTCCATCAGACATAGATATATAACCGTAAACGGAAAGTTATAGGCACTGTTCATGCGTACTGCAGGCTACAGGTGAAGTTGAAATAAATAGTAAGGGCGACTGGTTAAAACTATCCGAGTTTAAACCGTATCTTGTTGTTTATTTACATGTATGTCGATTACTTTCAAAACATTAACGCTTTGGCACATATGACCACGTTCGTTAAAAGATCGCATTTGTAACAGGTGTTACAAATGAGATTGCATATGTAACAGGTGTTACAAATGAGATCGCATATGTAACAGAAATCAAGCACATATGTAACAATTTTTCAGACGAATGTGATCGATGCCGATTTTTGATGTGACATCTGATCACATTTGTCACAAGTCATTTTCAATCGGTAAAATGAACAAAAAAGTGCATTTTTACATCTGAATCACATTTGTAAATGTTTTAGCTCACTTATACGAAGTGACAAAGTAAGCTATTGTGATCACCCTTTTACGTCTTCCGTACCTCCGTCTGTTCACATTTTTCCTGTGAATACGATAGAGACAACATTTTTATTTTATTTTAACCAAACTTGCACAGAACTTATATATATCTATGATATCTTGGTTCCTTTCGAAAACCAGCCATATCACCGTCTTGGAATTGTAGCCCCTGAGATGGCAATAATTACAGATTTTAGACTTGTGAACGCTATAGAGACCACATGTTTTGTTTAATTTGACTAAACTTGCACACAGATTATAATTATATCTATAAGATCTCCGTTCCCTTCAAAAACAACCGTACTGCACCATTTGACTTGGAGTTACGGCCCCTGAACTGGCAAAAAAAGTGCTGATTTATACTTGTCAACACAATGGAGACTACATTTACTATTCGATTTTTATCAAAATTATACAGGCTCTCACTTCCTCTTAAAACAGTCATATCGCGACATTTGTCTCAGTGTTATAGCTGAAATGGCAAAATTTGCTTATTTTAGTCTTGGAACACAGTAAAGACCATATTTATTATTTCATTTTGAACAAACTTGTATAGAAGTGATATATCTAAAACATCTCGGTTCCTTGCGAAAACGAGCTATATAGCAGTGACTGGCAGTGAAATATAGCAGAACATTCCAAATATAGTGTAAAAACATTTCACTGCCAAAATGCACTGCTGGCAGGACAAACTTGAATTTCAAGCTGGATTTCACTGACAGCAGTGCATTGTGGCTGTGCATTAATCTTGTACTGCCAGCAGTGCATTGTGACAGTGAATAAAAATTACACTAAATTTGGAATGCCCTGCTGGGTTTGCTCTGTCAGCAGTGCATGCTGGCAGTACATCCTTTTCCCTTTATAAAATTGAACGCTTTATGCTTAAGTCAGTGCTTGCTGCTAACTTCTCACATATAATTAATGCGGGAAAATTGTATCCAATGTTAATGAAGCATTTTGCCATGGTCAGAAAACAACTGCAAATCACCCTAACGACGTCTATACTAGACAGGACTGCGCATGCTTACTCTTTGGATTTATTTGTTCATTGTAAATGAATATTTACAATATAAGCCTGTAATCTACGGTCCACGAGAACCTAGATCTATGTTTTTGTGGCAATACATTGTTTATTATCCCTTTTCACAATATTTTATAAGATCATAGGTGTTTTCAACTAAAACGTCTGTCCTCGACTAAGTGTTAAGGTACCAATTTCGTTCGACGAGTATACCGAGAAATTGTGTTCTTGGAATATTTGTTGAAACGGCGTGGCTATAAAACCTTACAAATGCGTATTAGATACATCGCATTTATGTTGTATATACATCTAGCAAATTGTAGGGTGAAAATTAGAATAAACAATTCATTCTGAATTTTCACTTGTACTATTTTCTGTTGTTCAAAGTGTACTCAGCCAACTTTTTTTCTTAGGTTGGTCAGACCCGTTCGGGTAAAAACACCACTATCAGCGGATGTGAAGCGCATTAAAACAAAACCCCTGTATGTATTGCTTAATTAGAATCAATCTGCAAATCAAGTTCACATGAGGCGCTTTGTCTCTGAGAGACTGCCAGTTCAACCAAGTACCTTGAGATAAATATTTTTATAACCAGTCGGTAAGCTGTTAATTTGTGATTTTATTCAAGTTTATATAACAATCTAGTTCCCAAAACGGCACAATAAATATATTCAAAAACGTTAAGCGCCTGACAGGATAACCCTCAACGTTAAGCGCCTGACAGGACAACCCTTCACGTTAAGCCCTGACAGGACAACCCTCCACGTTAAGCCCTGACAGGACAACCCTCCACGTTATGCGCCTGACAGGACAACCCTCAACGTTAAGCGCCTGACAGGACAACCCTCCGCGTTAAGCGCCTGACAGGACAACCCTCCGCGTTAAGCGCCTGACAGGACAACCCTCCACGTTAAGCGCTTGACAGGACAACCCTTCATGCTAAGCTCCTGACAGGACAACCCTCCGCGTTAAGCGCTTGACAGGACAACCCTTCATGCTAAGCGCCTAACAGGACAACCCTCTGCGTTAAGCGCCTGACAGGACAAACTCCGCGTGGCCCCGCCCCCCCCCCCCACGTTAAGCGTCTGACAAGACAACCCTCCACGTTAGGTGCCTAACAGGACAACCCTCCACGTTAAGCGCCTTGACAGGACAACCCTTCACTAACCCTGAACAACCCGCCCGTTAAGCAGCCTGACAGCCAAACCCCCTCGTTAGCGTTAAGACAAACCCCCTAAGGCACCGGACAACCCTCCATCCGCGTTAAGCGCCTGACAGGATAACCCCCTTTTTAAGCCTGACAGGACAGCCCTCAACGTTAAACGCCTGACCGGACAACCCCTGACAGGATAACCCTCCACGTTAAACGCCGGACAGGACAACCCTCAACGTTAAGCGCCTGACAGGACAACCCTCCACGTTAAGCGCCTGACAGGACAACCCTCCACGTTAAGCGCCTGACAGGACAACCCTCCAGTCTTAAACACGCTGTTTAAATCACTTCATTATAATGCAAACAGTTGCATTAAATATCATTTCCAGTGTCATCTTTATGCAGGAGATACAATTTAATAATTTGAATGAAAATGTGCACGCTGGCGGACAGTGTTTATCAGCTGGTGAAAAAAATACTCCGCATATTTCTCTGTCATTTAGTTCAGAACGTAAATAGTTGAAATTTTAATTAATTGCCTTTAAAATCCTTTCCTGGTTCGGCGAGTCTTTTATATGACTGTGACCGAATTTTTTTTTTGCGTTTAAATGTTTTATGACTATCATGGCTTGTTTATAACTAGCCGGGCACGCCCTGTACTACAATTTTGATTTCTTTTTAAAAACAATGGCTGTATAAATTGCGTTGTCACTTAATGATTTTATGTCATAGGACGGATACACGTTTAAGTCTCGCAGTAACGCCTAATTACATCAATGGTAAATTTTCGTCGCCAAAAAACCTTCAGAACATATAGAAACTGAAAATGTATGATTACAAACGCTCAATTTGAATTGTTGTAAAACAAGTCTCAACAGCATAAAATTATAGATATGTCTTAAAATTTCTCCGCACTTAGCTCGGTATTCTAGTTATGAACCATAGTAACGTCTTACGTCTACATTATTTAAGATTTCAGTTCGTAAAACATTTGGCAATGTATACACTCAACAGTTTAGAAACGCAAATGTGGCAAAATATTTATTTTAACAGTGTTACCGTGTTTCAAATTTATTAAAATTTCATACACAACAAAAACAATATAAAATTGAATTATTGTAAAAGTTTCAATAATTCATCGCAAAAAATGACTTAAATAGAAATAAAAACAATAGCGTCATTCAAATAAAAATGTTCAACAGGGGAAATCTTTGCGTTTCTAAACCTGTTAAGTGTATATATATTAAAAATTATTTATGATAGCTGGCTAAATAAACGGAAAATTTGGACAAAACTGACTGTGTAGTGCAGTAAGGTAAAACAACACTTCATAACTTTTCAAATTTTGTTAGGTACCACTATGCATGGGAGTCATACTTCGGTCTTGGCAAGTTTACCCGGTGAGAAGTCCCAGGATCGGCCGTGACTATAAACAACCTCAATGATGAAGACCTTATGGTAGTTAAGTGCTCCTGAAATATCTGATATGTTGTTCATTCGCAAGATCAGTATATGACCATATAACTTGAAGAAACATATGAAATTACAATTTCTTCTCCTCTTCGTTTCATTTAGAGGATATGAGGATAAAAAATGTAGCAAATTAATTAAATTTATTATGATATATAGCTCTTGATAATAAAAATGCTGTAGCCGAAGTTTTTGTTAAACCCTAGAAAAAGACAAACCCGGAAATGCGTAATAAAATGATTGAAAACACACACTTTAAAGAGAAACTAGTGTCAATCATATGAATTTCTTATTTTCTTGACTTTTATGTGAACATATGTAGCATTTATGTGGGGAAATACATCTTTACTGGTAATAACGCATTTTAAAAGATTGACTTATGACCAGGAAACAAACACTCGTATAAACGTTTAGATATTTGTATCATTAAAAATTGTGAAAAAAAACCCCCCTGAAAACTGGTAGGTGATAGAACAGAAACAGTGAGCCCCTTAAAACATTTCAGGTATTAGGAGCCTAATGATGGATACTTTATAGGCTCCAAATTTACCGGCTTTCGTGGTTAATTACTGTGCATCAAAACTCCAAATCATTGTTTATTAGACCATGTACAGTGCTGAAACGGATGCTATTTCATAAATTAAATTTTTATACCCTAACTCCTTTTTAAACTTCAGACTTGACGAAATAACGTTTCGTCAATATCCTGTGATAGTAAAAATAACAATAATCACCATCATCGTCATCGTAACCACCACCACCACCACCCCAATCATCATCATCATCGTCATCATCGTTGTCGTCATCATCGTCATCATATTAGTGATAATAATTGCAATTTAATTTGAAGTATAGTAATAGCGCAGTGAACACACATAACATTGAAATGCCACATATAAATGAGACTGATACAAATGAGTACACCGAATCGCCGCAAGTCGGATTTACATTTGTATATACTCTGCTATGTACATTTGTAGCTCCGCCCGTTTGTTAATCTGGTTCTTTATTAAGATATTTCAATGTACCAAAGGTCGTATTGCTATTTTCACCAACGGCACAATACTTGGAAATTTTAGAATACCTAACTTCAGCATATAACTATGACGGCCAATTTTTAGTGTACTATCAATCTAAGAAAAATATAAATATAAGAAAGTTATTTTTCAATTTTTTAAACAGACAGGTGCACGTCCATTTCGTTAAATGAATTATAAAAATCAGGGGGAAAAGCAATACGTCAGCATCTTGTATAAATGGGAAATCAAGTTAATAAATTTTGTCGCCTGAATTAAATTATTCTTAAAGGTATGACAAATAATCATGAGATTAACAAATGACTTTGAAGTAACTTAGACGACGAATACATGAGAGAACGCATGCATCTATCAATGCTTACACTCGATATAAATCACACTAATTGTTTACTGTGATAATCAATTCATTAAACCCATCACTATATAACTGAAACTGTCTGACCACAGGTTTATCAATGAACTTACACATGAAACGATTGTGATTGATCGTATGAAAATTACAGGCACGTCTCTCGCAAGTCATTACACGTCAATTAGTTAGCATTTTTCATTCACAAAACACAAGAAAAACGACAAAAACTAGGCGCAATCAATGGCAAACCATGTTGTTTACATTAACATACTCACATGCGTTCGTGAAAGTGTTGACCACCAGCGCTGAAGGGATGATAAAGCTAATTACAGGGAGACGTCCCGAGTTACAAATACAGTAAATTCCGTATATAACGACTCCGGATATAGCGAAAATCGGATATAAGGAACACATTTTCTCTGCCATAGTTTTTTCTTTCTTTATTTCATAAGAAAATACAGTAAACTCCTTATATAACGACTCCGGATATAACAAACTCCGGATATAAGGAACACATTTAGATGGTCCAAACGAGTTCGATGTAAACGGAGTTCACTGTACCAGTACAGACAAAATATTTCTTCAATGTTACTGTCTTGCTTAATTGAACATATATATATGCTCTTCTTGAGGAGAGGACATGCATTCCGTTATACAAAGGATCCGTACTCTTGATGCATGATTTTATGTTTTTCCTTTTTGTCATAAGCATGCTGTATAAATGTATTATTTTTCTTTTATTTAAAGTTGTTATCATTTAAAGCCTTTCCTTATTATAAAAATCAAATTACTAACTGTAGATATTCATAAAATGGATAAGTCCAGAGTTTCTCAAATTTCTTTATTGCATAATTGTACTTACAATATATCCTTTCGTTTGTTCTCTGACAAGAAGGAAGTGTAGTAAATGGCAAACCATGGAATGTTGCGTGTGATAATTAAGTATGCATGTCATGCCTTAAATACGTATAAATACTACAGATAAATTAAAAGCAAATTTGTTCCGCGTCACATGAAGTTTTGAAACATTTTAAAATGTTGTGTTAAGTGCAAAAATGACTCAAGTTATTTTACGTAGTGTTATAATTATTTAGGGTTGTCGTCCAAATTTTCCTTTAAACGAAATATTTTTAACCATTCAGACTTCACAGGAATGTTCGTATAAGTTTTGAAAAATATGTTTAAAGGTTTCTTGTCCTAAACTGTATGCCCCAGAGCTTCTATAGACATGTGGTTTACAGCATTGTCTCGCGGTCCTGTACAAACTTCGTTCAGATCATTTTCCAGGGGTAAAAGATGGTTTCGCACGTTGAAGTAATTTCCTTTAGAAAGCTTTATACGAGAGAAAACAAGAACTTGTTCTAGAGTTAGCATACATTGTTCTGCAGAAATGTACATGAGTGTCTATAATCGCCCTTGGATCATTTGTTTTATGAAGATTTTAACAGGGATACACACTTTTCAGAAACACCAGACTAACTGAAAATAGTTTCACTGAAATGTTCCTTTCGTGATCCTAACCAAATTGATGTTTGTAAACATTGCCCACGTGGGAACAATTAGTTAAACCAGGAATACTCTATAACCGGGGTTATAGACGGTTCCTGGTTAAACAGTAAACTAAATCAATCAATAAATAAACAAATAAATAAATATATAAGATAATAAATAAACAAGTAAATAAATCTAAATATAAAAGTGTTTAAAATTATTTGATTCGTCAAAGATATGGCCACCAGAGGAAGTTGCTTATTTCTCGAACATGCCAATTTAGATAAATTTTTATTATTGGATCTTTTATAAATTGAATTAATCATTTTCCATCAAAAACTCCTTTCTTCCTTTTGTTTCGAAAGGAAAATAGCAAAGCAATATAGCACATCATTAGTTTTTATTGTTTTTCTCGTAACACAGTATCGTCTATAACAAAATGACAGACTTCCTTGTGTGATAACTGATTTACAATTGGTTGTTGGTAAATGTCTTTGCAAGGGATATCGGTCGCGTTAACTGGAGTTACTCGGCAATACATTGTCCGTAATTGCTATATAAAGCAGTGAAATGCTTTCGAGTCGTTTAATTTGTGCTTGGACCAGTTTCACTGATTAGACATTTTAATTTTATTTGGTTTGAAGTTTGAAATTCCTTACTACGGAAACTTAAAGAGTGTTAATTAAAAACCTGTTCAGGATCTTAAATATGAAAATGTTAATTTCCACTTTTAAGTACAGTATCTTCGTTTTGATGTGCGTGTACGAGAACTTTGTGATTGCATTGCCAACTCAGAATGTTGGGAGGTTAGCGATGTGTAACTTGCAGCTTGATAAAAGTAAAGGCAGTTTGATGCAGTGTAAAGTAAATAAGGGACAACTTCTGGACTATCGAGACATAAGAACGTGGTCACAGAAAGAGCAAGGTCGGAAGTATTCAGTGAGAATAACCTGCGACGGTGGACTTGTATATTTACCTTGGCCATTTAAAGCTAGAAATGTTATTTCGCTCGAGGTGTACAGGTGCAGTGTCCTGGGGTTTCTGTCGGAGCTGACCATGCAGCTTAATATACCCGATGAGCTTAAAACACTTGTGTTGTCTGATATATCAGTGGAGATTCCGTTCCAAGAGATGCTACAACTAAGACACAGAATAGACCAAGTATCAAGGAGCACAGACTGTGGTCAATTAACATTAGAAACATTGGTATTAAAAGGGATGCATTATGATTTGAAAATATCCCCTGAAGAAAGGGACGGATTGCATCAGGCAAGCTTTGCAGATGGTACAGGACATGGTAGTGTCGGACACAAAGATCCTTGCGTTTATAAAAACCTAAAATACATCGATGAAAGTGGAAGCAGAAAGAGTGGACAGTATCATTTAAAACTTATTCCTGAATACTCCAAGTTTCCTGCCCTTGAAATATACAACATGTCAGGCAACGAGATGGATCACATTCCCGGCGCGTTCAGACAACTGCATTCGGGTAAATTTCCAGCATTGCGTCATATTGACTTCTCTAACAATTTTCTACGAAACTTTGAATTTGATTTTCCAAGGGATCCCACGACCTGCAGATTAGAAATTGTAGACCTTCATAACAATTACATCAATTCAATCTCCTCTGAAGTTACTCGACAGCTAAAGAGCATTGGAAACATTATGGTGGACTTGCGGGAAAATCCACTCAGGTGTAGCTGCAGGCTCGCTTCTTTCAGGCAATACTTGGAAAGTCAATACCTTAAAGCGAGCAATAGTGAGAAACGTAAAAGGGTTGCCGACATCACATGTATAAATGGTTCAATGCTACAGGGAAAACTGAACGAAATTAGTCTTCTGAATGCAACCTTTGACAAGAAATGCCAAAGATGATGAGTGTATTCTCATAAACTTGGTTTCCTAGTATTGAGCGACGCAGCTGGATGGTTTGTTGGCTAGACCATCTAGTTTTAAATCTGGGCAGAAAAAGCTAGTAGTCTTATTCTGTGAGTTGATGACGAAGAGACGGGACTCAGACCGGGTGGAGATGATTTAAGCTCCGTTATAATGTTTCAAAGAATGGCACGTGTAATAAACTGCCATACTGTCAGCAATTGAACTAAGTTAAATTATAAGTATTTAGATTTACAACAAACAATTTGTTTCTGTTAAAAAGAGGACGGTGCATAGTTGTGGTAATTTTTACGGTTTTAATTCTAATATTTGAAGCTGGGAAAGTGTATAGTCTCTTTTTTAAGATACATGAAAATTTTGTATAGCAAAGAGCTCTCGTGCTTTTTTTTAACAAACTGGTTCTTCTTTGCATGATAGAACACTTATATGTTATAATTTATATCTATATATTATTATACGATGTATTAAATATCAAACGATAGTAGGTGTTTTCTTCGATTTATTTGTTATCGGATGAATTCTATATCGAATGATGATCAAGACAGTAAAGAGTTAAAAATAATAAATTGTTATAAAATTTTCTGATACAGATCATGCAGAGTACATCTTATGAACTAGCGAAATGATGAATTACATCCGTAATCCTTTTAAGTCAATGTACGTGTCATGATATAGTGCAGTTATTTTCCCATCATATTTCACGTAAATCAGAAATGCTTTATGACGACATTTTTGTGTGAAGAAGAGACATAAATACGGACAGACAGGCACATGCCAACATTGTGTTAAGTAAATAGAGAACAGTTTATATATAGTAGTTCTGAAGTAAGCTGTTTGCTAAAATGCCGAATCCCCATTAGAGTGCTTGTAAGTGGATGGATAACATGTTAAAAGTACATGATACTGTAATCACTTCTTTTAGAAGTTAGCTGATGATTCAGCCTACCAATAGTTTTGCTCCTGATGAATACGAGAGACGGCGAACTACAGCATTATCAGCGTTATCCTATAACAATCGGTACTGCTCCAATAAATTCTCCATATCTCTCTAAAATCGTTTTATTTTTGATAAACATTATACAAACATTATTCATACGTGTACTGAGTCCATGCTTGTCCTTCAACTTTGTTAGTCATTTACCATTTCTGTTCACATGTACATATCGGCGTTCCCGATTGCGCTAGCGTTTAATATCGGCGTTTCCAATTCTATTCACATGTACATATCGACGTTTCTGGCAGCGTTAGCGTTTCTGTTCACATGCACATATCGGCGTTTCCGACATCATTAGCGTTTCTGTTCACATGTACATATCGGCGTTTCCGTCATCATTAACGTTTC
Source organism: Saxidomus purpurata (assembly GCA_022818135.1). Classification (NCBI taxonomy): domain Eukaryota; kingdom Metazoa; phylum Mollusca; class Bivalvia; order Venerida; family Veneridae; genus Saxidomus; species Saxidomus purpurata. Next base: position 46,177,957 of record JAFMSR010000012.1, read on the forward strand.
TGTTCACATGTGCATATCGGCGTTTCCGACATTATTAGCGTTTCTGTTCACATGTACATATCGGCGTTTCCGACATTGATAGCGTTTCTGTTCACATGTACGTATCGGCGTTTCCGACATCATTAGCGTTTCTATTCACATGTACATATCGACGTTTCCGACATTGTTAGGACTTCTGTTCACATGTACATATCGGCGTTTCCGACATCATTAGCGTTTCTGTTCACATGTACATATCGGCGTTTCCGTCATCGTTAACGTTTCTGTTCACATGTGCATATCGGCGTTTCCGACATCGTTAACGTTTCTGTTCACATGTACATATCGGCGTTTCCGACATTGTTAGCATTTTTGTTCACATGTACATATCGGCGTTTCCAACATTGTTAGCGTTTCTATTCAGATGTACATATCGGCATTTCCGACATTGTTAGGACTTCTGTTCACATGTACATATCGACGTTTCCGACATCGTTAACGTTTCTGTTCACATGTACATATCGACGTTTCCGACATCGTTAACGTTTCTGTTCGCATGTGCATATCGGCGTCTCCGACATCGAAGCGTTTCTGTTCCCATGTATGTACATATCGACGTTTCCGACATCGTTAGCGTTTCTGTTCACATGTACATATTGGCGTTTACGGCATCGTTAGCGTTTCTGTTCGCATGTACATATCGGCGTTTCCGACATCGTTAGCGTTTCTGTTCACATGTACATATCGACGTTTCCGACATCGTGCACATATTTGATGTATTTTTCTAGAACCGATTACATAATCTTATTCTTTGGGAACTGACAATGACAGCCGCTATAAAGTAAGCAAACATGGCGGATAGAGCGTCTCATTTCGTTCGAATAAAACTCAGTGCGATTTTACTTTTTGTTGTTGATTTCTTGTTTGGACAAACTGGCTCTGACTAAACCTGTATACTTGTAACTTAATTCGTGTTTCGACAAAAGATATATAGGCCCAAGTTGCTTCTACAATCACGTCATGAATTGATAAAGCACTTTTAACACAGCGGGAATAATTTGGTTATAAAACATGTAAGATTAAAGATATAAAAGAGGACTTTATTAGCTGAAAATTGTATGGTGCAACAAAAAAAAAAACAAAAAAAAAAAAACAAGCAAACTTACCGAGGCGAACAAGCCCCTTGAAGTATACGCGCAAAAATTGCTTGGTATATGTGTCTCTAAGAAGCGGACAGAAATAAAGTTCAAGTCGAAGTCAAATTTAATGTAGATTGCATGTAAAGGGAGGCAAATTGTATATCAAGTTGAATGCAGTAATTGCTACTTACCGGTAATGATCTAAAAATTGAAATGAGAAAGAAGGCCCAACAATATCTATGTGTTTCGGATCTTCGACCTTAACCTTTTACTGCCAAGCTCACTTTTTTATGAGATAAGACCAATGTTCAAGCGGCTTAGAGCGAAACTGCAAAATAAGACAAAAAAAAACCTGCCCACAAAGTTGATCAAGCGACCTGATTGTTTTTGTCAATGAGACCCGAAAGACACTAATTATTTTAGCCTAAACAAAAGTTGTTAAGGGTTAACGAAATAACATTTATTCACGCGTTGTATATATGTATTTACGAAAGAAATAACTTTCAAAATAATTCTTTTTCCAGATTAAAAATAAACTTAATAAACGTGCAAATGTGACACTGGCTTTTTTTTCTTTTACCTTATTCATTTTTCGAAAATAGAAGCAATTTCCCAATTAAATGAGTTTTCAAAAAACTAAAGCAGGTATATTATTTTCCGTAATCGACTCGTATCTTGATATCGGATACCAGGCAGTGAGTGCGATTTAGGTTTGATTTTCAGAAAATTTAACCGCCCACTTTCGGTTTGAATCGCTTGTAAAACTGATCATTCGGGCAGACGACGATACAGACGACAGTTTGTACAGTGTAACAACTGCATGTAAGTATTGGCATTTGTTTATTTTCTCATCAAATTTGATCTATTTGTATATTAATCCGTGAATTTGTGTATGCGTGTATTTTGTATATCGTGGTAATTTTAGGCATTAATATTATATTAAATTACAATATACATGTAGATCTAGATCTACTTTATGCTTTATGTAGCTAGTGTTTTTTTAAAATTCTTTTTAAACATACGATAATAACAAGTTTATTGTTTCAAAACAGGAAAAAACTGCCTCTTTTGGAAAATGTTGTTCTACTTCGGACAACGTTTAGACCCCATTTTCTTTCTTTTTGACATTTATGTACTTTCGATTAGAAAAGAAATACAGTAGACTAAGTGCGTTTACATAGTATACTGTAGAGAAACTCTGGTCGTGTCCAACTTGCAGTCAATATTTAGCATTGAATTGTCTGTAAGTGCACATCTAGGATTATTTAATAGTTATGTGCTGTCTTTACTGCTATTAATTAGCCTGTTAAGGGAGGTATGAGTGTTAGATTCGTTATGTTCTTTTTGTTTCATACGTAACTATAGTTTATATAATCTACACAATGAATTATCAGAATAGGTAATATTTGCATACACACCATAGCCTGTATTTTATTTTCAGAAAATATATTGTATTGGACATTTGACAGATAGCTGTCATGAAAAATAATGATTGATTGTAGCTTTATCGACTGAACCCTCCGTCACAACATACATTTAGATCTAGTACAATCTATTCTAACATTTTTAATCTAAATTATGTTCAAAGTACGCATTTAATACGAATCGATAGGCAAGTGTCATATTGTTTGTTAAAGTCCCCGGATCTTTTTGAATTAACTGATATTGTAAAATAAATATACCGACAGGATAATGATAGAACCATGCTCCATTCACTCTAAAACAATGTTGACAAATTAATTTCTTTTGTAATCAAGTCGTTTATTCACGAAAAATTGCAATATCATTGAAAAATACTGCTATAATTTCACGTAGAGGACACCAAAAGTGATATTTCCACGAGTACAATTTTCATATTTTAACTCGCACTTCGCGTTCGTGAAAATATTAGAATTGTATCACTTATCGGTGAGATATATTCCATATCCACTCAAAACAAACACATTTTCTTTTTCTTTTTTGCCAACTTTTAAAACAAAAGCAAAATTATTGTATATGCACTACTTACAAAAGTAGTGCATGCAGACCTATATCACTCACACTGTGACTGTTATGAAATCTATATCATCACTCTATATTTCGGTGATATAATAGGGTTATTAGTATAGTAACGTGATCCAGCATGCCGGATTTGCTCGAGTCGTGCGTCGGATCATACGAGTGCGTAGCACGAGTTTGATCCGACCTCGACGAGAGCCAATCCGGCTTATGGATCACATTACTATACTAATAACCCTTTTATTATATACCATTCGACATTTGTCTGCGCGATAAAATAAATTAAAATGACATGCTAAGCATTAAATTGAAGAAAAAACCCTTTTAGCGCGAAATATACGTAGTGTGCGACGTCAATTTATTGACGTCATCGTATAAACAAATAGTAACGACCCAGTCAAAAGCGACGTTATTAACGTCATGTGCATATTAGGGCCAATTGAATGCACTCTTACAAATTATGCCGCGCTATTTGTATTGCACGTACATACAATACGGATTTTTTTTTCTTGCATACCAGATGGGGATATCTGCAGTTTTTACCAGTGCTGGAAAATCTCATCTTACACCCCCCCGTGTAAGACGACTTACGTGCTTACTTGTGACGTAACGTTATAAACAATGTGACGTCACGTTATAAACAATCTGACGTCACTTTCCCATACATAACATCTAAAGAATGTTTGTTTTTATATCAAAATGCATCATTTCGGTAAGTTTGTTTTTAAATATCTATTTCAAAGTGCAAGACGGTATGCAAGAAAAAGTTTCTTCCATGAGATACTTGGTTCAGATGGAAATATCCGTCACTTCGGGAAACTGTTTCGCGGGAACTCGGCAGAGCCTCGTTCCCGCCAAAACAGTTACCCTCAGTGACGGATATTTCCATCTGAACCTCGTGTTCATATAAGAAACTAATATTCTGTCAGGCTGTATTTGATAGTTAAATATAGGCTGTATGTTTGGCAGAACATTTATAGGTATATAATAAAACAAAGTATTTCATTATTTAGCATAAAATAAAATAGGGTTATTAGTATAGTAGCGTGATCCAGCATGCCGGATTTGCTCGAGTCGTGCGTCGGATCATACGAGTGCGTAGCACGAGTTTGATCCGACCTCGACGAGAGCCAATCCGGCTTATGGATCACATTACTATACTAATAACCCTTTTATTATATACCATTTGACACTTGTCTGCGCGAATAAACTAAATTAAAATGATATTCTAAGCATAAAATTGAAGAAAAACCCTTTTTAGCGCGAAATATACGAAGTATGCGACGCCATTTTATTGACGTCATCGTATAAACAAATAGTAACGACCCAGTCAAAAGCGACGTTATTAACGTCATGTGCATTTTAGAGCCAATTAAATGCACTCTTACAAATTTTGCCGCGCTATTTGTATTCCACGTACATACAATACGGAATTTTTTTCTGTCAGGCCGTATTTGATGGCTGAATATAGGCTGTATTTTTGGCAAAATAGTTATAGATATATAATAAAAGGTGATATTACACCGAAACCAACAATTATCCTCTTTATATTTCTTACATGTACATCGATTAAAATAGTAAAGAAGCAAATGTTTTTGGTACAGATGAAGGTCATTTCCGCCAGTAAGACATATTTCTTGGTAAAATAAGAGCTACTTGTCAATGTGATCCTGGGACTTTAATGTGTCTGATAGATACACAATGTATATCAATAATATGAAATAAGGCACTGCCTAGAATGGGGATTTATCAACAAGTGTGTTTTTGTCACACTGCAGTTTCGTCTAACTGAATGTTTCGTCTAAGCAAGATTAATGAAAGTTGAACTAAAATCGTAGCCTATAGACACCGTTCGAACAGTGTAAACGGGGGTTTGTCAGAAAATGACTTTTTACCTTCTTTTTTTTCATGATAGGGTGTTATTTAGGTATATTTTTGGGTAATTTTTGTTAAAATTACAGGGCAGTCTAGTACTCTGGTGCCAGTGCCTGTAGAGTTGGCAGTATCAGGTCACTGCAACCTTGACCTTTGACCCCAAAAGAATAGGGACCATTTTTATGTTGCAGACAACTTTCTGTCAGAGGATGTTGAATGAAAATATTGACCTGTAGAATGTTATCTTATAAACTCTCTTGACCTTTGACCCACTGACTCCAATACATAAGGGATTGCCTCAGGTTGCAGTGGACCTTCTTAGTAAGATTCATGAAATTCAAATGAAAATTGACCAGTAGACTGTTATCAAGGGAAAGTTTACGGACAGATGGACGGACATAATTATTTGAACCAGTGTCTCCCTATGATAAAGTTCGAGGACATCAAATATTTTAAGTTCTCCAACTGTTTGCCAGACTACTTTTACAATGTTTATATTGGTCACAGCATTTTTTTAAGCGACATTAAACAATGATTTAAAAAGCTACTTTTCCTCTTTTTATTTCTGAATATTCACATTTTCTGCAGATCGTATATAAATCAATTTCGTAAAAATTAAATAAAATCAAATTTTATTTCATGTTGGTATATCAATACAATTGACATAAGCAATGCATAGCTATTGACCGATTAAACAATCAATATGAATTAAACATGTTAATTTCAGCAAAAGAAAACAACAAAATATCTTACAAGTAAACAAGAAAATGCAGTTGATGAAATTGCAAGTTGGTCTTGGGTCACCACAGTCCAGTATTAAGATGTGGCTGAACTTCACTATTCATTTCAGGATGAGAGTCATGGAAGAACGTTTGATTAAGATCAAAGCTTTATTGTCATTTTTTACAGATTCAATTTATTCATTCATTTATTTCAACTGATTAAGAGTCTATAAATATGTACACTTTCTTAAAACTCAATTGTCATAAAATCTATGAAATGTTGTTCAAACTCAATTTTATTTTAGTAGCATCTTTGAAAGGTTGTTCACTACCCATTCTATCCAAGTAAAATCCACAGTTTCATAACCTGAAATTGAAAATACACAAGTACAATTCATAACTTATATTAAGAGTTGCAAATGCAAAAAAATCACAGGCAGCTGATTTTCTTATATAAACATTTAGGGAAAATTCTGTACATGTTAGGTATAAATTATTTTATGATAAAAACACTTTTTAATCTGAAGACAATGTGCTGTAAATGACCCATGTTAACAAGCGCGTCCTATCACATTTCGCATTTGAAAGTTATCATGATGACTGCTATGTGTTCAATAAAGTTCGGGATAGTTTTCAAGGAAAATGATGTATAAGAATCAAAGGATAAATTGTTCCATATACGTGTACTTTATTTACTTCAATAAAAATAAGTCAGTTGTTCGGATACGCACTCGTAATTTAATTACTACACAGCGGGACTTATTATATTTTACTGAATGATAAAATACAGAGAGACAGTTATCATTTCTTAATTAAATACGATTATCATGTACTTTTTGCACAATTTTATAAAATACAAAATCTAGTTTTTTTCAATATCATTTAGGATGAAATTTTGAGTAATTTTGGATGTACTGTTACACCGGTATTTCGAGAATAAAAACCCGTCTGCTCAGAACACATAAAGCGGAACCGGATCTCGCGAAAAAAGCTTTCTTAGTGAATGCAGAATAGACTCAGAGGCGTTACCGTCTCGGGGATTTCCCCGGCGCTTCGCGCCGGGATAAATCCCCTATAAACATTTCTAACGTGTTCAAAGGTATTGGATAATCGCAATGGCAAATGGTCAAATGTTGGAGTGATTGCAGCGAGTCATAAATTTATGATGTAGAATGAAACAATAACTGATTGGTAATTTGTTCACAACTTATTGTGTTAGTGTTAATAGATCTATGAGATATTGCGTATTGTACATTTTGTAAATGTAATCCTTTGGCGCATGTTTTTATGAAATACTACAGTCAGTGTTATAGATCCGACATAATTCTATACGTACAGGATTCCTAAACAAGAAATTATCATAATTATTGGCCTATAGATATATGTCTCAAACTCTTCTTTAGTTGAATTTATTCCAATAAAATGTCGAAATTCCTTGTCCGGAGCATAACTTGAAAACTACAAGTTGGAATTCAATACAACTTCATACAATGGTCAAGTCTATTGAGAGAAAGTGCAGTGCACAAGAACTATAACTCCATCTTGACTAATTACAGAGTTATTGCCCTTTGTTACTTTTCCTTGTCCGGAGCATAACTTGAAAACTACTGGTTGGAATTCAATACAACTTCATACAATGGTCAAGCACATTGAGAGGGAGTGCAATACACAATAACCATAACTCCATCTTGACTAATTACAGAGTTATTGCCCTTTGTTACTTTTCCTTGTCCGGAGCATAACTTGAAAACTACTGGTTGGAATTCAATACAACCTCATCCAATGGTCAAGTACATTGAGAGGAAGTGCAGTACATAGGAACCATAACTCTATCTTGACTCATTACAGAGTAATTGCCCTTTGTTACTTTTCCTTGTCCGGAGCATAACTTGAAAACTACTGGTTGGAATCCAAAATAATTTCATACAATGATCAAGCACAATCAGAGGAAGTACAGTGTACAAGAACCATAATTCCATCTTGACTAATTACAGAGTTATTGCCCTTTGTTACTTTTCCCGGTCCGGAGCATTATTCGAAAACTACTGGTTGAATTCAATACAACTTCATACAATGGTCAAGCACAATGAGAGGAAGTGCAGTGCAAAAGAACAATAACTCTATCTTGACTCATTTCAGAGTTATTGCCCTTTGTTACTTTTACTTGTCTGGAGCATAATTCGAAAACTATTGGTTGGAATTCACTACACCTTCATACAATGGTCAAGCACATTGAGAAGAAGTGTACAAGAACCATGACTCTATCTTGACAAATTACAGAGTTATTGCCAAGAACAATATCTCTTTTTAGTTTGTTTGCAAGGTATTCTGTTACTATAAACTTCCTCAGTTTATATAGCTGTTTTTCGGGGGCATTAATCACATTTAGTGATAGCTCTAGTTTTCACTTCGTGGACAACGAATTAATTGGAATTTATTTTATGTTTTCCACTGAATTATAGAGTTTTCTCAGTGAAATAAAAGTGATAATCCACAAGTTTGAAACAGTGGATTGCCATTTTTATTTTCACTGTTTTTGCAATCTTCAAGCCGGATTAACGTCAAAAAGTATACCGAGCCCGTGCGGCAATGACGTCGTTAAAATGACGTCATTTGCGCTATGTTTTCTGATGATGTTTCCCGCGTTTTTTGATATTTAAAGAAACAAACTCAACAAAAGTAGAGTTTTTACCATAAAATAACCAGAAAAATTGTTGGTATCCGACGGTGTAATATCACGTTGATTTCACTCGTGAACACCAAAAGTAGTTATTTTCACTCGTGGCTGCGCCACTCGTGAAAATATCACTTTTGGTGCCCACTCGTTGAAATTATTAGAGAATAATTGTTGGTTTCAGTGTAAGATCACGTTATAATTTCACGGAGTGGGCACCAAAAGTGATATATTCACTCGTGGTGCAGCCACGAGTGAAAATAACAACTTTTGGTGTTCACGAGTGAAATTAACGTGATATCACACTGATACCAACAATGTTTCTGTTTATTTTAAGGTTAACTTTCAATAGGCCTAGAAACTTGGCCTAGAATTGTTAAGATCGCTTTTGACCGGATTTGATAATACCGAATGAAAAAGTCAATAACATACTCTTGCGTTTTCAGTCTTTCTTGAATGGTTTTACATTTGTTTTACGTAACTATGTAAGGGCCAGTTTATTTACGTTTTCGCATTTTGACTTGGCGGGGAGGGGGGCAATATGTCGAAAACACGACCTATTTTATACATTTCATCTTTAGCGAAAGATGCTGACCAATTTCCTGCCAGTGGTGATAAGCATTTACTCAGAGGTATCGGAAATATAATTTTGACATTTAATCAACTGTTACATTTCTTCGCTGACTGCCATACAGCGCATCTAAAAATCATATCTGTATTGTAACAATCGCGATAAAATGGACGTGGCTCATTCAGTCTCGGTCTTCCTTACTGCGAAACGATAAAGAAGCGTTTAAAATGCGATTAAAACGGTGAGTAAACAAATTTATCATGTCCATTGATGAACATGGTAAATCATCACAAATTGTGTACGGAGATACCGATTAGGACTTTCAAAAATATTATAAATGTAATTAATAACATTGTCATTTATAACAAAATTTATGTAATTGAATTAATATTGGCGTTGTTATTGGGTTAAATACAGTCGTATTTACGGTGGTACAGAGGTGACATGCAATGCTTTTTTGTAATTGCACGTCTCCTTTTTATGTCGTTCCCACGAGATACTTACTCAAAGGAACGACTTAGTATGTCGAGTATGTCGTGGTAAAAAAAGAGAAGTGCAATTTAAATAAAAAGTATTGCATTTAAAAAAAAAGTATTGCATTGAAAAAAGGGTAGCGCATTAAAAAAAGAATAGTACAATGAAAAAAGAGTTCCCACGATATAGCTAACTCGTTCCCACGACATAGCACGAGTTAGTCAGCCAATGAATCTATGTCGTGGTAACGAGTTAGCTATGTCGTGGGAACGACTTACTATGTTATTAAAGTTAGTAAGTCGTTCCCTCGGCATAGCTAGCACGCACTACTCTATTCTTTTTAATGCGCTACCCTTTTTTTCAATGCAATACTTTTTTTAAGTGCATTGCCTTTTATTTAAATTGCACTACTTTTTTTATGTCGTTCCCCGAACTTAGTAACTCGTTACCAAGACATACTCGACATTCTAAGTTTTTTAATGCAATACTTTTTTATATAAAATTGCACTTCTTTTTTTTGTCGTTCCAACGACTTAGTAACTCGTTACCACGACATACTCAGTTACCTGGAGTAAGTATCTCGTGGGAACGACATACAAAAAGAGAAGTGCAATTAAAGAAAAGAGTAGTGCATGCCACCTGTATACGTATTGGCCTGAGGCGATAATCAGTTAATACAAGTTAGTGTTTATTAAGTCAAATTTAAACAAGAAACCCTAAGGGCGGTAGCAAGCGACCGGGGTTTCTTAATTATTAAAATTTGTCTTAATGAACGCTAACTTACTTAGTGTGTAACCTCATTTGACCTTTTGCATAGCCACCGACATACATTGCGATCGTAGCTAAAGTGCTTTCTATTAACAGCAAGCTCTATTAAAAAAAAAACAATTAAGCGATTTCAGTAGTTAGTTTTAATTAAAAAGAAAGACGTTTATTTGAAAATCTGAGCGATTCGATTGGTGGGCAAATGGGGTCAAACACTAAATTACATTATACTACAGTTGCTCGTTGGTCTTTTGACGATATTCTCGTGCTTGTTAATACACAATTTTATTTCTATTTCAGTGGTCGTTTATTAGTTTGCAAACTGAAGACGAAGTAATTGCGATATAGAACGGCATCATGGGTGAGTACCATCCACATTAACAGTCAAACTGTATTTTACTTATCTCAAAGCCTCAGGTATAATTGTGCATTTGGTGAAATAAAACTTTTTAATATTCGTAAAAAAGTTTATTGTCATTTAACAAGGATCGGAACATCTAAACTGTATAAAAGATGCAGAAACATTTGAACTTCCCGTAGCGACTTTCGTCAAATAAAACCGTTTTACAATATCGACAGCTTCCGGTAGTTTGCTAATAAACTAAGCCTTCACTAAATAGTCTTAGAGACTTACAAAATCTGTTGAGATTGAGATGACATTTTAAAAATTAAAACCACTTTAAATAAAGTTAGCTTCAGTAACGGAAGAAAGCTATCAAAGAAAATTTGGATGCGATAGAGACTGCTTTTCACTGGATCTTCATGAACCTTGGGCGGAAAAATTCTTTATGAAATATAGGTCGAGTTAAAAATAGTTGGTTGTCTCGGGTCAAAAGCTAGGTCTCCGTTGCAAACTAAAAGAGAAACTTGGGGCCACATTTGACCCCCCAATCATTATGAAAATTGGCCAGAATTATTGTTTCGATAATCTCTAGGCTGGATCACATGTGGTCAAAAACTATTTCACACATTCAAAACAAAGGGAAACCTATTTCTCAATCTAGAGACCACATTTGATACACAATTTGCATGAAAATTTGTCAGAATGTTTGTCTTAATGTTTTGAATCTGGGTCAGCTGGGGTCAATAACTAGGTCACCACGGCAAATAAAAAAAAAGCTTGTGAACACGATAGAGGCTATATTTTGCATTCAATCATCATGAAAATGTATAAGATGTTTTTATTGATGAGCCAAGTCACTCAGGTGAGCGATACAGGGCCATCATGGCTCTCTTGTTTAATACGGTGTTTGCGAATGCATGTTATACCCAGGTTATGCTCATCTTATCTATATTTGCAGGTGTTTTATTATCAATGTATACATATTATGCTTCTTCCGCAATTTGATAGGGCCGCGCTGGTGTCACATATCGATCGTTTCATAAGAGTAATCAACAATGGCTCAAATGACTTGCAAAAATATGTCTCGTACCTTAATTCGTAAAACTCAATTTAAAATGCACATGTTCTCTTTTTTGGTCCCACATAATAGCTAGACAGAGGAACAGATATAAAAAGAAAAACTTCTTAATAGACATGTATGTAAATAAGAAAACACTTTTTGTAAGAAACTTATACGAACGACTTTAAAGGTAAGAAATCGCAAGGTCTTTAGCTTAGATATCGGATCGGCATTTCCGGTGATTTTACCCATGCCGGAAAACTCAGTCTGGCACCCCACCTATGTCAGACGACTCCCGTGAATAACTTGTGATATAACGTTTCTTGCATACCAGATCGGGATATTTGCAGTTTTTAACAGTGCTGAAAAATCTCATCGTACTTCCCCGCTGTAATATGTTTTGTGAATTACTTGTGACTTAACATTATAAACATTGTGACGTCACTTTCCCAAACACAGCATCTGAAAAACGTTTGTTTTTACATTAAATGCATCATTTCGATAAGTTTGCGTCTAGAAATCTATTTTAAAGTGCACGATGGTAAGCAAGAAAAATATTCTACACCTCAGTGAAAGATATTTCGATCTCAACGGCATGCTTATGGAAGAAACTAAAATTAAACATTGTGACTCCACTTTCCCAAACACAACGTCTGAATATCGTTTGTGTGTAGAGCTCTGTTGAACCGTATATGTCCCGGAACGTATATATCACACGAGAGAAAAAATTCGACCGCATATGTCACACGTGTGATATATTCGGTCGAAAATAGTCTTCGCGTGAAACGTATATGGCACATAATATGTATACGTTTGACTTCGAATTTTATAGGAACACGAAAACGAATATCTCACATGCAGAAAAAGGCAAATAAAAACGAAATGTAACGATGTTTGAGAGGCATCCATATAGGTATATACATGTATATATGTGTAATGTGGAGAGCCGAAATGCAATGACATGATAATCCAAGAAAGTCAAAGGTAAACGACATGCGATCGACACTTATTGGAACTTAAACACAGAGTAAACTTGATATATCTGCATGGCCGGCTCCTGTGGATCGGTTCCGATCCTCTTCCTGGAATGACTTAAGCAAAAGTATAATTTGTACTTTCATGCACTTTAATATCACAACCTATGAGACATATACGTTTCGGTGTAAACTGTCAAAAATGACCAAACGAATATGTCACATTAAACACGTGTTATATTTACGGTCGAATATATCACACACGTGTGATATATACGTTCCGGGACATATACGGTTCAACAGGGCTCTGTTGAAACTTAAAAGTGCAAGACGGTATGCTAGATTCTATCATGAGTCATTTGGTTCAGATGGTTCGTTCCGCCGAAACAGTGAGCCGAGTTACCGGAAACAGTTATCGTCAGTGACAAGTTTTTCGATCTGAACTGCGTGAAAATGACAGAAACTATTATTGTTGCATGATGTGTTGGTTGTCTATAGAAATTGTGTGAATTGAGGACTGGCAACAAATAATGAGCTTTGCTCCACGACGGGAAGTCGAACTCTGATCTCCCGCGTGACAAGCGGGGATACATACCACTACGCTATCGAGGATTTCTGAAGGGCAGACGTATAAACTCGTACTAAACCGAAACAGTAATTTGTTTCGGAATGACGGTACATTTTATATGTAAACAAACGAATTTAACTTCCCAGACACTTAAAATAAGAAGTGGACACTTCACAAACTTGGTAGTTTCGTAAAGTATATTCAAATATATGTTAGAAACAAATGTCTGCGTGTTCAAATAAATGTCTAAGTCGGCCAAAAAGGCTATCTTCAGCCGCTACCCGCACTCCACACTTTATTTTAGCCCTCGGCTTTGTTCGAGCGACACCAACACAGTACGCCTATCACATATGAACAACCTATGAACCTGAAAATAGAATAAGTGTTTCTCTGTGAACACATTGCCAGTGTGAACGTATTAATACAATTCGGTAGTCTGAACTGCCATTCTTTCCTGAAAAATTTAGTTTCATTTATACCGTCTGAGGCCAGAATTCACTGCAGTCTGAGACCATTCTAGCCCCATTTTTCGAACCTGTACAAAATTACCTGCATATATTTCACACTAGGTGACACTGTTTATGGCTTGCAGACTATCTAAATAAGTAAACAAACACATTGAACAAGGTGCTTAAGCACGAAAATATTTTGCTAGCAGTAAAAGTATGTACCCCCCTGTAAAAGCTTGATTTTCAAAGCTGTAAAGCTGATTTTCACTTGTTTACAAAATGTCACCATCTGCTCATGTCATCTCTGCACTGGTTTTATAGACCCATGTTTTCACATTTGCAAACATGCAAACTAAAACTCAAACAACAAAATTTGGCACTTAAATTTGATTTAAAGTTCACAGGGCTGTTTAATTTCCTTATATCTCTAAACTTTATAGAATTACCCCTGACCAATTCGAATTTGTGGCTAAAAAATGTGGAGTGCCACCGAATCTCAGTTGCTCCGATGAATTTCTGAACTTTATAACGCTCGTAAACAATTATTCATCGCTCAATTTTTATCATATTTCTTTTCTTTTATTTATCATTATTCGATCAAAAACCACCAAGTTTTCTTACTGTTAAACGTGGCGAGCTTTGCAAACGAACATGTGTCGATTTCCACCGTGCAACAGCGCGCTTACCGTAATTCTAATATGGTTGTTCATTTGCATAATTTAATCATAAACGCAGGAGCATAGAACTTTGTTAGTGCCTGGGGTCAAAGTTGACCTCGCTCGGATATTGCTTTTTCGCATAGACATGAACATAAGGAACTTACTGCAATATATTGCATGACCTAGATCTTAGATATTTGGTATGAAGCACTGTGTCGTTATTTTTACAAGTTAAAATCAAGGGCACAATTGCCGAGGTATTTACATATTTATAAGAAAATCTTCTTAAAATCATCTTGTTTGAAATCGTTAGGACTAGTGCTTAAATAATTGGTCTGTAGCATTTGTAGCGTTCCTCTATCGTACTTGTTCAGATCAGGATTGTTTGGCCACAGTGGGCCCTGCAACAAGTCTTGCTTTGTTCACATAGACATTTAAATTATTTTCTTGACATAGAGCTTAGATACGTTGTTTGTAGCATTGTGTGGTTGTTCTCTACCAAGTTTGTTCAAATCATACTCCTGGGGTCAAAATTAGCTCCGCTTGATATTAGAAATGGAAATTCAAGTTCCGGCGGGGTTCGAACACACGGTCCTCCGCTCTTGCGTCAAGTGACTAACCACTGAGCTATAGAGGAGTCATTTTTTTCTTGTCAATCACTGAGTTATTAATTAAAAATGGTCTGAGGCCCCCTAGGGGTAAGTACGTTTATTATCCTCGTCATAGGCGAGATAGGGGTCGGGGAGCATCCACTACCATCCTTACAATAACATAAACATAATATAGGAGAAATACATGTACACATATACAGTCAAACCTGTGTTAAAGACCACCTCAGAATGAAGACCACTCTGCTAGTAAAGACCCGCAGGGAGATCACAATGCACTATTCATCCATAGTAGAAACAACTGGGAATAAAGACCACATGCAAACAAAGACCACATTTGTAGCTTCCCAACAGTGGTCTTTGTTCACAGGTTTGACTGTACATATAATATTGTATACAATGTTTATAGAGATGTATCAGTTTTTAAGTAGAAGCTCCTGTCATATCGCATTTGTGTATCAATAACATCACGAAAAAATCGGTGGTTGAGTTATAGATACTGCGACTGCATAATTATATCTATGGTAAAAACTTGCCCGAAGCGAAACGACAAAACAAAAAGGAAGAATGAAATTTTCCAAACATTGACCACTTTTTTAAAAGTTCCACAATTTTCATCATTGTTTGTAATTTCTTTTATCCTATTTTTTAAAAGTCTAATATATTGTACGTCTGAGACACTATGAGTTGAAAATTTTGTATAATTTTTGAACTTCCAGATATGCCATTTTGTTAAAAAAAATTAGTGTTGAAAAACTTCGACAATTTGCGATCATTAAATCCCAATATCATATCATGAGGAGACAGACTAGTACAAAGCTAATGTTCTTTAGTAGAGTGATGGTCTCTTTCCAAAGGCTTTTAACATTACGACATGAAAT